>CM068385.1:25859649-26322119 GCA_034770075.1 Aralia elata | reverse complement strand
ATTCGGGTGCAACTTGTTTCTTTCATTTCTGATGATTTTGCTGGGTAAGCCTGGATATACCCCGAGAAGAGTTAGACTTTCGCCTTAAACATAGAGATTGCAAATAGGGAAGTGGTACCTGTTAGGTATGTGTATAAAAATTGCGAGATAGATATTCATGGTCAAATGATGATAGTAGAGTCTTATTCCGATTAAACTTGGAGAATTTAGACGTTATTCTAGGGATGGATTGGTTGTATAGTTTATGGGGCGATTATTGAATGCCAAAAGAAGTGTGTCAACCTTAAGACTCTCCCGTCTAAGGTGGTGTTTTATGGTAGCAAATAATCGCCGAGGCAAACGACTTGTCTACACGATTATGCAAGGCCCGGAAGTTACTAAAATCCAAGGATGAGAAGGGGTATTTTAGCTCATGGCGTAATACTACTCGCAAAATTGGTGGCAACATTGGAAGAAATACCAGTGGTAAGAGGATTTGTGGATGTTTTTTTCGGATGATTTGCCGGGATTACCTCCAGATAGAGAAATTGTGAATTTCGTTATCGATTTTATTACCCCGAGATTGCGCCTATATCCAAAGCTCCGTATCGAATGGCTCTGGTGAAGATAAAGGAGATGAAGTGGTGCAATTGTAAGAACTACTAGACAAGAAGTAAAAAAAAGGAGGGGGGGGGGATATATTGGGGGTGGGGGGGGGGGGGGGGGGGGGGGGGGGGGGGGCGGTGGGGGGGGGGTCGGGGGATGGTTAAGTGGGGAGAAGGGGGGTGAGAAGGTGGTGGGGGGATTGTTTGTCACGAAGAAAGCGGGTTTCTATGCGCCTTTGCATAGATTTATCGTGAATTGAATAAGGTTTACAATCAAGAATAAATACCCGTTACCGAGAATTGACGATCTATTCGATCAATTTGAAGGGTGCTACTCATTTTTCAAAGTAATAGACTAAAGAAGTGGTTACCATCCAGCTGAAAAGTGGAGAAAGGAGGATGTTCCGAAGACTGGCGTTCAGAACTCGTTTACGGTCACTTTACGAGTTTCTGGTCATGTCAATTGGTCTAAAAACGAATGCACCTGCGACATGCATGGACCATAATTGAATAGGGTTGTTGTGAAAACCGTTTTCTAGATAAGTTCGATGGTGCTGTGTTTTATCGAGAGATATTTTGGTGTAATTCTAAATCACGAGAACACTATGTGGAGTAATTTGAGACTAACATTGGAAAGTATTAAGAAAAGAGAAGCTATATGCCAAGATTTTTCAAAAATTTGAGTTTAGGGTTGGATCAATGTGTTTCAATTTTCTTAGGTACATGTAATTGATAAGGATGGGATTTCGGTGTGAGATCCGGCTAAAAGTGGAATGCTTGTTAATAAATTTGGGAGCAAACCGAGGACACCATCTGATAGTGAGTGTAGTTTTCTTAGGTTTTGGCAGGGATATTATCGACGTTTATAAATACAGGATTTTTTCTAGAATCGCTACTCCATTGACTCAAAATTTAGTGACTAGGAAAGCGGGTTTAAGTTTGTTTTGGTCGGCAGAAGTGCGAGGAAATGTTTTTCAAGAGTTTAAAGAAGAGGTTAAGTACACGGCGCTTTAGTATTATCTTTAACCAGATAGTACAGGAAATTTTGTGGTTTATAGTGATCCGCAAACTCGCATAAGGGCCTTGGCTAGTGTGCTTTATGCCAGAACATACAAGGTTATTGTGTACGGCCTCACGACAATCTGAAAGATTATGAAGAAGGGCTACACCCCAACGCATCTACTTAAGAATTGGCAGCGGTGGTGTCTTGCTGCATGAAGGTATGGAGGCCACTATCTTTACGGTGAGAAGATGCTGAGATTTAACAACAACACGGATCATAAGAGTCCTCAAGTAACAATTTTTTACGCTGTCAGAAGGACCTTAACATGCGTCAGAGGCGGTGGTATAGGAAACTGTATTATTAATGGATTACGACTGCGAAGAAATTCTCTATTCATCCAGGAAAAGCGAAAAGGTCATTACTAATGCATTAAGCAGGAGAGGGTTCCGAGAAAAACTTATGTTGTTGATTGCTCAAGAGGAACTTTGTTTTAAACAAATTTGGACAAAAGTTGGAATTAGATAGTGGAAAAATGTCGGCCAATGAATCAAAGGATGAAGTTGTATTGCAGGTAGAGGATTCGTCCGATATTTTTGCGTGACCGAATCAAAGAAACTCTAACTTCAAGATGTGGATTGGATAGTTAGTGTGAGAAAGATTAAGAAGGGAAAGTCTCTGAGGGACAAGGTGTGAAAGTTCAGTATTGATGCCGAAGGATTACTCAGATTTTTGAGCATCGAACTTATTTGGGTATCCAGTAATGGTACAAGATGTTAGGAAGGGAGAGATTTTAGATGTAAAGCTCACAATAACAACGTTACTCAGTTATCATCACCCCAGGGAGTACCATAAAAAATGTATCATGGATCTTATCGACAGCACTTTCATTGGTGGTCAGGAATGAAGTCGTAGATTTGTGGCAGAATGTGTTTGGCCAGATGTTTTGACATGCCCAGAAAGTGAAAGCAAGAACATTAGAGACCCAGTGGGTATAGTTAGGCAGCCTGTTAGAAATACACAAAAAAGGGGAAAAAAAATAATAGGAATGTTGGAACCACATAACGATGGATTTTGTGTTATGCTTGCCGACTACACAGAAAAGGTTATTGATGCGATTTGGGTAATTGTAAGACAGGACTAACCGAAAATCAGAGCGCATTTCTTTCAAAACAAGAATTAAATATTATATTTTCAATCCTGGACCCAGTTGGCTCACAATAAATATTATACATCAAGAGAAACGCTTTTTTCGCGACATGGTTGTCCCTGGTGTTTTATTGTGTCTAGATTCGGAGATCCGAGGTTTACGTCAAAGTGTTTTGGTATAGACATCTTGTAAGAATGCTTAGGAACTCAGTTGAGAATGAGCACTAGCGTTATCATCCTCAAACTGATAGGGTCAGAGCGAAGCAAGAACGATTCCAAACCTTGGAAGATAATGTTGCCGTGCCTGTGTCCATGGAGTTATATGCAAGGGGAGGTGGAGATGGATCATTTACCGTTGGTCGAGTTTGCTTACAACAACAGTTATCACGCGAGTATTGCGATGCCGCCCATAATCAAGAAGCATTATATGGACGAAAATGTCGAACTCCACTATTGTTGGGACGAGGTTGGTGTAAAGACAACATGCTAGGGAACCAAACCTGGTATAAACAAACTACTGAGATCGTGAAAGATTATAAACAGCGCGATTATTAGGCTACTCTAAGACAGACAGAGGTAAGTATGGCCGATCAAACATCGTCTAAAAAAACCGCGAATTTGAGGAGTGGGAAGATTTCATGTTTATTCATGAAAGTTTTCACCCTGGAAAGGGATAAAATTCCATTTTGGCAAAAAGGGTAAGCTTAGTCCAAGATTTAATTGGTCCTTTTGAAGTACTATGGCGAAGTTAGGTGATCTGGCGTGGCTTAAGAAATAGCTCTGGGGGGGGGGCCTCCAGAGCTGGGTTCCATTATTACATTAATGTTTGTCATGTTTAATCTGTTGTTGTAAAAGACTTATAAGGCCAGACTTATAAAACATGTTAATACAATATGAACCTATTACAGTTTGAGAAAGACCTAACTTATGAGGAAGTCCCGTATCCAGATAATAGACAGGAAGGAACAGGTTCTCAGGAATAAAAGTGATACCTTTTGTTAAGGGTTATAATGGGAAGAAGGATAACCACAATGCTGAAGAAGCTAACGTGGAAATCGAAGCTTGATATGATGAAAGAGTAATTATCCTGAAGTTATTTGTTTAGGTCCCTAGTTCTATTGATTTCTGAGGGACAGAATCCTTTTATAGGAGGGGGAGAAAGGAGCGTATCGAATTGATTGTGATTGTGATTCTCGGGGACAGAATCCATTGTAAGGAGGAGAAGGATGGTAATCAATCCGGAATTTTATAATAGTACAAATGAATAGTTTAATGTGATTTTAAATAATTGATTCAACATTGTATGGTGCAATTAATTTAATTAGATGGTGGTATAATTAAATTAATGTTTATGATTTTGAAGAGTTTTACATTTATATTAAGGATGATTAAATTTAATTAATATTTATTAATGTATTGTTAGTAATTACAATGTTTTATAAATTTCTAATTTAAGTATAATAATTAAATTAGAAGATTTATTAATTTACTGAATGGAATTAATAATCTAATTATAGTTAATGTTATTATGAAATTTAATTGAATTAATATAATTTTTTAAAAAAAATTGTTTAATTAAGGTTTGGGTATGTGGACAATTATTTAAACTAAATAATATGTAGTTTATTTAAAATAAATTTGTCTTGGAGGAGAGTTTAGTTTTCTGTCAAAACATGACCCTTATGGCCTATTGGAATTATAAGCTGAAAAACCCTTTGTTCTTCTTAACTGATAAATCCACGTAAAGGAATCAGTTTATTAAAGCTCTCTCTATTTCACGTATATTTGTCCTTTGGCTTGGTTGTTTTTTTTTTGCAATTAAAGCCAGAGAATGTGAGAAAGGAAAGAGAAATAAAGAGAAAAAATTGAGAGTTTGTCCGAATTTGAGAGTAGAATTTTGGAATTGGTAGTCCAAATGATGTAAGAGGAATTGAAGCTTGATAATCATCAAACTAATTTTGCTAATAAATCGTCTACCAAGGTATAAATCTTGTTTAATTTTCTGCATGTTTTCAGAACTTTGCTATGTTCGTAAGTATTGTTTGGAGTTTGATAAGGTTTGATGATTGGAATTTTGTCAAGGAAGTTGTTGTAATATGTGCTAATATGGTGTATGTATATGGTTTATCAAAAACTAGAATTCATAGAAATATAGTTATAATAATGGAAGATTTTCCCAGTGTTCTTGTAGTTTTGGGATGTATGTATGAAATATATGTTTTACTGAGTACAAATGATAAGGTTTAATTATTTTGGTAGGATATCATTGTGGTAAATTGAAGATGGTTGGATTTATGATTCCAATGTTTAAAATACGAAGTATGATTGCATGTTTTAAACCATACATGATTTTTCATCAAGTAAAATATGGGGTATTGTAGTGGTTGATTTTATAAAACGATGTTCAAAATAATGAAGTGTTTTTTTATATTAGCTAAAAACATGGTTTAGTACTTTGGGGTTTTGTTGCTTTACTATGGGTTTTAGGTCTGTTAGAATTTAAACATATGGATGCTTAGTCAATGTTTTTGGGAGGGTTTTTATGTATGATTGGAGTATGAGTAATTATCGATGGTTTGTAAGATTAGTTGATTTGTGAGTTTTGGCGGACAAGTGCAGCGAAGCAGGTCTGTTTCGTCTTTAAGTCTGGGTTGCGGTGCGAGCATGTCCGCTTGAGCAACAATGGCAGAAATGGCGGTAGCTGCGCTGGCTGGTCTTTCCAGGAATGAGCACTCTGGCACAAGCCTGGCGCCGTGTGTCCAGTCCTTGGGAAGGCGCAGCTGCGGCCAATCCCTGAACAGAAACAGTTTGGTTTTGTTTTCAGTTTCAGATCATGTTAAGTAGTTTATTTAACCTAGTTTACTGATTAATGATAACAATTGAATGCCGAGGTGATAATGGTTGCGGAAAAACAAACAGATTGTAAACCAAGTATGTTGATACATTTATAAAGTTAGGTTGATTGTGAAAAACAAAACACTGAGATGGTTGTAGGGTTGTGGTTTACATAGGACTTGAATGATTACTAGGTATTTTGTAAAGGGTGATAATAGTCAGATTATGACTTGATGAACTTTGTAATGGTTAGCTAAGTCTAAAGAGGATAAAATAGATATGTAGCTAATTATTGTTTGGTTACTCAACTGGTAAGTATAGGGGAGATTTTGGAACAGAACGTGAGTTGTAGTTTACTTAAACTATGCACGAAGGCAAGTTTCTTACTTCTTAACCCTTTTTACATTAAAATCATTTAACCAATCTTAAATTTATTTAAACGCAAGTTTCCTTATTTGATGTTACAATCTGTATACAAATCTTGTAGAATTGTACTTTTCCGTACGACTTTCATATATAAGGCACAGACATTCCTTAACATCATTACCTTGAAGCTTTGATTAAATTAGAACCATTGTTGTAATACTTTGAATATACAAATAGGTTGTGCCGTTGTATACGACACTGATATTCTACATTTTTAATTTCTGGGGAATGTAAACACTTAGTATTTCAATTTGAATCTATTGTAAACCAAAACCAGACTTACTTTGGTGCGGTGATGATTATATCAAAGCTGAGATGAACAACCCTAAGTTAGGGGAACAAAATACGCAGTAGCGCTGAATGGTTGTGCACCAATACATTGTACAACCGGGCTGATCCACCCTGAGTACGAGATGATTAGTCCTGTTATAGTTTATTAAACTGTTAAAGGTTACAGTAAACTTACCTATTAACCCAGGACAAGGTTCATGGTCTTGTGACCCTCAGTATTCTTTAATGTGCTATCTTTGTTCTATCGAGCCTTATCCAAATGTATCCATTACTGTACCACAGGAAAGCTTTGTCATTCAGATAAATTATTGTAAAAAATTCTTATTGTTATCTTGGTGGGCACTTGTTTTGCTCACCCTTGCATTCTAAACCTTTGCAGCTAAAGCGGAAGAGGACAGATGAACCGTCTACTAGCAAAGGGAAAATGGAAAGATGAACAAATGATGATGACGTGTTGTTAGATAAAGACTTGAGTATTGTCTACTTTTATTTATATGGTTGTGTAATCAAGACTTATTAGTTATTTATATTTCCGCTATATTCAAGATGTAATAAAAAGGCTTAGCAAACCTGGGGAAAATATTTGGGTAGTTATGTGACCCTTTAATGGGAGATGTTTTTATTATTCAGTTTGCTTATACTCAAAATTCTTTTGTTTATGGGTAGTTAGTTGTTATGTTGGATAGTGAGCACCAAATCTGAGAGGTTTGAGGTAACCCGGATTTGGGGGTGTCACACTTATGACTTCTTTTAGATGGATTTCCATAATGGTCAGCCTGGATGTGCTCTGCGACGACTTCCAATGCGATAAGATCCTTGATCTTCCTAGCTCTCAACCTAACTCAACCATTTCTCCGTGCTTTATCATTTCCGAAAAAGGCTTGCCTATTCCTGCCAACACCTTTTTCGTCGTACGGAGCTTCCTGAATGTCAATAAACGTTCATCACCATTTCATTTTCCTCCATTGTTGGGCTTACTTGAGCCGCTAGCCGCCTCCACCGCTGGGCTTATTTCAAGGAATGACTCGTTGGGTTGCTTCTTGATTCTTTGTCATTTTAGTATTGGTAGGGAGCCACTTGATCTTGGAAGCTATATTGGTTTAAGAAAGCATGAGCCAAACTCTTCCTAGATGTGGATTTTTGCATTGTCTAACCGAGCATACCACGTTCTGGCTTCCCCTATCAACCTTTTCTGGAAGAGCTACATCTTAAGGCTTTCGTCTTCCGCATAAGACCCGAGTTCTCGTATGTACACCTTTAAGTGTGTATAAGGATCTCCCAATCCATTATATTTCTCGAACTCTGGTACTTGAAACTTTTTCAGATATTTGGCTTCGGAAATATGCACAAATCAAAATATTTGACACTTCCATAATTTTCTATTCCTTTCAGGGATCTTATGGCCTTCTATTTGCTTAACCTTCCTTTTGATCTCATCTTCTTTGTCATCCTGGACTGTGATTATCTCTTTCGTCTGTTTGGCAATTCCTTGAGGATCTTTTTTACCAAAACGGAATATCGGATCATGAGTCTGTGTGTCCTTGTCTTATGTAGGACTTTGTTGCCTCCTTGCACAGAGGATTCGGGTTGATCTTTCGTCTTACACTGCTCTTTTAATAGGCTGGTTATCTCAGCTAACTATTTCTTGGAGCTCTCAAATTCCTCTCGAGAAATGGGGGGGAAGATTTTTACCGGGTGAAGTTCGGACACTTTTCTTGGTGCTCAGAGTCTTGTTCTCGGACCAATCTTGATGCATGCAACAAAAGGACATAGTTTAGTACTGAGAACTGAAAAACCTGGATGCATGCTAATGCAGTGTTTTATGTTTAAAGAGTTTTTTTTTAATCTTTTCCTGCAGACAATGATTAACGATTTTATGACAGGATAAGAAGATGCTGATTAATTTTAAGATGGAATGACATTTTGCATATGCAAAGAGTAACAGGGTATGAAGAGGACTTCCCGTAATGTTGGGTTTATCTGAGGCTGACCTACCCTAGGGTTTACTCTCGCGGGCTTTTCGGCATGAAGGTCCCCAGATCTTCGCAACTTACTCGATCTTTCAATTGGAGCGGATCTGAGTGATGCCTTTCATGAGCCTCGTGGGGAAACGCCTCCTTGAGTCCAGTAATCAACAACCGACGGGTTCGCTTCCTAATAGAGGAATCACACAACATACATTCACATACATTTATCGTGTCCTCAACCGCATGCATATGATGACAATTGTGCCAAGCACTTTGAATAAAGCATGTAAAACATTTATCGCAGTCATTTGATTCACACGCCACATAGATAAGAAAGGAAAATAACAAGATTGTATGCGGCTTAAGCCCTCTAATGTCCCCCAACAGAGTCGCCAATTTGTCGACGCCGGGACATAATTTTTCCTGTGTTGTCGTTTCTACCTTTTTTGTTATTTCGATTTATTCATTTCGCTTAAAGGGTGACTTTTAGGAAAAATACCAACATAAATGCCGACGGGGTTTTGAAAGGTTGGTTTTGATGATGGGCCAATTAGACAAAATCGGTAGTTGGTAAAGATTTAAATGGATGTACCAACTCATCCTGATTTTTAGAGTTTTCGCAATATAGCCCAATATGTGACTCCGTTAAATTGGTCTTTGAAAACTGAGATTCATAGAGTTCGGGGGCTTGCTCAAGAGAGGGGAAGGTGTTAGGCACCCCCCGACTTCCGTGAAAACATGGTTACCGCATCTTATTTGTTTTCCTAAGTTCGTGTGTGTGATTTAGAGAAAATCTTCTTAGCTTTGAGTTGAAATCGCGGGAAGTGTATTATTTTGAAAGCAACTTAAAACCTCTTTGAGACCTATGCACGAGGATTTGATTTGAAGAAAAGGTTCGTTTTAGATTTTAGATTTTTTGATGAAAAGCCTTTTTGGGGTGACCTTTTTTTGAAAACATAATTTTCAAACCCTTCGCCAGATAGGAATCAAGATTCTTTGTTACTTTCAATTTTAACTTAAAGTGGTCTTACTAACCTGATCGATTTGAATTTGATTTTAAAAGATGTTCATCGCTTTGTTTAGAAATCATTTTGGTGATAAAAAGGAAAAAACAAACATCGAGTAGAGTCGGGGTCACTCGTGGGCATGTAAGCCATCTCAATGGCCCCGAACATCCACAATCACCATTTCCACAATCACCATTTCCACTATCACGGAGCCTTAAATTCGATTCTCGCGGGATGAGACCCTTGATACTGTTTTAAGGCCCAAACATTACAATAATACAATGATTTAATAACAATTTTACAATCGCAAACGCGTCCATCGTGGGAATTAGGTCAAGATCCAATTCATGGATCGACCTACATATTCCTAGGCCTCACAATGGGTAAATATTACATCGCATCAAATATACAAAATGGAGATCGAGAGAAGGCTCCCGCAAACCCCATCTCATAGATCGCACAACTGAAACCCACATCGCGAGGGACTATACGCATTGACGAGATCCATTAACATTGACTTAGGATCATAGGAATAAAATCCATAGATCTAAGATTCCCTGGATTTATACAATGACGTAAATGGGATTTAAATATATAAAAAATGTATCCCAAACTAGCTATTCAGGTGATTTCAATTGGTAGAATCACTTGACGGCGGGTAGGTGGGACCCCTGACAACTAGATTTGGATCTAGGATATTATGGTATAATCAAAATCGACATAAAAATGAAAATACGTAGATTCACACTAGATCTTCGTCAAATCTAACATAAAGGTCAAAGTTTTTTGCTTTAAATCCAATGATGAGTTAGGTCCAAGCTAAATATCATATGAATCGAAGAAAAGATTCAAACTTTATCATTACATAGGCAAAACAATCGGTGAAAAGAATAATAATGCTCACAAATGAGATAGTAAATCTCAAATCGGGCATCATCGGGTGGTTAGGAGGAAACTGTATTCAGGAAAAATCCTCTTTTAACCCCCTTGCCTATAGATCTAGCTTCAAAGAGGCACAAAATATCAAAAAAATTGAATCTTTACAATAAAAATGAATTCAAATCACTAGATTGACACAATATGCAATAGATCTACATTAAATCTATGCTAAAAATACAAAAAGATTGATTCTTTCACCTTGGGGTGAAGGAGGTATGCTTGATTAGGCTTAGAGTGGAGTGGCTCTAGCTATTTTAATAACAAAATTTGGAGAAAAACCTAATAGATCTAGATCAATTTTCGAGCTTCTCTCTCTAGAAATCCTCTACTTTCTCCATCTAAAATGGCTCATTTTTTAAAAATCTGCTAAAATCGTCCATTTATAGGGTTCCCTGGGCAGCCGCAGGTGGGGCCCACCCGCTCCGTTTTTCGTGTCGTGCAGTCAGTTGTTCGTCCTGTTTGCTAAAACGTCTGTAACTTTCAATCCGGCAATAGTTGGGAGACGTGCCATACCCTCTCGGAAAGCTTCTTTTCGAAAGCTACGCAATGACATAAAGTTTGGCCAATTCTTGGGTCCGGGAAGATAAAGCAAAAAGCAGAAATGGATCTTCCCAAAGATACCGACTGGTCCAGCATCATGCTTCTTGTAGTTTGTCACTCACGGTGGTCGTTGAGATAACTTTGTGTACTTTGACTTGATCCCCGAAATCCTCTGTTTGGATGTCTCGTCCTTCCGGTTGAAATGACTCTTTTGCCCTCCTGCTAGGGTTAGAAAATATTGTGCAAAATTTCAGGTGTTTACACTGAGTTGTACTTTGTCATATTCCTTAAGACTCTTTGGAAGTATAATAGGGTATATTCGGGTATAATAAAGTATACATGAAGGTTAGGTAAATGATCAACAAAAGGATCTATCACTTCTAGTAAAGGGAGAGAATATCCTATTTGATTCGCTAAATGACAACTCAGAAATCCTTGGCCAAGGTGAATGGAAATTAAAAAGGAGTTTCTAATTTACATTAACTGGAGTTGTGCATTTTAGAATCGAAATACATATGATTAAAAAAAATAAGACTTGTTAGTTAATTCTATGTCTTTATATTTAATCGGGACATTGTGTGGTAGAAAGATTGAATTGTACGGTAACTATTTACTGAATAGGTGCTATGTGATTTAATATTGATTTCATATTATACGAATAGTCATGATACACTGATGTAAGGTGTTCCCTGATGATGTAGAATAAATACTATTTATTTTATAAATGAATTAAACTCCTTTATTATAAATAATACTAAGAATGGTTCTAATTTATTTGTGGAAAACTGATATTTCCACAATAGAAAATGATATTTTCGCATGAAAAGTGTCGCTATAGATCCCATAGCGACGGTTTTTTCCCGTCGCTATATATCTATAGCGACACTTTTCATGTGAAAATATCAAAAAGTGTTGTTGAAAATATCAATTTCCTTTAATTATTCTACTACCAACATAATATTGAACCTAACGGGTCACATCGCAAAAGAGAAATATTATTTTAGAATTAATTGGCTTAATAATAATAATTTAGTATTTGGAGAAACACTAATATTTATAATTAAGTATTTGAGGAAATACTAAAATTATAAATTAATAAGAGGAGTCTTATTATTATTATTATTAATATTATTATTATTATTATTAAATAATTTAGTTCCTAAATAGTTTGGAAATTAAATTAAAACCCTAAGTCCTAAAGGTTTAGGATGAGGAAAAAAAAATCTATATAAGGAGAGACCTTATGATAGATTAGGGTAACACACTCAATTGTTAGACAATTCTAATTGTCATTGGAATTTTATAATTCTCTACACCTAAGGAGTTAGGGGAGAGAGAGAGAATTAAGGCTAGCCACCTAAAGGTTTGGAGAGAAACCTAAATTTGCTTCATCAATTGGTATTCTCTTGGTGGATCACATTTATAGAGTGCTTCACACACTGAGTAGCTTGCGTTGATCCGTGGAATCAAAGAAGCTTTGCAAGATCAAAGGATTAGAACTTGAAGATCACATCAAGGAGTTGATCATCTTCATAAGGTATATCTTTTATCCTTCCTCAATTAATAATATCGCATAAGGTGATTCCTGGGATTAGAGAAAATTTTAAATTAGATTTATGCCATGCTTCCACTGTTTTATAATATGATTGTATGTATGTTCACATTTCTGCAAACTCACATCAATTTCCAGTTAGAACATTGGTCCTTGTGCCTTCTTGTCTAAGTTCTTTAAAATTCTGCTCTGGTTCAGGTGAGTCTTCAATTCGTAGAGTTCCCATCACAGCAATTATTAACTCTACGATTTCTTGCTTTGGATCTATGATTGCTAGATCTGGCTCTACGATCGCTGAATCTTTGATCGTAGGGTTCTCCTGCTCTATATCTGCTTGATTCTGCTCTACAATTTCATTGAAAGACATAGTTTTTCTTGGTTCCCTATTATCGGATTCATCGAACGTGACATGAATTGTCACTTCAACGCCCAACAATTTTTTTGTTGAAACACTGCATAAGCTTTGCTATTTACAAAGTATCCAAGGAAGATTCCTTCGTATGACTTGTTTGCCTAATTTCTTATTAGCACTTTAACACACAAAATATACGTGTTCGTTTGTAATATTTAGCAAACAAGGATATCGTTCCCACGAGAAAATATGTTAATATTTATCAATTATTAATTTCTAATCCAATTAATCTTATTTAAACTATGAATGATATTTGAGAATTAAAATTAAAATTAACTAAAATTAACTACTAAACTAATTAATCACAAGAATGATGCAGATTTAAAAGCTTAAGATTACAACGTCCCTTAGTATTTCATTTAAACCAATACACTTCCTATTTAATTAAGTAATCACAATGAATCGCTAACCAGGAATTCTTTATAGTATTCATGCGCTTCTTCCAATAAACACATGAACAAATCCTCATAAATCTGACCTTAAAGTTAACAAAATTACAAGGAACACCCTAATTAATTAACTCACTATATTCCTATATGAATTATGTTAATTAGGATTTCAAGTACAAATTCTTTAAATGGCTGCAAAAGACATATAGGTATATTCCTATCCTATACGCTAATCATATTAACCTTAAAACAGATTATGTGAATAGATGCTATCATACCCGGATCTAAATCTATACTCCATCGTCCAACTTTGTATAGATTATCACTGTAATTGTTGATCAGACAATTAATCAATAAGCACAAGATATGATAAACGATTCAAAGTAATTAACTAAAATTAAATCGAACACATCAATCCAAATTACATACTAAGTTCTGTTGCAATCTTAATTGAAGTTTAGTTCATAATGATTAAGGAAAACATCATCTAGATAATAAATAAAAGAATTTAAAAAAATTAGAAAATGAGCTGAGTGGCTTTTTTGTAAATACGGTATCCCAGTCAAGTGCTTAGGCGCTTAGATCAGTATAAAGTTGAGCGCCTAGGCGCTCATATGCGGCCTGAGATGGAAATTTTGCAGCTGGGATGAAATTTGAAGCCAAATAGGAATCTGAATAAGGGTTTTGACTAATATAAGAGGGAGAAGACTTCAGAAAAGAACGTAACAAGAGAATTGCAGAGAAATAACAAGGAGAACACAAAGGAGGATTGCAAAGCCTGAAGATTAAAAGACAGATATTGGGAGCGGCTTTATAGTTTCTTCTATCCCTTCCTTTTATCTTTTAATTTTGTAATTCTTGGGATGTTTTTTATTTATTATCTAGATGATGCCCCTCCAACTCTATCCTACAAGAAATAAATACAAAAACAAATAAAATGATACTTAAAACACTTAAGGATAACAATAATTAAACTCATCAATACCTGATTAGTAGGTATGAAAACCCACTCATCAAATACCCCTAAACTTAACTAATTGCTTCCCCCCCCCAATCAATGCAATGATGCAAATGCAAACTAACTAGTATGCCTACGAATTAAAAACAATCAACTAACATAGTATCTAACACCAGGCTTCAAAGATATCATACAGTACTTAAACAGAACATCCAACCAATGCAAAGTTTCTAACTTTAACCAATTAGTTAAGTTACACCTGTCATCACCCATCTTGTGCATGTGTGTATATCAATCATTTTAATCAATTACAACTCAAATCAATCACATAATTAACTTCTTAGAAGGAAACGTTCAGTTTTAACTCAATTCAACCTGTGAGCATAACCAATTCAGCTAATTCAAGCAATCACTAAGCATAGGGGTCCCTAACCAGGTTTATTCTTAATATATATATATATATATATACACACACACACACACACACACACACACACGAGTGCGTCTTACGCTCCATCTCATTTTTAAACTCGACTTGTGCAATGTCTATATTTCTTAGGCTTTTCAAAGCTACCCTTGTAACGAGCCTTCGACCAGTGACTCCCAAACCAGTTGGCTTTAGGGCACTAGGTGTTAAGACACCCCTATGGATCTAATAACCTGAGTAACAGAGGCCACAAAACTAAACTAGTCAAGTTAGATTATTTATTAATATATTTTTTTTTCTTCTAATTTTTGATTTTTTTCCTTTTTTTCTTTTTTTTCACCAGAAGCAAATTATGTAACAATTTGAATCAGATTGACCAAACAGTTGATTCTGTGCTTTCCTAGTTAACATGAGTTTCAGATAAGTTACAACCTCACTTCATAATCAAAGCCATCACTAAGCACTAGTTTTCAATTCTACTTAAAGTTAAAACCATCATTCAATTCTTATCATTGGCCAAATTAGAACCATGTTAATTTATGCTTAATTCATTAAACTAGATGCACAACCAAAATAATTAACATGCAACTACAAGCACCATGCATAATTTAATGAAACATAAGCAGACATGATTTAGAACTATGTAAACATGAACCTATTCTATATACACAAAATATTAACTATTAAACATAACACACAAATACCACCAAACTTAAATGGCACAATGTCCTCATTGTGTAAAACATAGAGAGTTTAAGAACTGAGGACTTCACTGATAGATGTCAGAGCAAGTGGTGGCATAAATTGGAAAGGAGCCCAATTGGTGCGGAACCTCTTTGTGGTAATTTTTCAAACAGTTGTAGCGCGAGGTTAAAAAGAGCCTTTTGAGAACCTCCCAAAACTTGATTCAACCCCAATCTGATAGTTATTTGATCCACAATGCTTTATTAAATCACTTTGAATACTCAATTAGAACACCCAAACCCAATTGAGCCAACACAAACTCAATTGGGTAATTAAGTAAAAGAAACTAAACTACTCTAAATTAATTACCCAACCAACTCTATACAAACAATTCCAAGTAACTAAAGATGAAACTTTGCAAAACTTACTTGTTTGTGGCAAGAGATGATGTTCCAATCGAAGTAGATGAATTAATTTGGAAGTTTGAGCACTTACTTCAAATCCGTGTGTGGTGAATGGCAATGGAGAACTGAGATGGTAAGTATAGATGGGGGAGATGGAGTTTAATTTCCTTGTTGAGTTTGGGTAGAAGATTGGGTTTAAGGTTTTGATTTTGAAAGGGAAGTAGAAACCGTCATGGGTTAGGGAAGTAGAGGACTGGTGGTTGATATGCATTAGGAGAGAAGAATAAGGTTTGATTTAGGTTTCCTTGTGGCTTGCCCGATTTAGGGCTTAACTTCTTTTTTTTGGTTGCTGCAGGAGCGCTTAGGCGCTTAAGATAGGCTTACAAGGAGCGAAGGAGTGCTTAGGCACTTGAGGTCAGTATGGTTGGGGTGTGTAGAGCGCCTAGGCGCTTGGAAAGGCCTAGGTTGGAGCGCTTAGGTGCTTGGAACTCTTGAACATTCTGTAGTTGAGCGCCTAGGCGCTTGCTCAAGGCTTGGGTTGGGCGCCTAGGCGCTTGGGCCAGACTTAGCCAACTTTTGTGCGCTTTCATGCTTCCAACCTGCAAATCATAAACCCAATATCAAAAATTATTTTCAAAGAGCATCAATCACTGTAGAAACTAGACTAAGGTAAGTATAAATACTAAATAACTAACTGAACTACACTACTAAAACAAAGTACTTGAACTAAAAATAAAAGAAATTAATTGAAAATCTAGGTTGCCTCCCAGGTAGCGCTTAGTTTAATGTCCTCAGCCCGACTGTATCGTTTCATCTTAATCGGGCTCCACTGGGATATTGTGGATGCTCTTGAACTAAGCTGCACACCCCCAGTAGTGTTTCACCATTTGCCTTTTCCCACACACTATTTGTTTTCTATTGTGCACTTCTTCACCAAGCAAAGTTTTTAAACCAACATTGTCTTGAGGATCTTCATACACCACAACATTGCCTTCCTCGACCAGATGACAATCCTCAATGTTGTTTCCCCGGCAACGGCGCCAAAAACTTGTTGCCTAATTCTTATTAGCACTTTAATAAGAATTAGTGAGTACCATTATCCTCACAGAACTTTTCTACTTCTGAGAAATCAAACTCTCTTCAATGGTCACTCCTTATAGCCTTTATCTTCTCGCCCTTCTCATTCTCAACCAGCTTGAAAAACTTGATCAACTAAGAGCTGGTTTCATCTTTAGAGCTCATAAAGAATACCCATATGAATCTAGTGTAATCATCTACTATAACTAGTGAGTACCTTTTTCCTTTAAGGTTGACAGTCGGAATAGGCCCAAAAGGATCCATATGAAGTAGTTGAAGAGGAATATCATTGGAGTTGACTGTCTTGCTTTTGAATGAGACTTTAGTTTACTTCCTTAGTTGACAAGCTTTGCAATGCTTTTCCTTGACAAAGTTTAGTTTGGGTAGACCTTAAACTAGATCTTTAGAGGCAAGCTTTGATATATTCTTGAACTTCAAGTGAGACAGTCCTCTGTGCCATAACCAGCTAACATCTTCTAAAGCTTTAGCAAAGAAATAGATAGTCTCTATTGAATTCAATTTAGCTAGATTCACCACATACACATTACTTTCTGTGACACCCCCAAATCCGGGTTATCTCAAACCACACAGATTTGGTGCTCACTATCCATACACAACAATTAACTACCCATAAACAAACGGAGTTAAGTAAAGCAAACCGAATAATAAAGAAAAATATCTCCCATAAAAGGGTTACATAACTTTTTAAAATAAGTCCCAGGTTTTCTAACCTTTATTACATCTTTTAAACGCGGAAAAACATAAATAACTAATAAGTCTTAATAAACACAACCACATAAATAAAAGTAAACAGGTCTTCATATAACAGCAAATCATCATCACTTGCTCATTTTTTCCTTTTCCTTTGCTAGTAGACGGCTCATTCGTTATCTCAGCTTTAGCTGCAAGGGTTTAGTATGCAAGGGTGAGCAAAACAAATGCCCACCAAAATAACAATGAAACAGTTTCAACAAAGAACTTATCTGAATGGTGAAAATTCATGTTGATATTAATCAAGAATGGAAACATCTGAAAGCTTAATAGAACAAAATAGAACATTAAGATATACTGAGGGTCGCAAGACCACGGACCATGTCCTAGGTTAACAGATAAGTTTGCTGAAACCTTTAACAGTTTAATAAACTATAACTAGACTAACCATCTCGTACTCAGGGTGATCAACCCATTGTACAATGTATTGTGCACAAACCATTTCAGCGCTTTCGCGCAAGTATTCCCCTATACTAGGGTTGTTCTTCTCAATTTTGTCATTCAAGAGTTCAGTTCAATAAAGTAAGGCTTAAACAACATGAGTTATGATCAAAGATCAACAACAGTGATATGCAATGATATAGATATTGTATATCCATGGTAATAGAATAATGATTTCAATTATCTTGAGCTTTGAACAACGAGAATCCAAAAGTCAGAAATTTATTATGTGCAATGATAACTTGCTAAATAATAGAATAGGATTTAGAAACTTGCTTTAAATAAGCTTGGGGTTAGAAACTCATTTAGCATAAAAGAATTAAGGGTAAGAAACTTGTCTCGTGCGTAGTTTTCTTACTTACAAATCACGTACATTAAATAACCTACACATTCCGTTTACATAACAATAACAATGATTAGTTATAATATTCTCAACACTTCAAAACCCACTCTCATCCAACCTCATCTTATTATCTCAATTGTTTTCTAATTAACCAACTCACTTCAGAAGTTACATGGTTAATTATAACAATATCACACTTAAGCATTCCTAAAGTTAAGGTTCATTAACTTTATATTTTATAATCATCACCATCTCAATATCTTAATATTCAATTAACACATTAGTTTAAGCTTTAGACATGCATAGGACAACATAATATATTACAACTTGAGAGACTTAAACAAACATGCCCCATGATGGACTCTACATAAACCACTTTAGAGAATAAATAATTTTCTCACATCTGCCTGCTTCAGCGCCGACCGCGCTGAAAATGAACTGTTTCAGCGCCAATTCACCATTTACATAGCTTCATCTATATGCCAATTCTAATAACCTAAAACAATCAAAACAACAAAACCCAAAGGATTTAAATCAATTTTTTCTTAATTTTTCCAAAACTCATACTTTTAGTGAAATAACTCACCATTTACACAACTTTTAACCAAATCAGACCACGATAGTTGCATTATTTTCGTTATTAAACGTAATTTCATAAACTACAATCAATTTGCAGATTAATATATGATTGAATCATCAATTTTAGAGCCAAAGTAGACCAAAACATATATATTAACAAAAACTCAATTTTCTTCATTCTCAAACTTGTTTTCATGAATTAAATCACTCAAAACCATACTTAAACATTATATAACAAATTATTCATATATACTAACAAATTTAACAACTCTTTTAACGATTTAGCCAACCAAAATCAATCACAGAGAACTAATTTTGAATAACTTAAATAAAACTTTAAACTAAATTATACCTTCAATTTTTGCTTTGCTCTAAACTTAGATGATTTGTTGATTCTTTGCTAACTTCCTCCTTTGATTCTTAGAACTCTTCCTTCCAACTTTTAGCAGAGAATTCCTTCTCTCTTTTTAACTATCCAAGTTCTGTGTTTCTTTCTTTTTGGCTTTACAAGACACGTTAAAATAAACTGATGGGAGTTCCATCAGTTAAATTAACCGAAGGTCTTCTAAGCCTTGTTTGGCAATCCCAAAACCCCTTAAAAATCCATTTTAAATTATTTTAACATATTTTTTTACTATAAGTTAAGCCATGTCACACTTATTTAAATTCCAATTAAACTTAATTATTATTAAATTTAATTTAAACTTTAACAACAAAATTATTATAAGTTTATTTAATAAATTTTACTTAATAAATCACTTTGTTACCAAATCATTTAACCTATAATTTAATTATTTTAATTAAATTAGAATATTACTATCTAGTGTAATAAAATCACACACTAAAATATAAATTATCTAACACAACTTTAACCAACATATTCACACATAATTTAACTATTTTGTAGTAATCTCCATGATTTATTTATTCATTTTACTCCATAAATAAATCAGTTAGAATATTTATTAACTTAATAAATATTTTAAATTATTTACAAAATTTACAATCGTTACATCCTTCCCTCCTTACAAGGATTCTGTCCTCAGAATCACAACGCTATCGTTACATCCTTCACTCCTTACTAGGATTCTGTCCTCAGAATCATAGAATTAGGACTAAACAAACAACTCAGGATAATTCTTCATCATATCAGCTTCGAGTTCCCACGTAGCTTCATCAGCATTGTGGTTCCTCCATATAACCTTAACAGAAGGTATCCCTTTCTTCTTGAGAACCTGTTCTTTCCTGTCTACGATCTGGAGTGGAACTTCCTCATAAGTTAGGTCTTTCTCAAATTGTACAGGTTCATATTCTATCACATGTTTATAGTCTAGCTTATAAGGCCGTAAAACAGATACATGAAAGACATTGTGGATATGAACCAGCTCTGGAGGTAGAGCTACTTCATAAGCCACCTCACCAATTCGCTACAATGCATTAAAAGGTCCAATAAATCGTGGACTAAGTTTACCCTTTTTTCCAAAACGAATTTTCCCTTTCTAGGGTGAAACTTTCAGAAAAACGAAGCTTCCCACTTCAAATTCTCGGTCTTGGCGATGTTGATTGGCATACTTCTTCTGTCTATCTTGAGCAGCTAATAACCGCGCTCTTATAACCTTCACAATCTCTGCAGTTTGGTGTACTAACTCTGGTCCTAGTAGTTGCCTTTCACCAACCTCGTCCCAACATAGTGGAGTTCTACATTTCCGTCCATACAACGCTTCGTATGGAGGCATGCCAATACTCGCGTGGTAACTGTTGTTGTAAGCAAATTCGACCAATGGTAAGTGATCATCCCAGCTTCCCTTGAAATCCATGACACAGGCATGTAACATATCCTCCAAGGTTTGAATCGTTCTTTCGCTCTGACCATCAGTTTGAGGATGATACGCGGTGCTCATTCTCAACTAAGTCCCCAAGCATTCTTGCAGACGCTTCCAAAAATTTGACGTAAACCTCGGATCTCGATCAGACACAATAGACACAGGAACACCATGTCGCGAAATAATTTCTTTGATGTATAATTTTGCCAACTGGTCTAGGTTGAATCTAATCTTGATTAGTAAGAAATGAGCTGATTTTGTCAGTTTGTCCACGATTATCCAAATCGCGTCAAAACCTTTCTGTGTAGTCGGCAAACCTACCACAAAATCCATTGTTATGTGTTCCCACTTCCAGTCTGGTATTTCTAATGGCTGCAACAAACCACTGGGTCACTGATGTTCGGCTTTCACTTTCTGGCATGTCAAACATCTGGCAACACATTCTGTCACATCACGCTTCATTCCTGACCACCAATAATTTTGACGAAGATCTTGATACATTTTTGTACTCCCTGGGTGAACTGAGTAACGCGTATTGTGAGCTTCATCTAAAATCTCCCTTCGAACATCCTGTATCAATGGAACCCAAATTCGATGTTCAAATTTGAGTAATCCCTCGGTATCAATACTGAACTTTCCACCTTGTCCCTCAGAAACTTCCTTTTTAATCTTCTCACACTTCGCATCCTGAAGTTGAGCTTCTTTGATTCGGTCCAGCAACATCGGGCGAACTTCTACCTGAAACAACTTCTCCTTTGATTCGTGCTGACACTTCACTTCTAATTCCAACTTCGCCATTTGTTCAACAGTTCCTCTTGAGTAGTTAATAACATAAGTTTCTCTCGATCCTTCCTGCTTAATGCATCAGCAACAACATTCGCCTTTCCTGGATGATAGAGAATTTCGCAGTCATAATCTTTAATCAGCTCTAACCATCGCCTCTGTCGTATGTTGAGATCCTTCTGAGTAAAAATGTACTTGAGACTCTTATGGTCCGTGTAAATCTCACACTTTTCACCATAAAGATAGTGCCTCCAAATCTTAAGAGCAAACACCACTGCTGCCAATTCTAAGTCATGTGTCGGGTAACCCTTCTCGTAATCTTGCAATTGTCGTGAGGCATATGCAATAACATTGCCGTTCTGTATAAGCACACAACCAAGGCCCTTATGCGACGCATCACTGTAAACCACAAAATTTCCTATACTATCTGGCAAAGACAACACATGTGTCGTAGTTAACCTCTTCTTCAATTCTTGAAAACTCTCTTCGCACTTCTCCGCCCAAACAAACTTAATCGCTTTCCTAGTCAAATTTGTCAATGGAGTGGCGATTCTAGAAAAATCTTGTATAAACCGTCAATAATATCCTGCCAAACCTAAGAAACTCCTCACTTCAGACGGTGTCTTCGGTTGCTCCCAATTTATTACAGCTTCTACTTTAGTCGGATCAACCGAAATCCCATCTTTATCAATTACATGTCCAACCAAAACTCACATTTTAAAAACTTCGCATAAAGCTTCTCTTTCCGTAATGCCTCTAAAGTTAGCCTCAGATGCTCCACATGGTCTTCACGTGATTTAGAATACACCAAAATGTCGTCGATAAACACCACCACAAGCTTGTCTAGAAACAGTTTAAACACTCTATTCATTAAGTCCATGAATGCCGCATGTGCATTTGTTAGACCAAATGACATGAACAGAAACTCGTAGTGACCGTAACGAGTTCTGAACGCCGTCTTCGAAACATCCTCCTTTCTCACGTTTAGCTGATGGTAACCACTTCTTAAGTCTATTTTTGAAAAATGAGTAGCACCTTTCAGTTGATCGAACAGATCGTCGATTCTCGGTAATGGGTATTTATTCTTGATTGTAACCTTGTTCAATTCACGATAATCTAAGACGCATCGAACCATCTTTCTTCTTGACAAACTACACTGGCGCTCCCCATGGTGAAACACTCGGTTGAATGTACTTCTTATCTAGTAGTTCCTGCAGTTGTACCATCAACTCCTTCATCTCCACCGGAGCCATTCGGTACGGAGCTTTTGATATAGGCGCAGTCCCGGACACTAAATCAATAACGAATTCAATCTCTCTATCTGGAGGTAATCCCGGCAAATCATCCGAAAAAACATCCACAAAATCTCTCACCACTAGTATTTCTTCCAATTTTGTACCGGTCTTTCGAGTATCTACCACATGAGTTAAATACCCTACACATCCTTGCTTCAGCAACTTCTTGGCCTGCATAATCGTTAGACAAGTCATTTGCCTCGGCGATTTGCTACCATAAAATACCACCTTAGACGGAGTCTTAAGGTTTACACACTTCTTTTGGCAATCAATAATCGCCCCATAGTTATACAACCAATCCATCCCTAGAATAACATCAAATTCCCCAAGTTTAATCGGAATAAGATCTACTGTCATCATATGACCATGAAGATCTACCTCGCAATTTTTGTACACATACCTAACAGGTACCACTTTCCTATTGGCAATCTCTATATTTAAGGGAAAGTCTAACTCTTCTCGGGGTAACTCCAGCTTCTCAGCAAAATCATCAGAAATGAAAGAACAAGTTGCACCCGAATTAAAAAGTACATATGCATTCAAATTATTTACTGGTAGGATACCTGCCACCACCTCCTTGGATTGAACCGCATCCTGGACCGTCATATTAAAAGTGCGAGCAGTTGGGCGATTTGTTGTAGTTGGCCCAGAAATAGTTAATGCACCTCCACTGTTGTTTCCTTTGCCTCCACTTCCTCCACTGGTAGTCTTCCTTGCACAATCACAAGCAAGATGGTCTTTTGATCCACACGTAAAACAGCCACCCTTCTTTGGGGCAGTGCAATTTGGAGCAATGTGGCCCTCTTGCCCACAGTTGTAACAAACTCTTTTCCCTTTCAGACACACGCCCGCGTGGTTCTTACCATAAGTTGCACAAGCCTCAGTTTTCTTCTTCTGGTTACTCTGCTGACTTCCAAAAGAACCACCATCGCCCCATTTTTGTTTCTGGTTGCCTCCTCCATTGCTACCACTCGGCTTACTCTCAGCCTCATTCCTTTTCTTTTTCTGCTCCTGATTGTATTTGGTCAACGCATCACTTCCTCCCTCAGCTATTACTGCTTTCTCTAACACTGCCGAAAATGTGTTGAGTTGAAACATAGAAACCCTACTATAAAGCCAAGGTTTCAATCCTTCCTCAAACCGTCTAGCCTTTCTCTCATCCGTATTAACTTGGTATGGTGCAAACCTCGCTAATTCATTGAATCTCGCCGCATATTCTGGCACTGTCATCGTTTCTTGCTTAAGTTCGAGAAACTGAATCTCCATCTGGTTTTGTGAACTAGTCGGAAAATACATTTCAAAGAACATTTTCTTAAACCGATCCCACGGTATGACACCTTCTCCTGCTCTCGTCTTGTTAGCTTGCCACCAGTAACTAGCTTCCGACTTTAACATGAAAGTCACAAAGGTAGTTTTTTGATCATTCCCAACCTTAGCGATATCAAAAACTTTTTCCATTTCCATTACCCAGGTTTGGGCTTCTATCGGATTCATCGTTTCTTTAAACTCAGGGGGACCAACGGCCTTAAAATCCTTAAAGGTCGTAGCTTGAGCTTGCGGTTGATTCGCAAAAGCTCCAGTCAAAAGGTTCACTAGTTGCTGAACTGGGTTAGCATCGGGTGGATTATTGTTATTGTTGTTAGTAGACCCCTCAGGGTGTGGTTGTTGACGGGGTCGCCCAGCTCTTCTTGGCGGCATAATTCTGTTTAAGACAACGCTTTTTAGACAATTGCTAAATTTCTTAAATACTTATAACTTAATTAAAACTTAACTTAAATATTCAAAAGTAGAAACTTAACACGTAACATTTTCAATAAACTTCTTTTATTTATTTATTCTCAAACTCAAAATATAGCATTTTACTATTTACATCATTATCTAAAAAGACAATTCCAGGATTCCATCATTAACGTCTTATCCCATTATTTAGAAGCTAGAATTTACATTTCATAAACTTAAAACACTTATCATAATATTATTTCCCTAATAACTTAAGAAGACAATCCTTGGCGTACAACCTCTTCACGTTCTTGCTCCATAATGCGAACCATAGTTTGGCGATCCATAAACCTCGGATGATCCTCTAACTGAGTTGGGTAATGGTAAACCCAATCTTGAGCCCTATCTATCGACGTATGGAAAATATACTCCATGTCAACGATCTTGAACTTCTTTGCATGAACCTCTCCTTCAGCACGATCCAAACGCTGAGAAACCCTAATGTGAGCGTCTTTAGCCCTTATGCGTTTAGCAGTTTCCTCCCTCAAAGCATCTTTCATCTCCTCCATCGCAATCTTTAATTACCCGTTCTCAGTCTTTAGTTCACCATTCTCAGTTTTTAGTTCTCCATTTACAATCTTCACTTCCACATTCTCTGTCTTCACCTTTTCATTCTCTTCCAACAGTTGCTCCTGTTGACCCTCCAAGTGAACCAATTTCCATTCTACATCTCCCAAACGTACTTCTAAATCGTAGATCTTTTCATTCTTTTCCTCGATGGTAACTCGGCGTGTCTCTGACACTTCCTCCAAGACTCTGAGTTGTTCCCGAAGTTCAACATTTTCATCATATATTGCTCGTACATCAGCTCCTCGGGATCCTCCTCCTCTTCCTCCTCCTCCGGAACAGTATCCAGCCTCTGCCCAGGTGCTTCTACAGTCACCAGTCGTTCGCTGACGACATGAACATCTCTGGCCTCCTCGTCTCCGGGCTCTAGGATATTCTCCCTCAGCACTGGGATCTCCTCGACTCTAAGCTGACTTGTTTGTCCAACCTCCAACATCCTGACAACAAAATATTTTAATCACTTAATCGATACTACTCGCGAGCACATTAGTTATTAAGCACATAAGCACATAGAGTGTTTTATTATCTTCAATGAATTCCTTAATTCATTCCTTAATACTGGATAAGAGCTTATCGCCACTATCCTTGTGATTTCCTAAAAGGCTAATTCCTAAGGTTTTTCCCCACCTAAGGTTCTTAAGCCTACGTCTCTGATACCAACCTGTGACACCGCCAAATCCGGGTTATCTCAAACCACACAGATTTGGTGCTCACTATCCATACACAACAATTAACTACCCATAAACAAAAGGAGTTAAGTAAAGCAAACCGAATAATAAAGAAAAATATCTCCCATAAAAGGGTTACATAACTTTTTAAAATAAGTCACAGGTTTTCTAACCTTTATTACATCTTTTAAACGCGAAAACATAAATTACTAATAAGTCTTAATTACACAACCGCATAAATAAAAATAAACAGGTCTTCATATAATAACAAATCATCATCACTTGCTCATTTTTCCTTTTCCTTTGCTAGTAGACGGCTCATTCGTTATCTCAGCTTTAGCTGCAAAGGTTTAGTATGCAAGAGTGAGCAAAACAAATGCCCACCAAAATAACAATGAACAGTTTCAACAAAGAACTTATCTGAATGGTGAAAATTCATGTTGATATTAATCAAGAATGGAAACATCTGAAAGCTCAATAGAACAAAATAGAACATTAAGATATACTGAGGGTCGCAAGACCACGAACTATGTCCTAGGTTAACATATAAGTTTGCTGTAACCTTTAACAGTTTAATAAATTATAACTGGACTAACCATCTCGTACTCAGGGTGATCAGCCCGTTGTACAATGTATTGTGCACAACTATTCAACGCTTTCGGGCAAGTATTCCCCTATACTAGGGTTGTTCTTCTCAGTTTTGTCATTCAAGAATTCAGTTCAATAAGTAGGGCTTAAACAACATGAGTTATGATCAAATATCAACAACAGTGATATGTAATGATATAGATATTGTATATCCATGGTAATAGAATAATGATTTCAATTGTCTTGAGCTTTGAACAACGAGAATCAAAAAGTCAGAAATTTATTATGTGCAATGATAACTTGCTAAATAACAGAATAGGATTTAGAAACTTGCGTTAAATAAACTTGGGGTTAGAAATTCATTTAGCATAAAAGAATTAAGGGTAAGAAACTTGTCTCGTGCGTAGTTTTTCTTACTTACAAATCACGTACATTAAATAACCTACACATTTCGTTTACATAACAATAACAATGATTAGTTACAATATTTTCAACACTTCAAAACCCACTCTCATCCAACCTCATCTTATTATCTCAATTGTTTTCTGATTAACCAACTCACTTCAGAAGTTACATGGTTAATTATAACAATATCACACTTAAGCATTCCTAAAGTTAAGGCTCATTAACTTTATATTTTATTAATCATCACCATCTCAGTATCTTAATATTCAATTAACACATTAGTTTAAACTTTAGACATGCATAGGATAACATAATATATTACAACTTGAGAGACTTAAACAGACATGCCCCATGATGGACTCTACATAAACCACTTTAGAGAATAAACAATTTTCTCACATCTGCCAGCTTCAGCGCCGACCGCGCTGAAAAATGAACTGTTTCAGTGCCGACCGCGCTGTGAAAAACCTGAACTCAAAAACTCTGCATAGTTTCAGAGCCGATAGCGCTGAAAATGAACTATTTCAGCACCGACCACGTTGAAACCTGAACTCAAAAACTCAGCACAGTTTCAGAGTCGACAGCGCTGAAAATGAACTGTTTTAGAGCCGACTGCACTGAAACCTGAACTTCAAAGTCTTAGCATTAAACACCAATTTAGACATACCCACTAATCATAAATTTCTTAGAATCAATACTAAACATCTATATGCCAATTCTAACAACCTAAAACAATCAAAACAACAAAACCCAAAGGATTTAAATCAATTTTTTCTTAATTTTTCCAAAAACTCATACTTTTAGTGAAACAAACAACTCACCATTTACATAACTTTTAACCAAATCAGACCACGATAGTTGCATTATTTTCATTATTAAACGTAGTTTCATAAACTACAATCAATTTGCAGATTAATACATGATTGAATCATCAATTTTAGAGCCAAAGTAGACCAAAACATATATTTTAACAAAAACTCAATTTTCTTCATTCTCAAACTTGTTTTCATGAATTAAATCACTCAAAACCATACTTAAACATTATATAACAGATTATTCATATATACTAACAAATTTAACAACTCTTTTAACGATATAGCCAACCAAAATCAATCACAGAGAACTAATTTTGAATAACTTAAATTAAAAACTTTAAACTAAATTATACCTTCAATTTCGTCTTTGCTCTAAAACTTAGATGATTTGTTGATTCTTTGCTAACTTCCTCATTTGATTCTTAGAACTCTTCCTTCCAACTTTTAGCAGAGAATTTCTTCTCTCCTTTCAACTCTCCAAGTTCTGTGTTTCTTTCTTTTTGGCTTTACAAGACATGTTAAAATAAACTGATGGGAGTTCCATCAGTTAAATTAACCAAAGGTCTCCTAAGCCTTGTTTGGCAATCCCAAAACCCCTTAAAAAATCCATTTTAAATTATTTTAATATATTTTTTTACTATAAGTTAAGCCATGTCACACTTATTTAAATTCCAATAAAACTTAATTATTATTAAATTTAATTTAAACTTTAACAGCAAAATTATTATAAGTTTATTTAATAAATTTCACTTAATAAATCACTTTGTTACCAAATAATTTAACCTCTAATTTAATTATTTCAATTAAATTAGAATATTACTATCTAGTGTAATAAAATCACACACTGAAATATAAATTATCTAACACAACTTTAACCAACATATTTGTCGACGCCGGGTTTTCGCTTCTCCTCTTTTTTTGGTCTCTTCCAATTTTAGCCTTTTGGTTTAGATGACGTTTGGAAAAGGTCGGCATTGAGGTCGACGGGGTTTTGAAAGATCGTTTTTATGATGAGCCAATTAACCAGAGTCGCCAGTTGGTATATTTGAAATGGATGTACCAACTCATCCGAGTTTTCGTTTTTTATAAATCGCTGGCTCATGTGTGACTCCGAATTAATTGGTCTGCGAATCGAGATTCATAGAGTTCGGGGGCTTGCTTAAGTGAGGGGAAGGTGTTAGGCACCCCTCGACTTCCGTGAAACACGGTTACCGCAATCTTGATGCTTTCCTATCCTTTAATTCATGAAATGTGTGTGTGCGCGCGCTTGTGTGTGGGTGTGTGTCTATGTGAATGTTATGGTGAGTTTGTATGAAAGAGTCATTTGGATTTTAGGGAAAATCGTGTTTTAATTTGAGTACGCTTCGGAATGTCTTTTCGATGTACCCGAGAAAGCTTTATGAGAAAGGTTTGATTTTAATTGTCCAAAACTATGGGATTTTCATTAAGTGTCGTTTTAACAAACAAGAGTTTTAAACCTTCGTCAAAATAGGAATCGAGATCTATACGTTGCTTTCATAAAATGATGGGCAATTTCTAGGATCTCTTTCACCCTATGCACAAAGATTTAATAAAACGTCAATTATTTATAAAATCATTTCGTGTGTTGTTTTGGAAAACGATTTTTTTCTTTAGCTTTCTCGTTAGATATGAATCGACATTTCATTAACGTTTCTCAAATTTCAACCTCGTGATTCTAATATCCTACTTTGATTGATTTTATGAAAATCTTATCATTTAGCTTTGAAATCAATTTCGTGTTATAATTCAAATCGAGCATAAACACGCGTCGGGCTATTCATGGGCATGTAAGCCATCAAAATATCCCCGAACGCCCACAATCACAAATTTCATTATTTCGGGGCCTTAAGCACGATTCTCGCCTTAGCGTCGTTTTAAGGCCCAACGATTACATATTTACAATGAGAACTACGTCATCTCTACTTCTTACATCAAGATATGTCCATCATCGGATCGGGACCCCGGGGTCGCTTTCCTAGGCTCACAACCAAGTATCCACACACAAACAATCGGATATTACAAGAAAATAAACCAACCCGGATAAATCTAACAATACCAAGACATCTTAAAATAACGATTTAAAGGAATTGATACCGAATATAACACCTTAAAACAAACCAAGAAATTAATGAACGAATATCATCGGGTTATTAGGAAGAGTTTATTCCGATGGAAACTTCACTCATAATCCCTAATTCATTGTTCAACAAGATACATGAAAATTATATCTAATTTACCCAAATCAATAGGACATGAATTGCTAGAACAAATAGAAATTTTCACCTTGCAATTGATCTCAAATGGATGTGAACTTGTGTATTTGACTAGGATAAAATGATGTATTTGATACAATCAAACTCAAAAGAATTAATTCCACTCTTTTTTTCCTCTTCTTTCTCCCTATTTTGTTGCAAAATCTAGCTATTTTCTCTCTATTTCCGTGTTTTTTTGCTGCTGCAGAAATTCTTCTTCTTCCCAAAACTGCTGAACCCCCTGTATGCTGCCGAAGCTGCCTTAAATAGGCTGGCCAGAGCCAGCCGCAGATCTATCTGCGGCTGGGCCGCAGATAGATCTGCGGCTGGCCAGCTGGCACGCCTCCCATCGCACTCAGCTGCTGAGTGCTGATTTCCCGGTTTTCGTGCTGGCGCACTCACTTGGCCGCAGATCTATCCGCGGCTGGCGGGCTTGACTTTCTCGATTTTCGTGTCACGCCTCGATTTTCGTACCGCAACGTCGGTTTTCGCTGACAGGCTCGTATTCCGCAGTCCGGGAACTTCCGGGAGACGTGCCACCTCATTCGGAAATGCCTGCCTCGGACGGTCATGCTGTCACGTCGACTTGGGCTGCCCAAATCATTGCGGCGGGACCGGGCGCTCGCCCTTGTGCCCGCTCCTTTGCTCCCGCAAGCTGGTTCAATTGACGATTTCGCCCTCCTGTCACGGTTAGTAGAAGGAAACGCAAAATTTGGGTGTCTACAGCTGCCCCTCTTTATCATGTTTATGAAATGATAAATGAAATGAACAGGATAAAGAGTAGACACTCGATGTATGAATGACAGTGCATAAGAATGACAGTACATACATGATGCAACACACATATAGCTTATGATGCAACATAAGATGCAATGCATGCAAGACATTCGTAAGAGTGTCAATGTATCAACCCCTTGACCGTGTTTTGTTAGTCGTAGGGTTCACTCTCTCAATCTATCGTCTCGTTCGGGGCCGGGTATCGTCGCCGGTCACCCATCGCGTAACCCCCGGTTATCGTCGCCGGTTGGTTATCTTGTCGGAGCCGGTTATCGTCGCCGGTCATCCTTCTCGTGATCGCCGGTTATCGTCGCCGGTCGATCGTCATGTCGGGGCCGGGTATCGTCGCCGTCCACCGATCTCGTAACCCCCGGTTATCGTCGCCGGTCGGTTATCTTGTCGGAGCCGGTTATCGTCGCCGGTCATCCATCTCGTGATCGCCGGTTATCGTCGCCGGTCGATCGTCATGTCGGGGCCGGGTATCGTCGCCGGTCACCCATCTCGTAACCTCCGGTTATCGTCGCCGGTCGGTTATCTTGTCGGAGCCGGTTATCGTCGCCGGTCATCCATCTCGTGATCGCCGGTTATCGTCGCCGGTCGATCGTCATGTCGGGGCCGGGTATCGTCGCCGGTCACCCATCTCGTAACCCCCGGTTATCGTCGCCGGTCGGTTATCTGTCGGAGAGCCCGGGTTATCGTCGCCGGTCATCCATCTCGTGATCGCCGGTTATCGTCGCCGGTCGATCGTCATGTCGGGGCCGGGTATCGTCGCCGGTCACCCATCTCGTAACCCCCGGTTATCGTCGCCGGTCGGTTATCTTGTCGGAGCCGGTTATCGTCGCCGGTCATCCATCTCGTGATCGCCGGTTATCGTCGCCGGTCGATCGTCATGTCGGGGCCGGGTATCGTCCGCCGGTCACCCATCTCGTAACCTCCGGTTATCGTCGCCGGTCGGTTATTTTGTCGGAGCCGGTTATCGTCGCCGGTCATCCATCTCGTGATCGCCGGTTTATCGTCGCCGGTCGATCGATCGTCATGTCGGGGCCGGGTATCGTCGCCGGTCACCCATCTCGTAACCTCGGTTATCGTCGCCGGTCGGTTATCTTGTCGGAGCCGGTTATCGTCGCCGGTCATCCATCTCGTGATCGCCGGTTTATCGTCGCCGGTCGATCGTCATGTCGGGGGCCGGGTATCGTCGCCGGTCACCCATCTCGTAATCGCCGGTTATCGTCGCGGTCGATCGTCATGTCGGGGCCGGGTATCGTCGCCGGTCACCCATCTCGTAACCCCGGTTATCGTCGTCCGGTGGGTTATCTGTCGGAGCCGGTTATCGTCGAGGACATCCATCTCGTGATCGTCGTCCGTCGATCGTTCGTCGGCCGGGTATCGTCGCCGGTCACCCATCTCGTAACCCCCGGTTATCGTCGCCGGTCGGTTATCTTGTTGGAGGCCGGTTATCGTCGCCGGACATCCATCTCGTGACCGCCGGTTATCGTCGCGGTCGATCGTCATGTCGGGGCCGGGTATCGTCGCCGGTCACCCAACTCCTAACCCCCGGTTACCGTCGCCGACTGGTTATCTGTCGGAGCCGGTTATCGTCGCCGGTCATCCATCTCGTGATCGCCGGTTATCGTCGCCGGTCGATCGTCATGTCGGGGCCGGGTATCGTCGCCGGTCACCCATCTCGTAACCCCCGGTTATCGTCGCCGGTCGGTTATCTTGTCGGAGCCGGTTATCGTCGCCGGTCATCCATCTCGTGATCGCCGGTTATCGTCGCCGGTCGATCGTCATGTCGGGGGCCGGGTATCGTCGCCGGTCACCCATCTCGTAACCTCCGGTTATCGTCGCCGGTCGGTTGTCTTGTCGGAGCCGGTTATCGTCGCCGGTCATCCATCTCGTGATCGCCGGTTATCGTCGCCGGTCGATCGTCACGTCGGGGCCGGGTATCGTCGCCGGTCACCCATCTCGTAACCTCCGGTTATCGTCGCCGGTCGGTTGTCTTGTCGGAGCCGGTTATCATCGCCGGTCATCCATCTCGTGATCGCCGGTTATCGTCGCCGGTCGATCGTCATGTCGGGGCCGGGTATCGTCGCCGGTCACCCATCTCGTAAACTTTTCACTTCAACACGTCAAATGGTTGCAAGGGAGCAAGGTGGGACCCACCAGGGCCAGCCGCAGATACATCTGCGGCCATGATCGGGCCTTAAATCCAACGCGGCTCCTCCAGATCTGTCACTTTCAACTTGTGATTCAAAGAGATTCTCTCGATTTTTCTTGTTCGCAAGGGCTTTTTGTCGATTTTTTCAACTTTCCTGCAAAAACTGTTCCGGTAGGATTGATCTACACGCTACAGGTAACACTTTGACCGGTCACTTTTCAATTTCGTCAATGTTTTGCTATACATTTGACTATTTGCATGTTTAGAGATAAAATGTATGCTTTACAATGCTATGTAATGTACCATCATATATACATGCTATGTATCAACTATGTGAGTCCTATTTATGTTCATGAGGCGGTCCCACATATTGTTATTCCTTTTCTGCAATAAAATCATGCATTACATGCTGCAATTACATATATGAATGCAATTCAAATCTGTTTGAGGCTTTGATTGATGGAAAACATGTTTGGCTTATGCCTGGGATGTTCAATTTACAAACGGAACTCTGCCGATGTTTTTTTTTTTTTTTTTTTTTTTTTTTTTTTTTTTTTTATTTTTTTATTTTTTTAAGCATGCATCATGTTGCATTAATCATATGATGAGGCTAGAAATTTAGAAATGTTCATTACATAATTTTAAAAGGAAACTTACCTTCTTTCTCGCCCGTTCTATTCCAGCTATGGATCGTGATGCGCCCAGTAGCTCCTCCGCCTCTCGGACTTCGGGTGTTCGCCGTCGTAGGGCTGCACCCACCCCTATTCCTCCTCGTACCCGTCAGGCTCGTCGTTTGACAGAGGCTGTCATTCGTCCTGGTCATCCGGACGTTGAGGAGGCTGTCCCTCCGGAGGTCGCGGCAGAGGGGCCATCCTCTAGCGCACCGGCTCCATCTACCCATCAGGCTTCTTCTGGCGCCTCTGTGCAGATACCCGATCTTTTGGGTCGGGATCTCAGTCGTCACCCTTCAGCATCTCTCGTGGCTAACGAGGTATATTCAGTTCTATTCTAATTTTACTCTCAATTTCTCCATTCTCCTTTTGTCCGGACTGACCCCTTGGTGATTGCCCCAGGTGCCCGAGTTTACCCAGCCGAGGGGCAACTGGTTCAACATCTACTCCCTTTACGCGGCCCTGCACAGTGATTATCGGGCGATGGTGGACTCTTGGGGCTTTCGACATTTCTTCACTATCATCCCCCGCCAGTGCCCCTGGGGTTACATGAGGGCTTTATCCGAGCGATGGTTCCACCAGACGCAGTCTCTTCATCTCCTCGACTGCGAGGTCGTGTTGACCCCATGGGACTGGAGGTACATTACTGGCGTTGAGTTTACCGGGTCCCGCGTCCCCTTGGATCTTGATATCACTCCTGTGGAGGTTCGAGCTTTGCTGGGCTTCGCTGCTGAGGACCGGGTCTTTAAGGCCCGCAGTATCCGATCTGGTGCCTTGGCAGTCGATGCAGTCGGGGGTCTCTATGCGCTTGCCTATTCCAGCAGATCAGGGCACCAGGGACATTCTGCTACGACGCCTGTTCCTGGACCATCATGAGGGGTTGTTTTCTGGGGAACAACTCCTCCACCATTCATTTCAGCGTCGTAGGAGCGGTCAGAGATGTGGACCGCATCGGTGATTATGACTGGGGGTCATTCACCTCTGCCTATTTCCTCCACGGCATGCGTCTACGCTCAGAGGGACAGACTGATGCCTGGCTCGGCTTCTACCATTTTCTGTTGGTGAGTCCCCTCCTCCTCTCTCTTACTGTATTTCTTTTCCTTTCATCTCTTTTCTGTATTTGATAGTGACTCATGCCCTGTCTTGTTTCTATTCACAGTTCTGGGCTTACGAGCGGCTGCCATGTCTGAGGCCTATCACTACTCTGGGCCCGGACACTTATCCCCGGGGTCGGCGATGGCATCACAGTACTCTGGAGGAGGTCCCCGTGTCGGGCAGCTTTGCACATTGTCGTATTCAGCTGGAGTTGATCACGGCTGCCGATGTTGTCTGGATTCCCTACCTCTCCGAGCATCTGACTGTGGGGTTTGCTGACGGGCATCCTTCCGGCCCAGAGTTCGAGCTTTCCACCCGTCGCCTCACTTTGCAGAGTGTTGGAGGCTGGGTGATGTATCTGGGAGAGCGCGCATTCAGATGCGTCACTGGAGAGATCCGCATCCCGCACTCCCTTTCTTTCACTACTTTCTGGCCGCTGGATTCTCAGCCTTCGGAGATCATGCTCGCCGGGGAGGATGGTCGGATGCTTTCCACGGGTCCCACTACGAGTGATGCATTCCGTACATGGTGGGTGCCCCGTACCATCGGTCCTCAGACTCGGGCCACTTTCTTTCCTTGGAGATATGGTCCCAGGCTCGGTTGACGATGGACCGATTGGGCTGCCTGTGTTCGGACCCCTACCCATGCTGAGCAGATCGCCTCATTGACCCGTCAGGTAGATCAGTTGTCGCTGTTTATTCGGGGGTTGGGCCGGGCCCCGGAGGAGGCTTACACCTACGATCCTGACGGTGCAGGTTATGATGCAGGCCCGAGTTCATCTGATGCCACAGCGCATCCCTACATCCCTGATATGAACTTTGGTCCTCCGAGCTCGACGACTCCAGGGGATCAGTTCGAGGATCCTGCTTTCATAGACGATACTGACTTTATTTAGACCAGGATAGGATAGGGCCTTTTGTATCGGCACCTGCTTAGATTTCTTTTTCATTTATGCACTATGTACTGAACTCATTTATTTATTTACGCACAGTTCTTTTTCATCTCTATGGAATTCACCTGCTTTTATTATTAACTGTATGATGCATGCTTTTTATTTATGGATAGAGAATGACCCCTGTACAGTCTTTTTTGATACTATTTTTTCACAGATGTCGTCCTCGGATGTCGTGACTCGTTTGGATTCCATTTCCTTCCACAGGGTTGGTCGGCAGCCTCTTCCGCTGGTTGGACAGTTTACTGCCGACAGACAGGATTATCGCAGATGGTCTTTTGGGACATTCTTGGTCCTTACTGACCTTTCAGGTGCCAGCGGGCTTTGTGGATGGTCTTCTGAGCTATTGGGCCCTTTGATGACTCTGGAGTGATTTTCACAGAAGACACCACAGACCATTCCATCTCAGCCGATTCTGCCCCGAGTCGGGTCGCTGGGGATTCCCGACTCCGCCTGGCCCTGATTACTACTGAAGCCGAGAGGGATGCCGCCCTTGCCGAGAGAGATGAGGCCATTCGGGCTAGAGATGCTGCCATTGCTGACAGAGAGGCCATTGTATTTCAGACCAGGGCAGTGGTAGATGCTCATTTTGGGACTGTCAGCCGAGCTACTGCTTTGCTGGATCGTATTGATATGATGGGGGAGCAGATTGCAGGAGATGCTGATGCTTCAGATCTATCCACCACCCTGTCCATCCTGCTTCGGCTAGTTTCAGATTTGTAGATTATTTTATTTCCTGCATAGACTATGTTGGTTTCATCAGTTATTGAAAGAGAAATCTTGTAATAAAACGACTTATATATATAGACATGCATTTAAATTTAGTCATTTTCCCCCTTTTGTCGCATCATTGCCATCCATTGGATCATCATTTTATCCAACTGACCATGATTTTGACATTTCGCCTTCTTTCTTTCCTCAAGACTTGATGGAGATTTGACAGATATTGCCGCACACCTTTTGATTTCGTCGGATTAAATCTCAGATTTGGGATAACTGTTTGGGTTGGATCAGGGTATGTATTCTGGGATGAAACTGGTTAGGCAGTTGGTTTCGGGAAGGTTTTGAGGGTGTAGGAAGGTTTTATCTGGCTATCGAAAATTGGTTTTGGTTAGGGAAAGGATTATTTTTTTAAAGGATCGGACCGCGCCATGACGGCTGCCTACGTACCCCCACAAGTTGGGAGATCAGGTCCTACGTAGTTCGCTCTCAAAGGAAAAAAGAACTGAAAATTTAAGCGTAGAACCGCTTCACCGAGTCAGCATTGAGGGGTTGTGGAAATACCTCACCATCCATTTCTTGCAATATGAGGGCTCCTCCGGATAGTACTTTCTTAATCACGAATGGTCCTTCCCAATTCGGGGCAAACTTCCCCCTGGCTTCGTCCTGACAAGACATAATTCTCTTTAGCACCAGGTCATTCTCCTTGAATTTCCGAGGTCCTGATCCTTTTGTCATATGATCGGGGAGATCCTCTGTTGATATAGCTGGCCGTGCCAAACAGCAGCCACCCTCCTTTCATCAATTAGGGCCAATTGGTCGTATCGACTTTGCATCCAATCCTCCTCGCCTATTTGAGCGTCGATCACTATTCTGAGGGACGCCATCTCAACTTCAACTGGCAGAACAGCCTCCATTCCATATACCAAGGCGTAAGGGGTTGCTCCCGTAGAAGTACGCGTGGATGTTCGGTATGCCAGCAGGGTGAGGGGTAACAGATCCGGCCATCCCCGATGATTAGCAGAACATTTTCGCCATGATCTTCTTGATGTTCTTATTGGCCGCCTCCACTGCCCCATTCATTTTGGGACGGTAAATGACGGAATTGAGGTGCTTAATCTTGAACTGGTCACACAGTCCCTTCATGAGGGCATTGTTTAAATTCTTGGCATTGTCAGAGACCACAACCTCAGGTTGCCCATATCGGCAAATGACATTATTCCTGATGAAGCTGACGATGACCTCCTGAGTTACTTTAGGGAAAGAAGCTGCCTCTACCCATTTGGTGAAATAATCGATCATGACAAAGATGAACCGGTGCCCGTTGCTCGCTTTGGGCTCTATTGGTCCGATTACATCCATTCCCCACATCGAAAATGGCCACGGGGAGGTCATACAGTGCAGTTCATTGGGAGGTGTATGGATCACATTACCGTGCGCCTGGCATTGATAACACCGTTTGACATGATCATCGCAATCGGCCCTCAGCGTCAACCAATAATGCCCTGTCCTCAAAATCTTTTTGGCAAGCATCGGTCCACTCATATGGGGCCCACACACTCCACCATGTATTTCATTCATAATCTTTCGGGCCTGTGTTTCATCTACGCACTGCAACAGTCCCAACCCAGCATCCCTTTTGTAAAGTGAATCGCCACTCAGGTAAAACTTCATCGCCATCTTTTGAATTCTCATCCTTTCAGTCCGATTTTGCCTGATCGGGAAGGGATCTGTCTCGCAGATATTCCCTTATGTCGTGATACCAGGGCCGCCTCGTCAAACACCACCTCGTTTGATAACACTGCCACATTTTCCTCATATGCCGGGGCATTCTGTACGGTGATCTCAATCTGTGGACTGTCCCTACCCTTGATCACGTGGATTAAGGAAGCCAAAGTCGCCAATGCATCGGCAAAATCATTTCGTCCCCGAGGAATATGGCGGAAGGCGATATCTTCGAACTCTTGCATAAGCTGGGTGACACAACGATGGTATGGAAGTAACCGAAGCTCCTTAGTGTTGTATACCCCAATTGCTTGTCTGATTACCAATTCTGAATCCCCGAACACCGCTAGTCTTTTTACTCCCATGTCACGGGCCAATCGGAGTCCCAAGATACACCCCTCGTATTCAGCGGTGTTGTTCGAATTGCTGAAACGAAGCTTGGTGGCCACGGGATATTGTTCTCCGGTGATAGAGACTAGGACCGCTCCGGCTCCTGCCCCCTCGGCATTCATGGCACCATCAAAATACAGCTTCCAGAATTGTCCCTCGTCATCACATTTTTCGTGCGATACCCAAAATATATCCTCAGCCCGGAAGAGGAGTTTCTAAAGGCTCCGTCCCTCCTGCCGGGGCTTCTGCCAACTGATCTGCAATTCCCTGCCCTTTCATGGCCTTCTGGGTCACGTACACCATGTCAAACTGTTGTAAAATTAACTGCCATCTTGATAGTCGACAATTCAGCATGGGCCTTTCGAAAATATATTTCAGGGGATCCATTCTTGATATCAGGTACGTTGTATGCCCATGGAGGTAGTGCTGTAATCTCCCTGCCGCCCAGGCCAGAGCACAACAAGTTTTCTCGATGGGAGTGTAATTCTGCTCACATTGGCTAAATCTTTTGCTGAGGTAATAGATGGCCTGCTCCTTACCCGCCTCATTTTTCTGTCCCAGCATGCATCCCATCACAATGGCATTGACCGATATGTACATAAACAGAGGGATCCCATCCTTCGGGGGTACCAGCACTGGTGCCTCAGTCAATTGCTTTTTAATGGTCTGAAACGCCTTTTGACATTGCTCATTCCATTCTTGGGACACCCCTTTTCTTAACAGTTTAAAAATCGGCTCACATGTAGTCGTCAAGTGGGATATAAAACGGCTGATAAAGTTTACTCTCCCCAGGAATCCTCTTATCTCCTTCTCTGTGTGGGGTGCCGGCATATCCACAATGGCCTTAATCTTTGCTGGGTCCAACTCAATGCCCCGATCACTAACCAGGAAACCCAAGAGCTTGCCCGATTGTACTCCGAAAGCACACTTGGCTGGATTGAGTTTCAGATTATACTTTCTGAGCCGATCGAATAGCTTTTTGAGATGAGTTATGTGATCGGACTCTACCTTTGACTTCACAATAATGTCATCCACGTAGGCCTCTATCTCCTTATGCATCATATCGTGGAACAAGGCCATCATGGCCCTCTGATAAGTAGCCCCTGCATTTGTGAGACCGAAAGCCAGTCGTCTATAGCAGAAAGTGCCCCAGGGGGTGATGAATGCGGTCTTTTCCCGATCTTCCTCCGCCACCATTATCTGATGGATATCCCCGCGAAGCAATCCACAAAAGAGTACATTTCGTACTGGGCTGTGTTATCCACCAGGATGTGTATGAAAGGCACCGGGAAGTTATCCTTGAGACTGGCCTTGTTTTAGATCTCTGTAGTCTACGCATACCCTCACCTTTCCTCCAGGTTTAGCCACTGGGACCACATTGGATAGCCATTCCGGGTAAGTGGACACCATAATGATTCTCCCGCCCTGAACTGCTTGATGATCTCTTCCTTCACTTTTAAGCTCCACTCAGGGTTTCAACTTTCTTAGTTTCTGCTTGACAGGCCTGAAACCCTCCTTGATGGGTAACCGGTGCACCACAATGTCGGTGGACAATCCGATCATATCCTCGTGCGACCAGGCAAAGACATCCTCATATTGTCTAAGTAACTCAATTATTTCTGCTTTTTGGCTGGGGTTAAGGTCCGTCCCTATCTTGAGTTCTTTTGGATGGTCAGGGGTTCCGATATCTATAGTGATGGTTTGGTCCAAATTGGGTTTGGGTTTATCCTCGACCCATCCTTTGATCTCATCAGGTGCGTCGTCGTCGTAATCTGTCTCGTCTTGTTCAATGCCCATTAAATCGAAATCCAGCTCAATGTCAAAATCATAATCATCATTCAAATTTGAAAGACCATTTGTTAGGCAAGGATTACTCAAATTGGTACACCTGACATGAAACAAAATACTTGTCATATATAAATCATTTTTTCACGATGATCGCATTTTCAAATAACAAGAAGAAACGACATAATGATGCAGAATTAAAACAACAACAAAAATAAACTTCTTCATTCCCCCATCATCTGGGGTCAATCACCCTGACGTCGAGTTTTACCCCTGTTTGGATATCACGGGTTTCTGGGTCCAATTGTCGATGGTCAGGTCAGCTGGAATGCGCTGGATGAAAGAGGTCCTCACATCGGACACCTCCCCGATGATTACGGATACGTCGCCTGAATCCTTCTCCATATCTTTTCCAGGAATAATCAGCCCTGCCCAATCGATGACAGGCACAACTTGTTGGGCTCCCGGTGGCGCGATAACATTCGTCCCCTCCTTACTGCTTGTTGATTGTCCGGGGATGTAGCATTTGGTTTCAAACTCCTTTGCGACCTCCTGCAGGAAACTTTCCCTCCGGGCCGACTCACTATGTGTGGGGGTTAACTCTTCATTCCCTGCCCCAATCATAGGTCCGCTGATCCCCTGCTCATTGTTGGCTTTGGTCGCTGGACTGCCAATTAGTCGAATCGGAGTAGCACCCTGACGGTGTCCCCGCACTGCGCCCACATGGTATCCCAATCCTGCTTTGCCTATTTGCTGTGGTAGGTGGATGGGCTTGGTGATTCCCTGACTGCTTTTCCCTAGTCCCTGTCCAGGTTGGAAGTTCATTTTAATCATTTCCTTTGCCACAAAGGTGAGTTCCGGAGAGACCCTTGGTTTCACAGCTGGAGCCCCCAGGCATCTATAATGGGGAGTGCTAATCTCTAGTGCTTGAAAGCTGGCAGGCGCCGCTGACTCATCCACATTGATTACTGGTAGGCCACTCCTGGGAGGAGAAGGGTCATCACATTCGGCCGAGATTGTTACCAGATTCCCATCGATGATCAACTTGATTTGTTGGTGGAGCGTGGAGGGAACTGCCCCGGCCATGTGTATCCACGGCCTCCCTAACAGCAGGTTGTAGCTTGCCGTAATATCTAGGACTTGGAAGGATATATCAAAAAGTACAGGGCCCTATCTCCACTGGCAATTCTATCTCTCCGATGGTATCCCTCCGGGATCCGTCAAAAGCCCGAACCACCACATGACTGGCCCGTAGGCGCTTGAGACTGATGTTCATTTTCTTCAGCGTGCTGAGAGGACATATATTCAATGCCGATCCCCCGTCGACCAGCACCCCATTCATGACATATCCTGAGGAGATTACCGCGATGTGTAGCGGTTTTCGGTGCCCCCTTCCCTCTTTGGGAATGTCCTCATCCGTAAAGGATATTGCATCGGTTTCCAATAAGTGGCCTATCAGCTGGCCGAAACCCTCCTCACTAATTTCTTTGGACACAAATGCCTCCTCCAGAACCTTCATCAGGGTATTGCAATGCTCATTGGATGACAACACCAAGTCCATGACTGATGTTAGGGTTGATTCCTCATTTAAAATCTGGATCCCCCTCGTTTCTGGGTGATCCATCCTTTTCAAAAACTCTATGGCCCTTTCCTCGGAAACCTCTTCATTTTTTCTCTTTTGGCTCTCAAGGACTCGCCCGGGCAGATATAAGGGGTTCCCCTTGGTCGTCACGGAAGCACAACTGGCCGCTTCCTCGGGTATTCCCCCGTAATTCCAGGGTACAGTCTTCAGATTACTGATAGGGGAGTTGTGGCCTTGCCGAAAAAATGATGGGCCTCGGAGCTGTCAACTTGATAGGTCCCTCTATGTTATTCGTACTTACCCCTATCAACTTGATGGGCGCTACCCTCGCACTCCCCATGGTCATGTATCACATTTATCATCTCCTCAAACTTTTCTTCTGCACATAGTTCAACCTTGGCGGCCCCCCAGCCTCACTTGCCTCCGTCGCATTGACTCCCCCTCCATCATGTCTTGGCAGGGGATTTGCCTTAACATTCGGGGAATCCGGCTGTTCCACCACAATCTCTCCACTGTCAATCAGGTTTTGGATTCGATGCTTTAACGTCCAGCAATCCTGTGTATCATGGCCAGGGGAACTGGAGTGGTATGCACACCGCTTGCTCGGGTCAAACCTTCTACCCTTTGGGTCACTCGGGGGTGCCAAACCAACAATCTTCTTTTGGGCTACTAATACCGCTAATACTCGTTCAAGCGGCTGCCCCGAGCGGGGTGAATACTCGGTTTTGCGAGGCCTCATATCTTCTTCGCCCCTCTGCTCTTTGATCTGAGAAATTGGGCTGTCGGGGTGGCCCTCCCCTCTGTGCCTGTACCGAAAGATGGCTTTCTGCTTTACTGGACGACCCTTGTAGGATGAGGGAGACATCCTCTTCCTTCCTCTTTTGGACTCTCCGGGAAGTGCTGCCATAGTTTCCATTCTGTATTTGCTCGGCAGCAGTTTCTAAAGCAGTAAGATCCCGGATTTTACCCGATTTCAACCCCATGTCAACCATCTCTCCATGTTTAATCATTTCCGCAAAAGGTCTTCCAATCCCTGAGATGACCCTCTCATAATACGGTGCCTCCTGAATGTCTACAAAAGGTCATTACCATCTCTGATTCGCTCATCGGGGGAGTTACCTGGGCAGCCATGCCCCTCCATCTTTGCGCATATTCCCTAAAGGATTCCCTAGGCTGCTTTTTAACCTTTGTCATTTGGTACCTGTCAAGAGCCATCTGGGCCTGAAAGCTGTATTGGGTTAAGAAAGTATGGGCCAATTCCTCCCAGTTGTGGATTCGGGCGTTGTCGAGGCGGGCATACCATATTCTTGCCTCCCCTGTTAAGCTTTTCTGGAATAGTTGCATTCTTAACCCCTCGTCTTCGGCATAAGACCCGAGTTCTCCAATGTATATTTTCAAGTGTGTATAGGGGTCTCCCTTTCCATTGTACTTTTCAAACTCGGGAACTTTGAACTTTTCTGGATATCTGGCTCCGGGGAAAACACATAGTTCCGTATTTTTACCCATGCCCTGGGAGCCTATGAACCTTAGAGATTGGATGGTCTCCTCCATGTGTTTCATTTTTCTCCGAAGGTCGTCATTGTCCCCTTCTTCTGGGATAGTAATCACTGTCCTGCTAGGTATGGGAATGGCCCTTGTAATGACTGGCTCGTCCTTGAGTTGGGGTTGGTCATCCTTACCCAGGTTTACAACATTTTTAGGAGGATTCTGGTCACCCCCTGGTGGTGGAATATTATGTGGTCCTTGGCTTGGCGGATCCTGTCTGAGTAGGAACTGCTCTTTTAGCATTGTGGCCATTTCCATCATCTGTTTTTTGAAGTCATCAAACTCTTCCCGAGATATGGAACCATGATTAGGAATATCAGCCATTTCAGATGTAGAATTTTGGGCTTTCTTAGACTGCGAACGGGTTTGAGGAGCAATCCTACAGAGACAACGGTTCGAAGTTTAGTCCCGGGGAAATGAAAACATGGATGCATGCTAAAACTGTAAAAAAATTTTGTGTGTTTTTTTGGGTTTTTTAATCTTTCCCTGTAAAACAGAAAGTTAGTAGTCCTTTAGTGCCATAACCAATGCCAAACATGCTTTATTATGCTCCCCCAACTATTCCCTGCAATTCACAGCGGTTAGTAATCTCTTTTGTCATAAAGAAAAAGGGAAGCTTATATGAATATTTTGAATGAGATCATGACATTTAGACATATAAACGTAAAAAGGCATGAAGAGACTTTTCCTGCGTTGGGTTAATCTGAGGCTGACCTACCCTAGGGTTACTCTCGCGGGCTTTTCGGCATGAAGGTTCCCAAATCTTCGCAATCTACTCGTTTGAGCCCTTTCGATTGGAGCGGATTTGAGTGGTGCGTTTCCTGAGCCATCTCCGGGGAGCAGCCCCATCGAGTCCAGTAATAAGCAACCGACGGGTTCGCCTCAGGAGGAGGTACTCTCTCAACATACATTCACATTCATCGTCCTCACCGTATGCAAATGATTACTTTGAAGTAAAGCAAACCCATTCAATCATTCATTCATTGGACAAACACACATTCACACAACAAAAGGTAAATAAAATCACAATATCGCACACGCACACATTTCATGAATTTTGAAGGATAGGATAGCATCAAGATTTGATCGCGGCCTAAGCCCTCTAATGTCCCCAGCAGAGTCGCCAGCTGTCGACGCCGGGTTTTCTCTTTCTCTTGGTCTTTTCCAATTTTAGCCTTTTGGTTCAGATGACGCTTGGAAAAGGTCGGCATTGATGTCGACGGGGTTTTGAAAGATCGTTTTTATGATGAGCCAATTAACCAGAGTCGCCAGTTGGTATATTTGAAATGGATGTACCAACTCATCCGAATTTTCGTGTTTTATAAATCGCTGGCTCATATGTGACTCCGAATTAATTGGTCTGCGAATCGAGATTCATAGAGTTCGGGGGCTTGTTTAAGTGAGGGGAAGGTGTTAGGCACCCCCCGACTTCCGTGAAACACGGTTACCGCAATCTTGATGCTTCTCCTATCCTTTAATTCATGAAATGTGTGTGTGTGTGCGTGCGTGTGTGTGTAGGTGTGCTTATGTGAATGTTGTGGTGAGTTTGTATGAAAGAGTCATTTGGATTTTAGGGAAAATCGTGTTTTACTTTGAGAATGCTTCGGAATGTCTTTTCGGCATACACGAGAAAGCTTTATGAGAAAAGGTTTGATTTTAATTATCAAAACTATGAGATTTTCGTTAAGTGTCGTTTGAAATAACAGAACAAGAGTTTTAAACCTTCGTCAAAATAGGAATCGAGATCTATACGTTGCTTTCATAAAATGATGGGCAATTTCTAGGATCTCTTTCACCCTATGCACAAAGATTTAATAAAACGTCAATTATTTATAAAATCATTTCGTGTGTTGTTTTGGAAAACGATTTTTCTTTAGCTTTCTCGTTAGATATGAATCGACATTTCATTAACGTTTCTCAAATTTTAACCTCGTGATTCTAATATCCTACTTTGATTGATTTTATGAAAATCTTATCATTTAGCTTTGAAATCAATTTCGTGTCATAATTCAAATCGAGCATAAACACGCGTCGGGCTATTCATGGGCATGTAAGCCATCAAAATATCCCCGAACGCCAACAATCACAAATTTCACTATTTCGGGGCCTTAAGCACGATTCTCGCCTTAGCGTCGTTTTAAGGGCCCAACGATTACATATTTACAATGAGAACTACGTCATCTCTACTTCTTACATCAAGATATGTCCATCATCGGATCGGGACCCCGGGGTCGCTTTCCTAGGCTCACAACCAAGTTTATCACACAAAACAATCGGATATTACAAGAAAATAAACCAACCCGGATAATCTAACAATACCAAGGCATCCTAAAACAACGATTTAAAGGAATTGATACCAAACATAAACACCTTAAAACAAACAAAGAAATTAATGAACGAATATCATCGGGTTATTAGGAAGAGTTTCATTCCGATGGAAACTTCACTCACAATCCCTAATTCATTGTTCAATCAATAAATTACATGAAAAATTACATCTAATTTGATCAAATGATATGATAGAAATTGATATCACAAAAGAGATTTCACCTTGCAATTGATATCCAAATGGATGTAAACTTGATGTATTTGAATTGAATAAGGAGTGTATTAATACAATCAAAATCAAAAGAATTGAACTCTCTCCTTTTTTCTCTCTTTTCTTCCTATTTGATTGCAAAATTTCCCTCTTTTTCCTCTCAATTTCCGATCTTTTGCTGCTGTTTTCCGCTGGAATTCTTCCTCTTTCCCAAAATTCGCTGAACCTCCTGTATGCTGCCGAAGCTGGCTTAAATAGGCTGGCCAGAGCCAGCCGCAGATCTATCTGCGGCTGGCCGCAGATGGATCTGCGGCTGGCCAGCTGGCACGCCTCCCATCGCACTCAGCTGCTGAGTGCTGATTTCCCGGTTTTCGTGCTGGCGCACCCACTTGGCCGCAGATCTATCCGCGGCTGGCGGGCTTGACTTTCTCGATTTTCGTGCCACGCCTCGATTTTCGTACCGCAACGTCGGTTTTCGCTGACAGGCTCGTATTCTGCAGTCCGGGAATTTCCGGGAGACGTGCCACCTCATTCGGAAATGCCTGCCTCGGACGGTCATGCTGTCACGTCGACTTGGGCTGCCCAAATCATTGCGGCGGGACCGGGCGCTCGCCCTTGTGCCCGCTCCTTTGCTCCCGCAAGCTGGTTCAATTGACGATTTCGCCCTCCTGTCACGGTTAGTAGAAGGAAACGCAAAATTTGGGTGTCTACACATATGAACTTTACTGCCTTCCTCGTCAAGTTAGTCAATGGGGTGGCTATCTTGGAGAAATCGTTCTTAAATAAATCGTCTATAATATCTTGTCAATCCTAAGAAACTCCTTACTTCTGACGTTGTCTTCGGCAAATCCCAATTTATCACAGCTTCCACCTTTGTTGGATCCACCAAAATTCTGTCCTTATCAATTACATGCCCGAGAAATTGCATACATTCCAACCAAAATTCGCATTTTAAAAATTTTACGTACAACTTTTCTCTCCTTAATGCCTCCAACGTCACCCGCAAATGCTCTACATGCTCTTCCTTGGTTTTAGAATACACCAAAATATCATCAATGAAAACCACTTCAAACTTATCCAAAAATAGTTTAAACACCCTGTCCATTAGATCCATAAATGTTGCAGGTGCATTCGTTAGACCAAATGACATCACCAGGAACTCGTAATGACCATACCGAGTTCTGAACACCGTCTTCGATACATCCTCCTTTTTAACCTTCAACTCCCACTCCTCAAATCTACTTTTGAGAAATACCTAGCTGATGAGTGAGTTTTATACCGATGAATTGAGTACTTTTGGCTTGATAAAAGTGTGAGTTCTTGGGTAGTTTATGTTCCTTTTTATGTATTTTTATCTTATTATTGTATTATGTGGTTTTTTATTGCTTTTATATGTTTTTGTATTATTTATATGTATTTTTACTTTATTTTGTAGGAATGGCATTAGGAGTCATTTAGATCGATGTTTGGGGTTGCTACATTCGCGTTTTCGGCTTGCCATTTACATAGCAGCTGCTTGATGTCCAATTTCAACCTTGATTCGACCAGTATCTCTCAGATCTCAAAGAATGAAAGTTGTAAAGCTACTTCTCCTCGTTTTGGAACATCTTGAATCATCCAAATTCGAGTTTGGACAAAGAAGTTATGACCATTTTCCCAACAGACGTCGAAGTTGAAAATTCCAGAATTCCAGACCGGCGTCGTAGCGCCAGTTTTTAGTGTTAGAGTGGCGCCACAGCGCCGGGATACAGGGAAATCAAGTTTTGCAGCGCCAGACGCGAATTCTGGGCAAAACAGGGTTGTTAAATGCCTAACCTAATGACTCAAAAACATATCCTTCATCTATTATTTCATTTTTGGCGAAGAGAGAAAGGGAGAGAGAGCATGCGGCGGCTGGGCAAGACCAAAGGGAGGCCATGGCCTTGGGCCATGGTTCTTCAATAGCTTCATGGGAGGTGCTCCAATGGAGTCTAGCAACAAAGGGAAGCCACTCTTGTATTTCTTTTCTTCCATGTAATTAGTAACTATGAATGTAATTGAACTCATTTGCCTAATTTGTATTGAATAACTTTTCCTTTTGATTGGCACCATATGAGTTTGTTCAATATATTTGTGCTTAATGTTTAATTGCTAAGGAATTAGTGATTAATTTGGTAATGTACATGAAAATGGAAAATGGATTGTGGGTTTAGACCATAAATATATTGACAGGTGACTATGTTTGTTCTATATGACATGGAATACATAATTTGCATATAGGATAGGAATATACATATGTGCCATGTGTAACCAATTTGAGAATCTAAGCTTAATGACTCCCTATGCGAAAGTTTATTCATTTGAGGAATGATTATTGAGGCTTCTTTGACAAGTGTCTTGTAATTATTTTTAGAATTGAATGACTTGCTAGTATATAGGATAGGAATATACCTATGTGCCGTAAAGGGTTATTTTCAAATCACTATCGGAAGAGGCTTATGAATAATTAGAATTCTCGGTTGACAAATCATCGTGACCATTATGATCAGTTGGAGAGTTAGGAGATGTAAATGAAGCATTGCACGCCAAATGTTCGACAAAATGCTTGTGTGGGGATATTGTGTTCTTAGCTCATTATTTATCTATTTACTTATATTATTTACTTATGTTATTTAGTTTAATTGTAATCTTATTTTTATCACTTACATTTTGTTGTTTAAATAAGGTTGAGACAATATAAAGTTAGTGTTAGAGTTTATGCCCTAGAGGCCAATTATTTAATGTAATTGCTTAACATTTCTTTTGATATTTGATTGAATAAATGAATTATTTTATTATGGTTTCATTTATTGTGTTATATAAATGTTAGCATAATAAAAGTCCTTAGAATAATGATACAAATTATATAGCTTCAAGTATCTGACTTGAACATGAGATTATATAATTACAATTAGTATCATTACTCTTAAATGTCCCTAGTCGATATCATTGAGGTGTTTGAGGACAACAATGATACATTGAGACTAGTATGTGGATTGACTGGATGGCCAGATCTCATTGGTCATTAATATATGAGATATTAAGTCAAACGAGTAGGTACATGTTAGAGAACAAATGTACTGGACAAGAACCCATCATGAGAATTTCTACGTGGGAGCATTATGCAAAGTGTCATAAGCAATTCTCATAGTGACAATGATGTAATGGTCCTCCGACCTGAAATCACTATATTACTATACGATAATTTATGTACCTTGATATCATCAAATGTCACCTTTAATAGGGTGGACAATAAAGGTGATTATTGGGTACATCATGAATCGTGTGAGGAATATGAGTGATCTAGATGAAATTTAACCCTCCTATATATTAGGGGTGATATCCATAGGCCTCTTGATTGAGTAGGACTATGAAATGCATGGCCATGCTCAAATAGTGATTTGTTTCATATAGTCTACTAATTGATTAAGAAAACTTAGACTAAATTATGAAGAGTATGACACATTCCATGGCTCGAGTTTAATCTAGGATGTCAAGGTTAAAAGGATTAAATTACATTGAAACATTGGTCACAAAAAGGTTGCATCGAGTCACCGATCTTATTATTATTTGGGTAGCAGTGATGCATTAGTAGATGCCACTCACTGTTTATAATTTTATAATATGATTTTAAAATTATTGCCAATATAATAATAACCTATAGGGTCACACACTTAGAACGTAATTAAAAGAGAATTAATTTAAATTGTAAGGATTTAAATATATCAATATGATTGATAGTATTTAAATTACGAATTTAAATTAAACAGGATAATTTTGTATATATGTATATTAATTAAGTAAGACTTAATTAAAATATAATATATATAAATTCGGATTTTACTTTTCTAATAGGATTAGGGTTTTGTTTAATTACTTTTTGGACGCTATATATATCTGATATATCAGCAGTCTGAGGTACGTGAAATTAAAAGAAAAACCCTAGCCATTTTAGAAGAGAGAGTTGAGAGCAAAACTTGAGAAAATCCAGATCTTGGCGGCTAGTACCGGAGTTCTCTTTGCTTCAGATCGTGTGACGATTTGTGGGACGTTCGTGTGGATACCGTAGAGACGCAGTTTTGTTGGATTGCATTGGAGATTCGAAGTCGTTCTCAGTTTCATCGTTCCATTCAAGCTCGGATAATCGGTAAACAAATCTAAACCTCTGAATTAATTTGTTCTTTTCGCATGGATCCTGTTTTAGGGTTTCAGAAAATTATTTTAAAATTTTAAATTCCGCTGCGTTTATGTGTCCAAAACCCTAACAGTTAGTACTTGGTTAAACATTAGTGATAATTTCTTGTGGGATCGACTTTTATTTATCACTCTATTACTTGTTGACCGTGTATACTTGCGCGTATTTTTCGGTTGCAAAATCGACCAACACTAGCTCCCTTCAACTGGTCAAACAAGGCATCGATCCTTGGCAACGGATATTTATTATTAATCGTGACCTTGTTCAATTCTCTGTAATAATCATGACCTTGTTCAATTCTCTGTAATCAATGCAATGCCACATCGACCCGTCTTTTTTTTAACAAACAACACCAGCGCTCCCCACGGCGATACGCTCGGCTGAATATACTTCTTATTTAATAACTCTTGTAGTTGAACCATCAACTCCTTCATCTCCACTGGAGCCATATGGTACAGGGCTTTCGATATAGGGGCAGTACCTGGTGCTAAATCGATCACAAATTCAATTTCTCGATCCGGCAGAAATCCTGACAAATCGTCTGGAAACACGTCCATAAAATCTCTAACGACTGGTATTTCCTCCAGTTTTACACCCACAGTTTTCGTATCGACTATGTAGGCTAAATATCCCACACATCTTTGTCTTCACAACTTCTTGGCCTGCATCATTGTCAAACATCTCGTTTGTCTAGGCGACTTGCTGCCATAAAATATTACCTTTGACTTCTTCGGAGTCATAAGGTTTACACACTTTTTCTGGCAATTAATTATCGCTCCATGGTTAAACAACCAATCCATTCCCAGAATAACATCAAACTCCCCAAGTCTAATTGGTATTAAATCCACCGACATCACACGACCCTTAATATCAACACGACAATTCTTTTATATAAACCTAACAGGATTCACTTTCCTATTCGCAATTTCTATATTCAAAGGGTAGTCTAACTCTTCCTGAAGCAATTCTAATTTCCTAGCAAATTCGTTGGATATAAATGAACAAGTAGCACCCGAATCAAATAATACATAAGCATTTACATCATTGATCAGAATGATACCTGACACCACATCCTTTGACTGCACAACATCTTGTACCGTCATATTGAAAGTACGAGCGGTTGGTCGACTCGGCTATGCTGGTCCAGTGATGGTCAGCTTGCCACTATTGCTGTTATTACCTCTGCCTCCACTAGTTTCACCCGCTACTTTTTTAGGATAATCGCGAGCAAAGTGATCCTTCGACCCGCAAGTGAAACATGCTCCTTTTTTCGGACTAGGACAATTTGGTGTAATGTGGCCCTCCAAACCGCAGTTGAAACATACCATTTTTTCCATTCAAACACACACCTACGTGATTCTTCCCACACGTAGCACAAGCCTCGATCTTCTTCTTCTGACTTCCCTGCTGATTCCCAACAGTGACATTGTCATTCCATTTCCTCTTTTGACCACTACCACCATGGCTACCACTTACTCTGTTCTCATTTTCACTCTTCTTCTTTTTTTGCTCCTGGTTGTACTTTGACAAGGCATCATTTCCCCTCTTCTACTATAATTTCCTTTTCTAACACAGCTACGAACGAATTGAGTTAAAACATAGAGACTCAGCTATATAGGCAGGGCTTTAATCTCTGCTCGAACCTCCTCGCTTTTCTCTACTCAGTATTGACTTGGTATGGTGCAAACCTCGCCAATTCATTAAATTTTGCGACATACTCAGGAACCGTCATCGTACCTTGCTTTAACTCCAAAAATTGAACCTCTATCTGGTCCTGCGAACTTGGCGAAAAGTATGTCTCAAAGAATATCTCCTTAAATCTTTTCCAAGGAATTACTCCCTGACCACCTCGGCTCATATTCGCCTGCCACCAGTAGCTAGCGTCCGACTTTAGCATAAACATCGCGAAGGTAGTCTTCTGATCTTCACCAACCCTAGCGACATCAAAAACCTTCTCCATTTCCGTAATCCATGTTTGAGCTTCGACTAGATTCATAGACCCTTGATATTCTAGGGGCCCTACAGCTTTAAAGTCCTTGAACGTCGTGGCTTGAGCCTGGGGCCGATTTACAAACGCTCCCGCCAACAGGTTCACCAGCTGCTGCATTGAGTTAACTTCAGCTTCGTTATTGCTCGTAGACCTCTCAGGGGTTTGCTGACGAGTTTGTTTTCTTCTTGGCGGCATCTTTATAACCAAAATATTCGCCATTAGATTACTATTCATTTACTTAAACATTTAAGACTTAACGTAAACATTTTTCAATAACACATAGCACATAACACATCTGACAAACTCTTGTGTTTTATTCATTCATTGCCTTCAAACATAACAAAGATAGTGTTACTGCTATTTACATCATTTACCCTATCATTATAAAATTTCAAAACCACATCAACATCATATCCCATTATTATATCAACAATTGGGATTTACATTTTATTATTACTCGTTACTAGCTATCATAATATGTTATTGTGTTTATCGTAACCTACTAATATATCCTACGTCGCACAGCTTCTTCGTGCTCTTGTTCCATGATACGAATCATCGTCCTACGATCCATCATGTACCATAGTAAATCCTCAAACTGCACTGGATAGTGGAAAACTCGATCTTGTGCTCTATCCATCGCTGTGTGGAACGCATAGTCCATCTCATCCATTTTGGCCTTCTTTTACTGAACCTCATCCTCAACACGATATGCACGATCAGCAGCCTTCAACCACGCATCCTTGGCTCTCGCCCGTTTTGCTGACTCCTCCCTTAATTCATCCTTCACGTCCTCTGTAATATCCGAGGTCAATTTGAAATTTAATAGCTATAATAAATTAAATTTATGTGAAACTCTTATGTGATTTCAATTATTATTTGTATATATGTTATATTTATATTTAATTGAGATATGTGACGAGATGAATTTAAATAGTTGGTTTTGATTAATTTAACTATTTGAATTAAATAAGTAGTTATTAATTTTAATAAACTGCAAGGAATGGAAGTAAAACTCAAATTTGAGTTCGGAGTGGAATTTGAAGACGCGGACTGTATATTTGAGTCCGGAACGTCGAAATTAGTTAGAATAGACTGTAATCACAAAATGTGTCGGGGTTCTCTTTTTGGTCAAAGTCAACCGATTGATTTTTCGGATAAAAAAGGCAAACTCGAATTTCGGAAGCTAATTTGGTGAAACGAATAATCCCACGACGTTCAGAACGTCGATTTTAGTAGGAATCGATATTATTATCGAATAGTTTGGTTCCGGAGGGTAAAATGGTCAAATGATTATTTAATTAATTAATTGATTAATATAATATTTTATTAATTAAAATTGCATCAGCTGAATTGGTGGGGCCCATGTGACTTGCAATTTAGGACAATTTGAAGAGGGAGTATACAGATTGTGTATAGGAATTAGAAAGATGGGACTTACAATTTCTTTCATTTCTTTTTCTTTTATTCCATGACTTTTCATTCCATAACCTCCCTCTCTACTCATCTGAATGATGGATTGTAACTGATGTATGGGGGGGTAATAAAGGGCTGAAACTGATGATTGAGGGATAAAATTATGAAGGAAAGCAAACATTATATATATATATATATGTCCTCTCAAGTATTTCTTTCTTTTTACTACAATCTACACACCCAAGAGAAAATTTCGAAATTGAGAGTGAGAAAGAAGGCTAGGAAGAATTCTGGGGAGTAATCAAGCAACAAGTATAGCATCATCTCAGGTTAATCAAAAAGGGAATTCATCAAGAGGTATTTCAAAAGAACTTTTATTTTCGTATATGTAATAAGTAGAAAATGCATGAAAGATGGGAGAAATGATTTGTTTGTGGACTTGTGTTGCCATATTGTTATTAGTTGTTGATGTTAGCATATTAAGAACAAAAGTTCTGGATTAAACATGCTTCAAATTCACAGAAAATCAAAGAATTATGCCATGCATGCTCTATGTTTGATAAAATGACTTTAAGAAGCTAAATCAATCAAAAAGTGGAAATTTGTTGAAGTTTGATGTTGTGTTATGTGTAAACATGTTAGAGTAGATGATTTAGACACTAGGAATAATTTTATTGCATGCTAGAATCAAAATCGCGGATTTTTGTCAATTTGTGTTTAACTAGTAATCTGTGACTTTTCGGGTTTTTCGGACCATTGAAAATGTACCTTCGGCAATTCGAATGATGTATGTATTAATTTTTAAAATACTAGGTAGCATGATGTCTAACCTGACCAAGTTTGAATGTAATCCGAATTAAAACGAGCAAGATATGATTTTCTGGAGCAAGCATGAAAATAGGAAAATCTGCAGATTCTGGGAAATTCCCAGAAATTTCTAAGTCTCAAGAACAGTCGTGCACGCTTATCTAGGCATCGGGTTTGTGGTCTTAATATGTTAGTTTGATGTATGTGTTAATTTTGTAAAATATTAGGTAGTATGGTGTATACCCTGACCAAGTTCCAAAGGAAATGGGTTTACATTGAGCAAGATATGAATTTTAGGAACTAGCATGAAAATAACCAAAATCTGGAAAATCTGGAAAACCCAGAAATTTTTCTAACTCTGGAAATAGTCCGCGCACGCTTATCTAGTCATCCGGTTTATGGTCTTATTTTGTTAATTTCATGAATGTTATATTTTTGTAAAATACCTTACTGTATGAAGTTTAATGTGTCCAAATATCATGGTCATCTGATCTGTAAGTTAGTAGATATAAATTCATGAAATAAGCTGCTTGAAAAGGAAAAATATGGAAAACCTAGAAATTTTTTCCAAGTTTGAAAGCAGGTCGGGCACGCTTATCTAGGCTCCTGGATTGTGGTCTTATTATGTTATTTTCATGTATGTAATATTTTTATAAAATACTATGTTGTATGAAGTTTATTGTGTCTAAGTATCATGGTCATATCATCTGTAGATTAGTGGGAATAAAATCGCAAAAGTGGCTCCAAAAAACGAAAATTTCAATGTCGGGTCAAAAAAAAAATTCCTCAGATTCTAAAATTGTACAATTTTACCTATGTGATGTGACACGTTATGTGATTAATTTGTATTGATAATAGAATGAGAATTAAATATATATTCTAATTGAAATGAAAGGAATCATTTACCCTTAAAACTAGTATTTGAATACTTAGTTGCTTAATGTGACTTAAATGAATAGGTTACATGAAGAACTAGTAGATAGCTTTAACTATAGAAGACTTATCAGGCAAGTTTCTTGACTCTACTTTTTCATTGAGCAAGTTTCTAAACTTTACTCTTTTAATTGAGTAAATATTTTATTCTTATTCAGTGATCGTGAGTTTCTTAACTGGTGCTATTTATTAATATGTACAAGTTTCTTATGACGTAAGTTATACAAATTCATTGTACAAGCTTTATTGATGATTACTCAATTGCTTAACAAAATCGTCGTCGGGGCGAGGATGTCGCCGGGGCGGCGTTATGCTTAACAATTTTGTCGCTGGGGCGAAGAAATCAGTTCATTTCTATCGCCGGGGCGATAGACTTGACTGTCGTCTTCCCCAGCTCGCGAACCAGTGAAAACTTAGGCCAAATTTGGCCAAAATTTTCCGAATTCTACTATCCAGAAAACAAATTAAATATACCCAAACATCATATATGATATAAAACATTTACCTAACATGTTCTGTAAACATCTTAATCATTCAAACTCATAAACAACTAGTTTAAAACCAAAAATTCACTGTTAAAACCAAATATTCAAGTTTTAACCATTCTTATGAAATTAAACTCTGTAAATTCATTTTCCAACCAATTTAAACAATTCTTTTTGCATTACTCATATTTTTCATCAAATAATCATAAACAATTATCAATTTACCGATTAATAATCAATTAGAGCATCAATTTTTATACAAAAATATAATTCATAAAGTAAACTTTGTAAAAACTAAAAACTAACTTCAAAGACATATTTTCATGAATTAACCATTCAAATTAATCTATAATCATCACATAATCATCTAACACATGCTTTCTAACATTTACATCAAACAATTCGTCTTTTGAACAATTGAGTTCATATACAGAAAACTAAAAACCATATACAGAGAATAAAACCAAGAGGAAAAAGAAATTATACCTTCAATTGATGTAAGAAAATTTGATTAAACTTCCTTGCTTGAATTCTTACTCCAATCACCAAGCTTTTCTCACAATTTCTCTCTTTTCTCTCAACTCTCAAATTCACAGAGTTCTTCTTTCTCTTTTCTCTCTGTTCTTCTCTTTTCTTTCTTTCTTTCAACTGACGTTCTTTTACTGATATAACTTAAAAATATAAACTGATGATTTTTAAAAATAAAAACTGTTGTTTTAAATAATAATAACGTAAAATCCATAAATTGAATCATCAGTTAGGATTTTCAAAAGCCATAAGGCTTTGTTTGGTAAACACTAATAAGAATATCCTATTATTCTTATGTCTTGTTTGGTAAAACACAATTAAAATAACCCATTATTTCCAAACAAAGATCATAGGGCCTTGTTTGGTAAAACTAAATTAGACACTTTCTCATTTATTCTAATAAATCATTATAACATATAGTTTTAAAATGTCACACTACTAATTTAATTGAACTTATTATTCAATTAAACCTTACCAACTCAAATAATAATTTCATTTAACAAATAACAATAATAACAAATAAATTCTTTTATTCAAATAAATCATTTATTTAAATAAATCTCTTCATCATCTAATTTAATCATTAAATTAAATTAGAATAAACATAACAAATCACACTCAAATTAATATTTAACATTATTAAACGTAACATATACCCATTCCACAAAACTTAATAAATTATTTATTAAACTCAATAAATTAATAAAAATATTTATATAATACAACAAATATTTTTATTCAATCACAAAAATTTGTATTCGTTACATCTTTCCCTCCTTAAAAGGATTCTGTCCCCAGAATCACAACGCAATTAAATCGTCTGTTACATTCTTCCCTTCTTACAAAGATTTTGTCCCCAGAATCGTAAGATAACAATTAGACAAACAATTGAGGGTAATTCTGCATCATTTGCTCTTCGAGTTCCCACGTTGCTTCCTCAGCACTGTGGTTCCTCCAGAGTACCTTAACAGAAGGTATCACTTTATTTCTAAGTACTTGTTCCTTCCTGTCCACTATCTGAACATGTATCTCTTCATAAGACAAATCTTTTTCAAACTGTATCGGTTCATACTGTATGACATGTTTATAGTCAGACTTATACGGTCGTAGCACCGATATGTAGAATACATTGTGAATATGGTCTAACTCGGGAGGTAAAGCTACCTCATAAGCTACCTCGCCTATTCGTTCCAGCACTTCGAAGGGTCCAATAAACCGCGGACTCAGCTTACCCTTTTTACCAAATCTGATCTTTCCCTTCCAGGGAGAGACTTTAAGAAACACAAAGCTGCCGACGTCAAATTCGCGATTTTGTCGGTGTTGATCAGCATACTTCTTCTGTCTGTCTTGAGCGGCTATCAGTCTGGCTCTTATTACCTTGACAATTTCAGCAGTTTGTTGTACCAGCTGGGGTCCCAATAGTCGTCGTTCACCAATCTCATCCCAGCATAATGGAGTTCTGCATCTCCTTCCGTACAATGCTTCGTAGGGCGGCATGTCGATACTAGCGTGATGACTATTGTTGTAAGCAAACTCGACCAGAGGTAAATGATCATCCCAGTTGCCTTTAAAATCCATGACGCACGCCCGAAGCATATCTTCCAACGTTTGAATTGATCTTTCGCTCTGGCCATCGGTTTGAGGATGATAGGCTGTACTCATTCTCAACTGTGTCCCCAAACAAGCTTGCAAACTCCTCCAAAATTTTGATGTAAATCGTGGATCTCGATCTGATACTATTGATACTGGAACTCCGTGCCTTGAGATAATCTCTTTGACGTATAATTTCGCCAGCTGATCCAAAGTGAATCGGATTTTGATCGGCAAGAAATGCGCTGATTTCGTCAATCTGTCAACTATGACCCATATCGCGTCATAACCCTTCTGAGTAGTTGGAAGTCCTACTACAAAATCCATCGTTATATGCTCCTACTTCCATTCTGGTATTTCCAAGGGCTGTAACAACCCACTTGGTCGTTGATGCTCCGCTTTGACTCTCTGACAAGTAAGACATTTCGCAACGCATTCAGCAACCTCTCTTTTCATGTTTGGCCACCAAAAATGTTGGCGAAGATCCTGGTACATCTTTGTACTCCCCGGGTGTATTGAAAATCTTGAACTATGAGCTTCGTTCAAAATCTCCTCTCTGATTGTCAATACTGACGGTACCCAAATTCTGCCTTCAAATCTCAGCAACCCTTCAGTATCGATTTTATATTTAAGCTCTTCTCCCTCAAGCACTCTTTGCCGAATCTTATCACATTCCTCATCGTGAAGTTGCGCTTCCTTGACTTTTTCTATCAAAGTTGGTTGAGTTTCTATCTGGAACAATTTTTCATTAGTCTCTGTCAAACCCTTCACCTCTATTTCCAACTTAGCCATTTCTGCTACGAGCTTCTCCTGAGCGGTTAACAAAAACAGTTTCTCCCGACCTTTTCTACTCAAAGCGTCGGCAACCACATTAGCCTTCCCTGGATGGTATAGAATTTCACAGTCATAATCTTTGATCAATTCTATCCATCTCCTCTGCCGCATATTCAAATCTTTCTGTGTAAAAATATACTTCAGACTTTTATGGTCTGTATATATTTCACACTTCTCCCATAGAGATAGTGCCTCCATATTTTCAGAGCAAACACCACAGCTGCTAACTCCAAATCACGGGTCGGATACCCTTTTTCATAATCTTTTAGTTGGCACGATGCATATGCAATAACCTTACCATTCTGCATCAACACACAACCAAGTCCTCTATGTGATGCATTACTGTACACCACAAAATTTCCTGTATCATCTGGCAAAGTCAACACAGGTGCCGAACTTAATCTCTTCTTTAGTTCTTGGAAACTCTCTTCGCACTTCTCCGTCCAAACAAACTTCACTGATTTCCTTGTTAAATTCGTCAACGGAGTGGCGATCCTGGAAAAATCTTGAATAAAACGCCTGTAGTATCCTGCTAAACCTAGGAAACTCCTCACTTCCGACGGTGACTTCGGCTGATCCCAGTTCATGACAGCCTCTACTTTCGCTGGATCCACCAAAATCCCATCTTTATCAATAACATGCCCAAGAAATTGAACACGCTCCAACCAAAATTCGCATTTCGAAAATTTTGCATACAATTTCTCCTTTCTTAACGCCTCCAATGTCACCCTCAAATGTTCTACGTGTTCTTCTTGAGTTTTGGAGTAGACCAGAATGTCGTCTATAAATACCACCACAAACTTATCCAGAAATGGTTTGAACACCCTATTCATTAAGTCCATGAATGCTGCAGGCGCATTCGTTAAACTAAATGACATAACCAAAAACTCATAGTGACCATATCTGGTTCGAAATGCCGTCTTTGGTATATCCTCCTTCCTCACCTTCAACTGATGGTATCCACTTCGCAGATCTATCTTCAAAAAATATCTTGCTCCCTTCAGTTGGTCAAATAGATCATCGATCCTTGGTAATGGATACTTGTTTTTGATCGTGACCTTGTTCAACTCTCTATAATCAATGCAAAGACGCATCGACCCATCCTTCTTCTTAACAAACAATACCGGCGCTCCCCACGGCGAGACGCTCGGTTGAATATATTTCTTATCCAGCAATTCTTGCAGCTGCACCATTAACTCCTTCATTTCTACCGGAGCCATTCTATACGGGGCTTTCGATATAGGGGCCGTTCCCGGTGCTAAATCAATTACAAACTCGATTTCCCTATCTGGCGGTAATCCTGGCAAATCATCAGGAAACACGTCCGCAAAATCCCTAACTACTGGTATCTCCTCCAGTTTTGCACCTACCTTTTGGGTATCGACTATGTAGGCTAGATATCCTACACATCCTTGTCTCAACATCTTTCTGGCCTGCATTATCGTCAGACAACTCGTTTGTCTAGGCGACTTGCTGCCATAAAACACTACCTTTGACGGAGTCATAAGGTTTACACACTTCTTTTGACAGTCAATAACCGCCCCATGGTTAATGTAATGTCCGAGAAAATTTAAACCTTGTATCGAATTTATTTTTATAAGTAAATTCATTTTATATAATTTTACGAACTTAATTGGATCCATGTGGGTATTATTATTTAATTATATAAATACGTGGTCCAATAATTTTCTGTGCATTAAAGGGACTCATTAATAGTTTTATTAAATTAGTGAGTCGACCCTAAGATTTGATTTGCCAGAAACTTGAGAGATTAAAAAATAAATTTATTTTATTCGGATCAAGAATTATTGGTAGGACAAATATTTAACTAATTAATTTAATTATTCAATTAAAATGATAGGACCATAGTGTTATTTTGATTGGACTGGCCCATTTCTTTTATTTTATTTCATTTCCGGATTGGGCCAAATCTCTTCCCTGATTAAGTCAGACGAGTGGGTTGGTCAAGGTAATTAAATTGGGCTTTTCCTATTTAAATTTATCCGGCCCAACCCGGTGGGGTTGAGCCCAAAAGCCATTGCCAGCCGGGTTAGCCCATTCCTTTCCTTTAGCCGGCTTGGATCCATATGTAGCATACCAGTTATCAACTTTGGGGGAAAAGAAATTCAATCGAAGAGATATATTGAGACTGACCGAACCAAAATCCCCAAACCCTCAATTTCATCTCACCCAGCTATCAAGCCCCAAGCCCTCAAATCAAACAGCCGAGCAAAACCAAGCCTTCGATCAAATCGGACGGGACAAGGGCAAGTCGTCAGGCGTGCGCCGGCGACGAAGGGAGTAACCGGCGGACGATTCAAGGGTGAAAGTGGGCGACTGAGGGTTCAACGTTCGGACCAAAGGACTGTTAAGCGCGGCGACGTGACCAGTAACAACGCACGGCTCGAGGGCCGCCGACGAAGCTAGCTTTAACTCAGATAAGACCGACGCGGACGACTCACTCCCTTTACCTGACGGTCACTGGCTCGATCAATTGGGGTTTTGCCCAGCAATTGGGTAAACCTTGTTCTATAAATTGAAGCCCCAACCCACTTGCCAAAGCTGCCGATTCTTCCTTTGTTCTTGTGAGTCCCAAATTAGGAGTAAAATACATACAAATTAGAAAATTAGGGTTTGAAATTAGAAAATTTAGGGAGAGAAATTCAGCGGGAAGCCACTGTGAATGTCCGGTTGGGTTGATTATTTTGGGAGAAGAAGGCGACAAGCAAATCAATCGATACCAAGGTATAGATTAGTTCAAGCAACTAAGTTAGTTTTTGTTTAATTTCCATATTGTGTTGTTTTGTATGGGACTGTGTTATAGCACTGTGATGGTGTAATATACAGTGTTTTGGGAATATACGAATACTGTGATGGTTATGTGAATTTTCTCCTTATCTCCCATCTGTACTTGAAAATTTTGTTTATCCTGGATATTGTGTGTGATATTTGGGTTTAAACCTCTGTATGTTAAAGAACTTCAATGTTCTGGTAATGTGAATTTACACTACAGTTAGTACAGTTTCGTGTTGCAAGATGCACACTACATGATTGTCAAAATGCTTGAATGAACTGTTTTCAATGTTGGGGTAACAATTGTTGGGTTGGCAGTATGAATTATAAGGGTCAACTTTGGGTTCTTGTATATGATAATGCTTGGCTAAAACTCAGCATATCATATGGAATTGTGAGAAAATTTCTACCTGCTGTACGGAATGTTAATTCGGGTTGCTTATTGTACTGAACAATGAATGTTGGTTAGGCTGAAATCAAATTGCAGGGACTTCATACATTATCAGTGAGTGTTGATACAACAATTCGTCTAGTTTATCAAATAACTGTTAACCAAATAAACTATCCTTGCCATGATTATTGGTTATCAACTTAAGTTAATAATGCATTTGCAAACTAATTAGTATTATGTTAATAAATAAAATTAATAAGAAATTATTTGTGATAAAGTAATTATTAAATATTTAATTATTATTTAACTGACCTTAAATAATAATTGGGTATTGGTAAATTAATTATTGTTATAGGTAAGGATAATACATATTTAATTATTATTTATAATAATTAAATATGAGTAAGGTTAAATAAATAATTATTTATTATTTATTAATAAATAATAAATAAAGATAATAAATATTTAATTATTATTTTAATTAATAATTAAGTATAAATAAAGTTAATAATTTAATTATTTATTATTTATCCTTTTAATAATAAATAAAACTAATGAATATTTGATTATTGTTTAACTACTATTAAATAATAATCAAGTATGGATAAAACTAATAGATTAACTATTTATTATTTATCCTTAAATAATAAATAAAGCTAATAAATATTTGATTATTGCTTAATTACTATTAAATAATAATCAAGTATGAATTAAGTTAATCATTTGATTATTTGTCAATAAGTGATAAATAAAGATAACAAATATTCAATGAAATAAATTATTTATTATTTATCAATAAATAATAGATAAAGATAATAAATATTTAACTATTATTTAAGTAATATTTAATAATATTTAAGTATGAATATAGTTAATAAAATGATTATTTATTAATAAATAATAAATAAAGATAATAAATATTTAATTATTATTTAATATTAAATGATAATTAAAGTAACGAACAAGGTTAACAAATAATTATTTATTATTTATCGATAAATAATAAATAAAGGTAATAAATATTTAATTATTATTTAATCTTAAATAATAATTAAGTATAAGTAAAGTTAATAAATAATTACTTATTATTTAATATAATAAATATTTAATTGTTATTCAAATGATATTTGATAATAATTAAGTATGACAAAAGGTAATGAAATAATTATTATCGTAATAAATAAGGATTGTTAAACCATGTTCAGGGACAGATAATGGTAATAAATCCGGGAAACCAAAGAATAAGTAATCATGATTAGCTACCATCAAGTTAATAGCTAAAGATTATTAATTTCTGTTTAGCTAATGTTAATTAGTAATTAAATATAGATGGTGAATTTTACCTGTTGAGTAAAAGGTATAGTGAGAGGTGCCAATATACAACTGTTAATTGATAAATCGACTTTACCCAATGATAGGTCACTCGAGATCAATTAATTAAAGCTAAACTATATCTGTAGCTGAGCAAACAGGCAAGTTCCTAACCCTAAACTTCTTACATTATTGCAAGTTCTTCTTTACTCAACTTTTACATTGAGTAAATTTCTAAGCCTTATGCACTATTTTTAATTCGTGCAAAAAGGTATATATATATACTGTTGCAAGTTATTCTTTAAGCTTGAGTTTTTATCTCCAAGCATGCCTTAAGTGGTCTAATTACTTTCAAAATTATTCCACATCTGTATATTTATTGACATTCGCACTCGTGCATTTGAAATTCGTATATTTAAATTCAGGAATTTATAAACCATTCATGGTTAAGTCTGAACCCTTGTTCGGTCAGACAAATATGTGAGAATTTATAAAAGCTATCTGAACCAATCAATGATAAGGATTCTTAGACTGTATGAACACCCCTTTATTTATAGGGGAGTACCCCACGTACCGTATATAAGGTACAAATAGCAGAATTAAATGTTATGCATATACATAGGGTACGCGAGGCTGATCCCCTCAAGTACGTTATTCTGTAGCCAGTAACCAGAGGGTCAACCAGCTATTGACTCCTTTGGAAGTTATCGTTCAAAGTCTATTTGACTATCAATTGTGCTAAAAGCAGTTATTGTTCTTGCTTCTGATTTTTCTACTGTTGAAATTCCTTAATATCCCTTCATCATGATATATCCTTATTGTCATACTTTAAACTTGCTGGGCAAACTCGTTGCTCATTCTTGCTATATCATGATCTCATTGCAGCTAAACCCGAGACGTCAGGGAAGAACAAAGGGAAGGAAAAGATGAAGTGATAGACTTCATGTAGCAGAAGATAAAATTATGTGTAGTTAATTACTATAATGTAATTTAATCCCTGATAGTTATTAGGGTACGGATTGTGTATGTGTTTAAGGTTATTTGTATTCTGGGACTAGTAACACCTTGTAATGAACAACGTATGTTTATTTTATTCCGCATTTTAGTTACCATATGTTGTTAGAGGTGAATGTTTGTATTGGATCGTGATGACCGGATCCGGGTATTTGGAGACCCGAATTTGGGGGCGTCACAGGTTGGTATCAGAGCCGTAGGTTATAAACTTTAGGATCGCGAAACCTAGGTTATAACCATCATAGTAAACTCGTATTGAGTGTTAGGGGATAAATCAAGGAGATTTATTATATGTGGTTTTGATGAATTGGGGAATTCATCGAGTCGAGTAGTACCCAATGAAATATAATTTCATTTCTTCAATGAATATATTTTATTGCTGTACTAACGTTAGTTTTTGTGTGTTTGTAGGATGGCTGCCGTAGGGGAGACTAGTGGAGTCCGAGAGGAGGAGATATTTACAGACATACCAGTAGTTTCGGAGCAGCTGGTGGGGTATGCTCCTATGGCCCCAGGGATGTCGCTAGAGGAGTCTGAGCCAGAGGAGGACTACCAGAGGGAGCTACCAGAGCCAGTGGTAGGTAGGGTGATGAGGTCCGGTAGTCAGGACCCTGATGCTGAGGAGGAGGATCCCGAGGCCGAGGGAGAGGAGCCACCTGCCTACGTGGATGGCATGGGGTCCACTGTCGATGATATCATCGAGGGGTTGACTAGTAGGAATGAGGAGCTGGAGGATCGGGTAGCTCACCTGGAAGAGCAAAATCAGACCCATCAGTTTATGGAGGACCAGTACAGAGACCTGGCCTACCAGCTCGAGCACGACTTGGGAGTGGCAAAGTCACAGCTACAGGGCTATGAGTCCTCAGCACAGCAGGTCGGACCACTGCTACATCAGTTAGTGGCCCGGAACGCTGAGCTGAGAGAGAGGCTGGAGCAGAGGGATTTACAGATCGCCCACCTGAGGGCGAAGCAGGAGGCCATGAGGTTTGAGGCTAGGCTGGAGGTATCTGCGAGGATGCATGTCAGGGAGGCTTGGGCCAGGGAGGCCAGGAGGGTTGATCAGCTGGAGGACCAGTTAGAGGCCAGAGCTGTGAGGATAGAGACCCTAGGACATGCTCTAGATGCAGCCTACAGGAGACCCCGGACTGAGGTAGGGGAGTCTAGCCGCTCTGTTCATCGCAGGGTAGGGGATGGAGCATTCTCATCTGGTCAGCAGGCACGGATCCGTCACGATGTGCAGTGACTTATTGGAGCAGTTGATTTGTCTTTAGTACAGTCAGTCCCACTTTTGTTATATTAGGGACGTAGTTATGTTGACTTGTGAAGCTTTATATTTGTGTTTATGCTTGGGGTGGTAGTTAAACCCCAACTTTTGTGATCTTTAGGGATGAAAGGTTAGGATTCCCCACTTTTGTCTCAGGGGGAAATGATTGATAGGACATGCAGTGGTACATTTATAGAAGTATGCCACAGGTTTAGTCTTTGTACAAACAGTGGTATATCAATATAAATGCGATGGTTTCATTTGAATTAAGTGTGTTGATACATGTTTTTACCTTTGATCGTTGATTTTAATAACATGTCGTGTAAAATGTAAATCTATAGGTAAAAGTCATCAGTTTCCTTATTCAAACCATGCCGAGAGGAAGGCCACGTAACCAGCAAGTTGAGGAATCAGAAAGCGAAGTTGGAAATCAATCCAACCCGATGAGAATGTTTGCGAAAATGCTGGCAGAAGCCATGCAATCAAGGCCGCCACCTGTAGGGACCCAAGCAGCAGCCGAGCCAGTGCATCATCTGGCAAATTTCAAGGATTTCAAATTGGTCGGACCACCTGAGTTCAAGGGAACTCTTAACCCAATTGAAGCGCAGACCTGGATTGAGGAAATAGAAAAGGTATTCGAGGTAGCACGGGTGGCAGAGGAACAGAAAACAAGTTTTGCTACCTTCATGTTAAAAGGCGAGGCAAACTACTGGTGGAAGGCCAACAGGGGCCGAGTGGAAGGAGGCATCGTCGCCTGGGATCGTTTCAAGGAGATGTTCTTGGAAAATTACTTTCCAGAGAGCATGAAGCAAGAGATGGAGATCAAGTTCCTGGAACTAAAACAAGGAAACATGTCTGTGGCTGAGTACGCAGCTAAGTTTAATGAATTGGCACGGTTTGCAACTCACCAGGTCAGCACCGAGGAAAGGAAAGCTCGTAGGTTTGAGCAAGGGTTGAAACCGTGGTTATACCGTTCTGTTGCGGTATTGAAAATCAAGACATTTGCAGAACTGTTGGAACGGGCGGTCATTGCAGAGGGTGGCAGTGAGGCCCTGGCCAAATATAATCAAGAAAAGAAGAAGGGTCATGAAGGCCAGAAGTCAGGAAGCAGCGGGGGCAGTAACCCCAATAAACGCAAGTGGACTGAGAGTCAGTCATCCGGGGGAAATAAATCTGGAGGGGAGGTGAAGAGGCCAGGCAGATGCAACAACTGTGGCAAGAACCACACGGGGGAATGCATAAAGGGGAAGAGCGTGTGTTACCGTTGTGGACAACCTGGGCACATGGCCCCACAGTGCCCTAATAAGCCGAAAGGAGGTTGTTTCTCCTGTGGATCTCCTGACCACCAGATCAAGGACTGTTCGAAGAGGAAAAGCGACGCCGGGAGTGGCAACCGAAACAACAACAACAGTGGAAACAGCAACCGGTTGAACTACGGACCACCATCCAGTCAAGCCAACAGGCCAACAACCCGTACGTTCAACATGACTGTGCAGGATGCCATGGAATCCAAAGACGTGGTGTCAGGTATCATCCCAATCAATGATATAAATGCATATGTGTTATTTGATTCGGGTGCTACTTGCTCTTTTGTTTCCGAAGAATTTGCTAGTCAGTTGAATTTACCTCGTGAAAAATTAGAACACCCTATGAACGTAGAAGTAGCAAACAAAGAAATTGTCCCTGTAGAACACATTCATAGGAATTGTTGTGTTGAATTGCGAGGATTTAAGCTCAATGTGGATTTGGTACCAATTCGGCTGGGAGAGTTTGATGTAATCCTGGGAATGGATTGGCTATCAACCCACGGAGCAGTTATTGACTGTAAGGAAAAGTGTGTACACCTGAAGACTCCTAATAAGTCGAAGGTGGTATTTTACGGCAGTAAGTCACCAAGACAATCTTGTTGTCTTACTATGATGCAGACGAGAAGATTGCTTAAGAAAGGTTGTGTATGTTATTTGGCCCATGTGGTTGATACCCGTCAAGTAAGGGATGAGATGAGTCAAATACCAGTCGTGAAAGATTTCACCGATGTCTTTCCCGAAGAGCTTCCGGGACTGCCGCCGGACAGGGAAATCGAGTTCGTTATCGATTTGGCACCGGGAACCGCACCAATATCAAAGCCGCCGTATCGAATGGCACCTGTAGAAATGAAAGAGTTGATGGTGCAACTGCAGGAACTGTTAGATAAAGGTTATATCAGACCAAGCGTGTCCCCGTGGGGAGCGCCAGTTCTGTTTGTAAAGAAGAAAGACGGTTCAATGAGGCTTTGCATCGACTATCGGGAGTTGAACAAAGTTACGATTAAGAATAGGTATCCACTTCCTAGAATTGACGATCTGTTCGATCAACTCAAGGGAGCGAAGTACTTTTCAAAGATCGACTTAAGAACAGGCTATCATCAGCTGAAGGTAAGGCAGGAAGATATCCCGAAGACTACATTCAGAACTCGTTACGGGCACTTCGAGTTTCTGGTAATGTCTTTTGGATTGACGAATGCACCAGCAGCATTTATGGATATGATGAACAGAGTATTCAAGCAGTACTTGGATAAGTTCGTGGTTGTATTCATCGATGACATTCTGGTGTATTCAGGGACGGAGGAGGAGCATGCTGAACATTTGAGGATTGTATTAGAAGCTCTCAGGAAGGAGAAGTTGTACGCAAAATTTTTGAAGTGTGAGTTTTGGTTGCAGAGGGTACAGTTTCTGGGTCACGTCATCGACAAGAATGGTGTTTCGGTGGACCCAGCAAAAGTGGAAGCAGTCATCAACTGGGAACAGCCGAAGACGCCAACAGAGATTAGGAGTTTCTTGGGATTGGTAGGATACTATCGAAGTTCATACAGGATTTTTCAAAGATAGCATCGCCATTGACCAATCTCACCAGGAAAACAGTTAAGTTCGTTTGGTCGGAGAAATGTGAGGAAAGTTTCATGGAGTTGAAGAAGAGACTTAGCCAAGCACCAGTGTTGACCTTACCAGACAACACTGGAGGCTTTGTAGTGTATAGCGACGCGTCACACAAGGGTCTGGGCTGTGTGCTGATGCAACACGGCAAGGTCGTAGCATACGCATCGCCTCAACTGAAAGACTATGAGAAGGGTTACCCGACTCATGACTTGGAGTTAGCGGCGGTAGTTTTCGCCTTGAAGATTTGGAGACACTACCTATATGGTGAGAAGTGCGAGATATATACGGATCACAAAAGTCTGAAATATATCTTCACTCAAAAGGAGCTGAACATGAGGCAGCGCCGATGGTTAGAATTGATTAAGGACTACGACTGTGAAATTCTGTACCATCCGGGCAAAGCGAATGTAGTGGCTGATGCCTTAAGTAGACAAGGCAAGGTGAAATTGATGCAGCTGACAGTTCAAGAGGAGTTGGTAAGGGACTTTGAACGTCTGGAGCTGGAAGTTAAGTATCCGATGGAGATGGACGAAAAGGTGTTCGCCGTGACGGTAGGTCCAACTCTACTGGATAAGATACAGGAGGCTCAAGAATTCGATGAAGAATGCATTGACATTAAGAAACAACTACTGGAGGGAAAAATGCTGAAGTTCAAAATTGACAGTACAGGGCTGCTAAGATTCGAGGGAAGGATCTGGATACCCTACGTACCAGACTTAAGGGAAGAAATTTTGCAGGGGGCCCATAATACAAGATTTTCGGTACATCCGGGTAGCACCAAGATGTATCAAGATCTTTGTCAACATTATTGGTGGCCGCATTTGAAAGGGGAAGTTGCAGAGTTCGTCAGCCGGTGTTTAACTTGTCAAAGGATCAAGGCTGAGCACCAGCGGCCGAGCGGATTGTTGCAACCCTTAGAGATTCCCGAGTGGAAGTGGGAGCACATTACTATGGATTTTGTGGTAGGACTCCCGACAACCCAAAAAGGTTTAGACGCCATCTGGGTGATCGTAGATCGTTTGACCAAGTCTGCCCATTTTCTACCAATAAAGATCAGGTACAAATTGGAGCAGTTGGCGAAACTTTACGTGAAGGAGATAGTATCACGACATGGAGTGCCGGTATCTATTGTGTCTAACAGAGATCCGCGCTTCACGTCAAATTTTTGGAGAAGTCTACAGGAGAGACTGGGAACACAGTTAAGAATGAGTACGGCGTATCATCCTCAGACTGATGGTCAGAGTGAGCGAACAATTCAGACCCTAGAGGATATGCTCCGGGCAGTTGTGATGGATTTAGGTGGCAACTGGGATGATCACTTGCCACTAGTAGAGTTCGCCTACAATAATAGCTACCATGCTAGCATTGGTATGCCACCGTACGAAGCATTGTATGGAAGGAAGTGTCGAACACCGTTGTGTTGGGATGAAGTTGGTGAACGGAGATTGTTGGGATCAGAATTGGTACAACAAACCGTGGAAATTATTAAGGTAATAAGACAGCGGTTAATAGCAGCTCAGGATCGCCAGAAGAAGTATGCCGACTTACATCGCCAGAAACGAGACTTTGAAGTTGGTAGCTTTGTATTTCTGAAGGTATCACCCTGGAAAGGAAAGATCCGTTTTGGGAAGAAGGGTAAATTGAGCCCTAGGTTCATAGGACCGTTCGAAATTTTGAGGCGGATCGGCGAAGTGGCGTACGAGGTAGCCTTACCTCCTGAACTTGAGCACATTCACAACGTGTTTCATGTGTCAGTGTTGCGTCCGTATAAGCCAGATTACAAGCACGTTATTTCCTATGAGCCAATTCAAGTCGAAAAGGACCTATCATGCGAGGAAATTCCTGTCCAAATATTAGATAGGAAGGAACAGAAGCTGAGGAATAAGATCATTCATTCAGTTAAAGTTCTCTGGAGGAACCACGCGGTGGAAGAAGCTACGTGGGAACTCGAAGAGAAAATGAGAGCGAAATACCCCCAGTTATTCGAGTAACCTTAGATTGAAATTCCGAGGACGGAATTTTTATAAGGGGGAGAGGATGTAATGTCCGAGAAAATTTAAACCTTGTATCGAATTTATTTTTATAAGTAAATTCATTTTATATAATTTTACGAACTTAATTGGATCCATGTGGGTATTATTATTTAATTATATAAATACGTGGTCCAATAATTTTCTGTGCATTAAAGGGACTCATTAATAGTTTTATTAAATTAGTGAGTCGACCATAAGATTTGATTTGCCAGAAACTTGAGAGATTAAAAAATAAATTTATTTTATTCGGATCAAGAATTATTGGTAGGACAAATATTTAACTAATTAATTTAATTATTCAATTAAAATGATAGGACCATAGTGTTATTTTGATTGGACTGGCCCATTTCTTTTATTTTATTTCATTTCCGGATTGGGCCAAATCTCTTCCCTGATTAAGTCAGACGAGTGGGCTGGTCAAGGTAATTAAATTGGGCTTTTCCTATTTAAATTTATCCGGCCCAACCCGGTGGGGTTGAGCCCATAAGCCATTGCCAGCCGGGTCAGCCCATTCCTTTCCTTTAGCCGGCTTGGATCCATATGTAGCATACCAGTTATCAACTTTGGGGGAAAAGAAATTCAATCGAAGAGATATATTGAGACTGACCGAACCAAAATCCCCAAACCCTCAATTTCATCTCACCCAGCTATCAAGCCCCAAGCCCTCAAATCAAACAGCCGAGCAAAACCAAGCCTTCGATCAAATCGGACGGGACAAGGGCAAGTCGCCAGGCGTGCGCCGGCGACGAAGGGAGTAACCGGCGGACGATTCAAGGGTGAAAGTGGGCGACTGAGGGTTCAACGTTCGGACCAAAGGACTGTTAAGCGCGGCGACGTGACCAGTAACAACACACGGCTCGAGGGCCGCCGGCGAAGCTAGATTTAACTCAGATAAGACCGACGCGGACGACTCACTCCCTTTACCTGACGGTCACTGGCTCGATCAATTGGGGTTTTGCCCAGCAATTGGGTAAACCTTGTTCTATAAATTGAAGCCCCAACCCACTTGCCAAAGCTGCCGATTCTTCCTTTGTTCTTGTGAGTCCCAAATTAGGAGTAAAATACATACAAATTAGAAAATTAGGGTTTGAAATTAGAAAATTTAGGGAGAGAAATTCAGCGGGAAGCCACTGTGAATGTCCGGTTGGGTTGATTATTTTGGGAGAAGAAGGCGACAAGCAAATTAATCGATACCAAGGTATAGATTAGTTCAAGCAACTAAGTTAGTTTTTGTTTAATTTCCATATTGTGTTGTTTTGTATGGGACTGTGTTATAGCACTGTGATGGTGTAATATACAGTGTTTTGGGAATATACGAATACTATGATGGTTATGTGAATTTTCTCCTTATCTCCCATCTGTACTTGAAAATTTTGTTTATCCTGGATATTGTGTGTGATATTTGGGTTTAAACCTCTGTATGTTAAAGAACTTCAATGTTCTGGTAATGTGAATTTACACTACAGTTAGTACAGTTTCGTGTTGCAAGATGCACACTACATGTTTGTCAAAATGCTTGAATGAACTGTTTTCAATGTTGGGGTAACAATTGTTGGGTTGGCAGTATGAATTATAAGGGTCAACTTTGGGTTCTTGTATATGATAATGCTTGGCTAAAACTCAGCATATCATATGGAATTGTGAGAAAATTTCTACCTGCTGTACGGAATGTTAATTCGGGTTGCTTATTGTACTGAACAATGAATGTTGGTTAGGCTGAAATCAAATTGCAGGGACTTCATACATTATCAGTGAGTGTTGATACAACAATTGGTCTAGTTTATCAAATAACTGTTAACCAAATAAACTATCCTTGCCATGATTATTGGTTATCAACTTAAGTTAATAATGCATTTGCAAACTAATTAGTATTATGTTAATAAATAAAATTAATAAGAAATTATTTGTGATAAAGTAATTATTAGATATTTAATTATTATTTAACTAACCTTAAATAATAATTGGGTATTGGTAAATTAATTATTGTTATAGGTAAGGATAATACATATTTAATTATTATTTATAATAATTAAATATGAGTAAGGTTAAATAAATAATTATTTATTATTTATTAATAAATAATAAATAAAGATAATAAATATTTAATTATTATTTTAATTAATAATTAAGTATAAATAAAGTTAATAATTTAATTATTTATTATTTATCCTTTAATAATAAATAAAACTAATGAATATTTGATTATTGTTTAACTACTATTAAATAATAATCAAGTATGGATAAAACTAATAGATTAACTATTTATTATTTATCCTTAAATAATAAATAAAGCTAATAAATATTTGATTATTGCTTAATTACTATTAAATAATAATCAAGTATGAATTAAGTTAATCATTTGATTATTTGTCAATAAGTGATAAATAAAGATAACAAATATTCAATGAAATAAATTATTTATTATTTATCAATAAATAATAGATAAAGATAATAAATATTTAACTATTATTTAAGTAATATTTAATAATAATTAAGTATGAATATAGTTAATAAAATGATTATTTATTAATAAATAATAAATAAAGATAATAAATATTTAATTATTATTTAATATTAAATGATAATTAAGTACGAACAAGGTTAACAAATAATTATTTATTATTTATCGATAAATAATAAATAAAGGTAATAAATATTTAATTATTATTTAATCTTAAATAATAATTAAGTATAAGTAAAGTTAATAAATAATTACTTATTATTTAATATAATAAATATTTAATTGTTATTCAAATGATATTTGATAATAATTAAGTATGACAAAAGGTAATGAAATAATTATTATCGTAATAAATAAGGATTGTTAAACCATGTTCAGGGACAGATAATGGTAATAAATCCGGGAAACCAAAGAATAAGTAATCATGATTAGCTACCATCAAGTTAATAGCTAAAGATTATTAATTTCTGTTTAGCTAATGTTAATTAGTAATTAAATATAGATGGTGAATTTTACCTGTTGAGTAAAAGGTATAGTGAGAGGTGCCAATATACAACTGTTAATTGATAAATCGACTTTACCCAATGATAGGTCACTCGAGATCAATTAATTAAAGCTAAACTATATATGTAGCTGAGCAAACAGGCAAGTTCCTAACCCTAAACTTCTTACATTATTGCAAGTTCTTCTTTACTCAACTTTTACATTGAGTAAATTTCTAAGCCTTATGCACTATTTTTAATTCGTGCAAAAAGGTATATATATACTGTTGCAAGTTATTCTTTAAGCTTGAGTTTTTATCTCCAAGCATGCCTTAAGTGGTCTAATTACTTTCAAAATTATTCCACATCTGTATATTTATTGACATTCGCACTCGTGCATTTGAAATTCGTATATTTAAATTCAGGAATTTATAAACCATTCATGGTTAAGTCTGAACCCTTGTTCGGTCAGACAAATATGTGAGAATTTATAAAAGCTATCTGAACCAATCAATGATAAGGATTCTTAGACTGTATGAACACCCCTTTATTTATAGGGGAGTACCCCACGTACCGTATATAAGGTACAAATAGCAGAATTAAATGTTATGCATATACATAGGGTACGCGAGGCTGATCCCCTCAAGTACGTTATTCTGTAGCCAGTAACCAGAGGGTCAACCAGCTATTGACTCCTTTGGAAGTTATCGTTCAAAGTCTATTTGACTATCAATTGTGCTAAAAGCAGTTATTGTTCTTGCTTCTGATTTTTCTACTGTTGAAATTCCTTAATATCCCTTCATCATGATATATCCTTATTGTCATACTTTAAACTTGCTGGGCAAACTCGTTGCTCATTCTTGCTATATCATGATCTCATTGCAGCTAAACCCGAGACGTCAGGGAAGAACAAAGGGAAGGAAAAGATGAAGTGATAGACTTCATGTAGCAGAAGATAAAATTATGTGTAGTTAATTACTATAATGTAATTTAATCCCTGATAGTTATTAGGGTACGGATTGTGTATGTGTTTAAGGTTATTTGTATTCTGGGACTAGTAACACCTTGTAATGAACAACGTATGTTTATTTTATTCCGCATTTTAGTTACCATATGTTGTTAGAGGTGAATGTTTGTATTGGATCGTGATGACCGGATCCGGGTATTTGGAGACCCGAATTTGGGGGCGTCACAGTTAAACAACCAATCCATACCCAAAATAACATCAAACTCCCCAAGACGAATTGGGATCAAGTTCACTATCATCACATGACCCTTAATTTCTACGTGACAGTTCTTGTGGACAAACTTAACAGGAATCACCTCCCTATTCGCAATTTCTATATTCATAGGGTAATCTAATTCTTCCTGGGGTAACCCTAATTTTCTAGCAAAATCGTCGAATATAAATGAGCAAGTAGCACCCGAGTCAAACAATACATAAGCATTAACATTATCGACTAGAATGATACCTGACACTACATCCTTTGACTGCACAGCATCCTGCACCGTCATGTTGAATGTTCGTGCAGTAGGTCGATTGGGCTGTGTCGGTCCGGTGATAGTCAGATTGCCTCCACCGCTGCTGTTTCCTTTTCCTGCACCTCTTGTAGTTGTTTTCTTAGGGCATTCTCGAGCAAAGTGATCCTTCGACCCACAGATGAAACATGCTCCTTTCTTCGGATTAGGGCAATTTGATGAAATATGACCCTCTTGTCCACAGTTGAAGCACACCCGCTTACCCTTCAAACAAGCACCCATATGGCTCTTTCCACAGGTGCTGCACACCTCTATCTTCTTCTTCTGATTACCCTGCTGACTTCCCGCAGAGTTACTATCATTCCATTTCCTTTTCTGATTACTGCCACCATGGCTATCACTTTCCTTGTTTTCACTCTCATTCTTCTTCTTCCTCTGCTCCTGATTGTACTTCGACAGAGCATCACTACCTCCTTCAGCAATTATTGCCTTTTCTAGCACCGCCGCAAACGAGTTCAGTTGAAACATTGAAACTCGGCTATACAACCAGGGTTTCAGTCCCTGCTCGAACCTTCTGGCCTTCCGCTCATCTGTGTTGACCTGGTATGGCGCAAACCTCGCCAGCTCATTGAACTTTGCAGCATATTCAGGTACCGTCATGGTACCTTGCTTCAGTTCCAGAAACTGCACCTCCATTTGATTTTGAGCACTTGCCGGAAAATAGGTCTCGAAAAATATCTCCTTAAATCGGTCCCATGGAATAATTCCTTGGCCACCTCGAGTCTTATTTGCTTGCCACCAGTAACTTGCTTCTGATTTAAGCATGAACGTTGCAAATGCCGTCTTCTGGTCCTCGCTGACCCTAGCGACATCAAACACCTTCTCCATTTCCATAACCCATGTTTGAACCTCTATCGGATTCATAGACCCGTGATATTCTGGAGGTCCGACAGCCTTAAAATCCTTGAAGGTCGTGGCCTGAGCTTGTGGTTGATTTGCAAAGGCTCCCGTTAACAAATTTACCAACTGCTGCATGGGATTAGCGTTGGCTTCTTCGTTGTTAGTAGATCCCTCGGGGGTCTGTTGACGTGTTGGTTGTCTTCTTGGCGGCATCTTACTGTTAAAAATTCTCGTTATTAGACTATTGCTCAATTACTCAAACATTTAAGTCTCAACTTAAACATTTATAAACAACACTTAAACACATAATACATCTGAAAAAAAAACTTTCACATTTTGTTCATTAACTGCTTTAAAACATAATAGAGATAACATCGTGGTTATTTACATCATCTATCCTGAAGTCACAAAGTTTCAGGATTACATCATTATTCTATCCCATTATATAGAAACTGGGATTTACAATTTATTAACTCATAAATTTCATAATAACATAACTAATCATAATCTATGATGACATCCCACGACGCACAGCTTCCTGGCGTTCCTGCTCCATAATACGTGTCATAATCCTACGATCCATCACATCTGGATGACGATTAGCTCGATCTTGAGCTCTATCTATGGTAGTATGAAAAATATACTCCATCTCATCAATCTTGGCCTTCTTTGACCGCATCTCACACTCAACACGATCTGCGCGATCAGCCTCCCTCAGCCAAGCTGTCTCAGCTCTCGCCCGCTTAGCTGACTCCTCTTTCAACTCATCTCGTACAACTTCATTCCTGGCTATCAGCTGTCCTCGTCGATACTCAGACTGTGCTAACCTCTACTCAGCCTCTGCAAGACGTGATGAAAGGTCTTGAATCTCAGCATCCTTCTGCTCTAGAGTGGTTTGACGTTCTGCAGCCTGTTCTTCTAACTCCTCCTTTTCACTCTCCACATGAACCAGCTTCCACTCCACGTCTCCAAGACGTATATCTAGCTCCTCTATCTCACTGTTCTTCTGCTCTAAAGCAGTCTGTCGCTCAGCCAGCTGCCCCTCTAACTCCTCCACTCTGTCCTGCAACTCTATGTTGCGATCATACACCTGCTCGTACATCTGAACACCCAAAGTAGATAGTGATATCCCCTCAGGGTCTTCCTCCTCCTCCTCCTCAGGATCCTCCTCAGGGTTCTCCTCAGGATCAGTCTCAGGCTCAGTCTCAGGCTCATACTCGTTACCTGTAACTGTGATCAATGGGGATGGTTCCCTCTGCACTAGCTGCTCGTGAACTACGTGAATATCTCGGGGCTCCTCCTCCCTAGTCTGGCTGGGCTCTCCTCTATCAGTCATCCTGACAACAAAATTTTAAGTTTTAATTACTAATCGATAATACTCGCGAGCACCTAAGTTTGTTATCAAATAAGCACATAGCACATAATCATTTTATTGTCTTTTATGAATTTCCGTAATTCATTCCTTAGAACTCGATAAGAGTTTATCACCACTATATTCTCTATCTTCTAAAAGGCTACTACCCTAAGGTTTTCCCCACCTAAAGGTTCATAACCTACAGCTCTGATACCAACCTGTGACACCCCCAAATCCAGATACTTAATTCCCACTGATTTGGTGTTCACTATAACATACAATCACATCTAACTACCCATAATCAAGAATAATTAAAATAATCTTAAAGAAATATCTTCCCAAAATGGGTACATCACCAAACTATTTAACAATCAAATCCCAGGTTCTCTTAACCTTAATACATCAAATGCGGAATAAAACATAATTAAAACAAGTCTTGTTACAAATATCAATCAAATAAATAATAAATCTAGAACTACTTCTGCATCTTGCCCTTGCCCTCAATTGTTTGTCTAATTGTTATCTTACGATTCTGGGGACAGAATCTTTGTAAGAATGGAAGAATGTAACAGACGATTTAATTGCGTTGTGATTCTGGGGACAGAATCCTTTTAAGGAGGGAAAGATGTAACGAATGCAAATTTTTGTGATTGAATAAAAATATTTGTTGTATTATATAAATATTTTTATTAATTTATTGAGTTTAATAAATAATTTATTAAGTTTTGTGGAATGGGTATATGTTACGTTTAATAATGTTAAATATTAATTTGAGTGTGATTTGTTATGTTTATTCTAATTTAATTTAATAATTAAATTAGATGCTGAAGAGATTTATTTAAATAAATGATTTATTTGAATAAAAGAATTTATTTGGTATTATTATTATTTGTTAAATGAAATTATTATTTGAGTTGGTAAGGTTTAATTGAATAATAAGTTCAATTAAATTAGTAGTGTGACATTTTAAAACTATATGTTATAATGATTTATTAGAATAAATGAGAAAGTGTTTAATTTAGTTTTACCAAACAAGGCCCTATGATCTTTGTTTGGAAATAATGGGTTATTTTAATTGTGTTTTACCAAACAAGACATAAGAATAATAGGATATTCTTATTAGTGTTTACCAAACAAAGCCTTATGGCTTTTGAAAATCCTAACTGATGATTCAATTTATGGATTTTACGTTATTATTATTTAAAACAACAGTTTTTATTTTTAAAAATCATCAGTTTATATTTTTAAGTTATATCAGTAAAAGAACGTCAGTTGAAAGAAAGAAAAGAGAAGAACAGAGAGAAAAGAGAAAGAAGAACTCTGTGAATTTGGGAGTTGAGAGAAAAGAGAGAAATTGTGAGAAAAGCTTGGTGATTGGAGTAAGAATTCAAGTAAGGAAGTTTAATCAAATTTTCTTACATCAATTGAAGGTATAATTTCTTTTTCCTCTTGGTTTTATTCTCTGTATATGGTTTTTAGTTTTCTGTATATGAACTCAATTGTTCAAAAGATGAATTGTTTGATGTAAATGTTAGAAAGCATGTGTTAGATGATTATGTGATGATTATAGATTAATTTGAATGGTTAATTCATGAAAATATGTCTTTGAAGTTAGTTTTTAGTTTTTACAGAGTTTACTTTATGAATTATATTTTTGTATAAAAATTGATGCTCTAATTGATTATTAATCGGTAAATTGATAATTGTTTATGATTATTTGATGAAAAATATGAGTAATGCAAAAAGAATTGTTTAAATTGGTTGGAAAATGAATTTATAGAGTTTAATTTCATAAGAATGGTTAAAACTTGAATATTTGGTTTTAACAGTGAATTTTTGGTTTTAAACTAGTTGTTTATGAGTTTGAATGATTAAGATGTTTACAGAACATGTTAGGTAAATATTTTATATCATATATGATGTTTGGGTATATTTAATTTATTTTCTGGATGGTAGAATTCGGAAAATTTTGGCCAAATTTGGCCTAAGTTTTCACTGGTTCGCGAGCTGGGGAAGACGACAGTCAAGTCTATCGCCCCGGCGATAGAAATGAACTGATTTCTTCGCCCCAGCGACAGAGTCGCCCCGGCGACAAAATTGTTAAGCATAACACCGCCCCGGCGACATCCTCGCCCCGGCGACGATTTTGTTAAGCTTTTTCTCGCCCCGGCGAGAAACACTACTGTTAAAAAAAAAAATTTAAAATTATTATTTTCTTTTCTTGGAAGTTATGATGTATAATTAAATTTATATTAAAGTATTAAGTGATTAATGAAATTCCTAGATAGTTGAAACTTGTTGATTATGGTTTGCTAAATGAGATGTTTTGATAAAAGAGCAAGCTTAGAATACTTTTAATCTTGTGACTAATTATATTACCATTTTATAATTAAATGTTTAGGTTGTTTAAGGATCGTGAATTACTTAAATTTGTAATCTACGCTTGAGGCAAGTTCCTTATCTCAACTTATTATTTTATGTTGAGCAAGTTTTCCTATCTTAAACTTGTTATTTCATTTAAAGCAAGTTTATTTTATTGAGCAAGCTTATTGACCTTAGCTTATTGATATTCAAGCAAGGTTACTATCATGATTATATACTTAAGTTTTATCCAATCATTGTTTGTTATTCAAACTTCGAGTATAGTTTCTATTGAACAAACTCTATTGATGAATTAGACTAGCAAACCCTTATTGATTCAGCTAGTCCTTAGTTGATGAGCGTTTTCAAAGACTTAGAATATTTTCTATACTTGTTCCAAGCCAAGTTCCTTTTGGTATGGATTCAGACGATAAACTGAGATGAACAACCCTAATATAGGGGATTACTTACGCGACAGCGTTAAAATGTTTGTGCACAATACATTGTACAAAGGGCTGATCCCCCTGAGTACGAGATGTTGGTCCATAGTCTATATGACTGTTAAAGGTTACAGTAGAAATACTTGTCAACCTAGGACATAGTTCGAGGTCTTGTGACCCTCAGATATAACTTCTAGATCTTGAAATCTATTTTACTTTGAATCGAGCATTCAAACGAGCTTTTAGACTTTGATCACTTATTGACTGAGATTCAGAAAACTGTTATTCCTCAGTTGAAATTCATTTCATTTAAATATTATTGTTATCGTACTTGTGAGCAATTGTTTGCTCACTCTTGCACCAAACATTGCAGCTAAGCCCGAGAAGCAGGACGAGCCGTCCACCAGTAAGGACAAGGGCAAGATGCAGAAGTAGTTCTAGATTTATTATTTATTTGATTGATATTTGTAACAAAACTTGTTTTAATTATGTTTTATTCCGCATTTGATGTATTAAGGTTAAGAGAACCTGGGATTTGATTGTTAAATAGTTTGGTGATGTACCCATTTTGGGAAGATATTTCTTTAAGATTATTTTAATTGTTCTTGATTATGGGTAGTTAGATGTGATTGTATGTTATAGTGAACACCAAATCAGTGGGAATTAAGTACCTGGATTTGGGGGTGTCACAGGGTTCTTGTGAGTTAAGGTGTTGAAGCCTTGCAAATAAATAGTTAAAGCTTGCAACTTCAAGAGGTAATCATCTTAGTAGTTATAATGTTCGATTTCAATTCGTAGTTATAGCTAATTATGCATTTTACAAGCAGGTATAATACCCAAATTATTTTATGTATATAGTACAAAAGTCCTATTTACAAGCAGTTATAATGTCCGGTTTATTTTTCTTATAAATTTGAAAATATGCTTTTATAAGTAGTTACTATGTCCGATTTTCTTCAAGTATTTAGTAAGAATATTCATTTTATAAGCAGTTATAATGTTGAAATTATCTCAAATATAATAGCCGAATATTCATTTTATAAACAGTTATAATGCCCGATTTATTTCAAATATAATAGCCGAATATTCATTTTATAAGCAGTTATAATGCTTAATTTATTTTAATAGTTGATGAATATTCATTTTATATGCAGTTATAATGCTGAAATTATTTGATGTATAGTAGAAAGAGTCTTATTTATAAACGGTTATAATACCCGAAATAAAACTTAAAAGATTTAATCGTTAAACGCTTATTTGTCTACATTAACTTATAATCGTGTAGGATTTAAGACGAACGTTTAGACCATTATATTTATTTTTAAAAGATATACGAGGCAAGTATTCTAACTCTTATGTGTTATTTTTATAAGTTATATATATGTGGTTTATATGCTGTGTGTGACAACGTGATATAAACTGTTGAATGAAAAGTTATTTGTAATATCAAATTGATATATGTGATATGTCAAGGCATGTTAAAGTTTATATGAAAGCATAAACTGGTTATGTGTTATTAGTTAGACTTGCTGAGTCGTAGTGCTCATTCTTGCGAATAAAACTTTATTTGCAGTCAAGAAGAATGATAAGAAGATCATGAACGTAAAGAAGAAACGTAGATTAGGTTTACATGTTATTAAGTACTTGTTATTTGTATTAAGTCATAATGACTGTTGTAATACGAATAAGCAAACCATGTAACCGAATGTACTATCAATGATATTATTTATTATCATGAAATGGTGTTATGTCAATAATTTGATATAACTTAGAATTGTTAAAGATCTATTAATCTGAATGAGGGTATTTGTGATATCCCGGAGTTTTCAAAAATTATTTTAATAAAAGTAAAATAAGAATTTAATAAATAAAATTTTTATTATGGAATGTATCAGTTTGAATTAATGTATAAATATATATGTGTTATATATATTTATGTGATTTATTGGATGGATTTAATATTTAATAGTTAATTTAAACATTTTAATTAATGGTTTAAATTAGCTAAGAAATGTAATAAAGAAGCCAAGAGGGTTAATTAATTTATATGAATTAATTAAGGATAGGATAAATTATATTATAAGTTAATATAATTAATATGCCTTGTGTGGCAACCGATTAAATTATGATGAATTAAAATTCATATACGAGTTAATTAATTCACTTACTTAAAATTTGTGAATTAATGTATGCATTTTGTTAATTAAACTCATTTTCTAATAGATTACATATAAATGTAATATATTATTGTGATGGCTTAATATATAATATTATGCCAATTTGATATAATGAAATATCGAATGAGGTTCAATATATAAAATATATGTATTGGAACTAAATTAGTAAAATTAAATTCATATTTGAATAATGAAGTAATATATTAAATAAATATATTTAATGTATAAATAAATTGTTTGAAAATAATTTATGGACGGCAGGAACAAGTTAATTTAATTATACGATATTAATTGTATAAAATAAATGAGCTATTTAAAATAATTAATGAGGTAAATATTAATTATTTAATCAATGATTCGTGATACTAAATGTGTTATAATCATGTTAATTCCAATTGTTTAAGGATGTTATACTAATATGTATAAAATTTATCCCAAGTATATTTTTATTAATATCACCTGTATTGATATTAATTATATATATATATATATATACACACACACACACTATAATGGAACCCATGATAGCTTTGATGAATATTATGTTCTGAAAAGAGAAAACAAGTAGCCGAAGACAATTGAGGGAAAAAAGAGAAAGAAAGCTTATAGAGAGAGAGAGAAAAAAAATGCATATGCTAAGATACATATTCTATGCATGAAAAGAAACTAAAGTGTTTACTTTTTGGTGCTTTGTATGATTGGCACATGCATATGTATATATAATATATAATCAGCCAAAAGTTTCAAAAATGAGCTCCTTCTTTTGGGACAAGGTAACCCACTTCGTCGGAAGGAAGCAATTGATTAATTCTAATAAGAAATCAATTATTGTGTATACTGAGACTGAATAGGAAATCATTCACAGGTGACTAAGGCTTCTGAATGATGAATATGTTATATGATAAGATTATATGTTGCCACCTTGGCCCACTTGAATTGGGTGATAAAAGCAGAGGGCATACGAATCCTAGGAAAGGGATTTCATGCCCCTATAATACTTACAAAAAGTTCCTTAAATCCCTCACCAACAATTTGGTTTAATTGGTTACTTAGTTTATTGTGTCTAGTGGGTCAAAAGAAAAGCAAATAATTATAAAAATATATTAGGCAAGTCAACATTAGTGGGTTTCACTTTAGTACTAAGTGATCATTTTTTAAGACAAAAATGAAACTTAACTATGACATTTTTATCAGATTCGGGATGTACGGAGTAGTAGTAAATAACATGTGAGCACCTATAATCACCAGCATAATGGCGCACAAAATGAAACTGCAAACCATCATGTGCGGTCATCCTTGTATAGGAAATAAAATGGACAGCCCCACCATTTGCAAAAGCTGAAAATTCCTAACTTCTTGTCAATTTATGAAACACATCACATGGGTGCAGTGCTTTGTCGGCAAAGGAGAAAAGCAAGGGGGTAAATAATAAAGCTGAACAAATTTAGGAGTGGTTCAAAGTGGAGCATTATTGAGTTAGCTAGGCTGCTAGGTATATATATAATAATGTCGATAATTACCAAACCCCACGATTTTAGCTGGCAATCAATATATTAGTAAGAGCAGCCGTAAATAAATTAATACCTACTACACTAATAGATTATCCTTTCCCGTAAGCATGAATAGATAACACACTCGTGAGTATGTTTAAGGGGGAGGGCTGAAGGCTAAAGGGATATACAAGTGAAAAATAAAACCCTCTTGCCATTACCATTAACTTCTTCATTATTATCCTTCTCTTCCTCTCTAGTGCCCAAGGGCTGCTTTTATATGATAAGTTTTATGTAACCTGCAATGACAGCTAAATATATCATGGGAAAGTAAGAAAATTAAGATGACCAAGAAATAGAGAGAAAAACCTAGAGAAGAGATAGGAAGTAACGCAGTTAGGATAGAGACAGAAAGTAAGAATGGCGGTTGAGGAGCAGTCCAGACCCCATCTTCTTCCACCGAATAATGGTTTGACCTCCCAAACGCCGGTGTTAAGTTCCGGCAGGGCTCATCTCTTAGTCAAGGAGATTGAGAAGTTCGACTGAACGCAACGATCGTAAAGAAATGGAAGTCGAGATGAGGTGAGGGCGCCAGATTTCTTGAAGAGCAGTGATGCTATCGACTCGTTAATATGAACCGTGCCTTTCTTCATGCGTTAGAGTGGCTTATCTTATTCTTGGATCCACCACCCTTTGTACCTCTGCTTTTGATTGTATGGAACTGAGGTTTTTCTTTTCCGACGGAAATAATTTGGTTCATGATGGGGTGGCTTTTGGATTTCCAGTTCGGTGGGTTATCATCTTTTGTAGTAAATGTAATATGGGCAGTTGTTATGTCGCTAGAAAAAAAAACTTTCCTGGTGCAAAAGAAGATGTCGCTGTCCTCTGTCTCTTTTATCTCTCTATAACTCATTCTAGAGAGAAACGTATATATTCATGCGTGCATGCATATATTTAGAGAGAGAAAGTAGAGCAAGAGGGAGAATATATATGTATATATATATATGTGTGGAGAGAGAGAGAGAGAAAGTTCGGATGAGGATGTTGGTATTTTGGAAAAGAGTGGATAAGGAGATGGAAAATGTAAGGAAAATGGAGGAAAGAGAAGCTGCAGAAGCTTTAAAGTGGGAACAAGAGCTCCGTGAAGCAAAGAGGCAACAACAAAAGTTCAATTTTGTTGTCACAAACAGAACTTTACAGTCACTTCATGCAGAACAAATAATGATAAGTATTAAATATATTAATATTATTGAATTATATTATTAATATATAAATTGTTACGTACTTAAATAGTAAGTACTAAATATATTAATATTATTTAATTATAATATTAATATATAAATTGTTAAAATGTTTAAGTGATGAGTATTAAATATATTAATATTATTTAATTATGATATTAATATATAAATTATTAATGTGCTTAAATGACGAGTATTACTATGTTAAATATTCATGATGTAGGTCATCATTTGAAGGAATAAATATTATATGTGAATGAGGTACCGATAAAAGATTCACATATAAGCATGGATGAGATATTTGAAAATTGTCAAGACACTATCTGTTCATTCTAGAAGAAAAAAAAATATTGGACGCGAATAATATTGATGATGAACTATGGACCGAGGCAAGTTTTTCAGAACTTGCTCCTACGTGTGAAATGTTATATAACATGCTATGAACGATTATTATTAACTGTTATATTCAGTTGAACTGTTGTTATGTTATAACATGCTATAAACTGTTGTTATTAAACTGATGAGGAAAGTTTAATTGCTTTTGATGACATGTATAACTGTGATACATGGATATGTTGCTATGCATGCATGCTATATGAATTTTGTGTTATGTGATAACTGTTAAACTTGTTGAGTAACGTGGTTACTCAACCTTGCTCCAAACAAATTTTTGTAGCTATCGCCCCCAAATCCGGGTACTTAAATCCCTTGGATCTAATGCTCACGATACTTCATATTCACATCTAACTACCCATGGAAAAGGTAATATAAACCAAACATGGTAAAATAAATAAAAAATTACATAATCCAAACCAAGTTTGATTACATAACCAATACGGTCCCAGATAATCTAACCTTAATTATTACATCATAACAGCGGAATATCATAATAAAATTAAGTCCATTACATAATTCAAATTGTTTAAACTTTAAACTAATCTTCTTCAGTTATTCATCTTGCCCTTGCCCTTGCTCGAGGACGGCTCATCTGTCTTTCCATTCTTAGCTGCAAATATTTATGCAAGAGTGAGCAAACAATTGCCCACAAAGATAACAATAATATCATATGAATAATCGATGAATAATTTCAAGTGAATAATAAAAACCTTTCTGAATTCAACCAAACATAGATGAAGGACTATTCGCTCGATAAGAAACTTTGCTTTTGAATCAAGTTTATATTACGAGATCAAAAGTACATCTGAGGGTCACAAGACTATGAACTATGTCCTTAGGTTAACGAGTATTTCTACTGCAACCTTTAACAGTCTTATAGACTATAGGACTAACGTCTCGTACTCCGGGAGATCAGCCCTTCGTACAATGTAATGTGCACATACACCTTAACGCTATTGCGTAACGTATTCCCCTATATTAGGGTTGTTCATCTCAATTCTGACATCGGAGTCCGTACCGAAAGAAATTTGGATTAGAACAGTTTCGAAGAAAATCCAAGTCATTGGAACGCACATCAACTATGGACTAGTTGAATCAAAATGGTTTTAATAATCATTCAAGGTTTGATAATAAATAATCTTGAACAAGATATTATAGCAATGATTGGATATCAATGTTTAACAATTGAACAATTTTCATTTATCAAGATAACGCTTTCAGAAGAATTGAAATGCTTTTCAAAAGAATATCAGTATTACATCAATTTAAATAACCTTGTTGAACAATAAAAGAGCCAAGGTTAAGAACTTGCTCAATGAAAGTAAAGTAAGAAAGTTGCGACATTTTAATCAATACAGGGATAAAAGAACTTACTTTCAATGAAATAAAAAGATTATGGGTAGAAAACTTGCCTCGTGCGTAGATTACAAATTAAAATTCACGTTCCTTAATCAACCTATACATTCCGTTTATAAAGCAGTAACAATGATTAGTTACAGTATTATAAGCACTTCAGGATTCGTTCTCATCCAATTTCATTTTAATATCTCAATTGTCATTTGATATTCAATAGGTATTTGCTTATCATCCATCATAGTATCTTATTATTCATTTAATACCTTAGTCTAAGCTTTAAACATGCACATGGTAATATAACATGAGCATAAAGAAAAAGAAAAATTTTCATTTCCTGTTCTACCGCCGGGGCAGTACATTTCCTTCACAAAATTCCCGCAGGGGCGAGGCTACTGTCGGGGCGGTTGAAATTAGTTCAATTTGGGCGCTAGGGCGAAGACACCGCCGGGGCGATAAAACCAGTTCATTTATACTGCCGGGGCGGGGACACCGTCGGGGCGCTAATCCTAGTGTATTTCTACCGCCGGGGCGGTGGACCCGAATGTTAGTTTCTGCAGTTCGCGAAGAACACAGAAAATGCCAAATTTGGCCAAAGTTTTTCACCATTCACTAATTTAAATACTACCAACATATCATATGCATTATAAAGCCAAAACCCATTATATACACAACGATTTCAGCATCATAGACAATCTAAACAACCAATTTAAAGGTTAAAATTTCACTGTTTATACCTTATTATCATGTTTTGATACATTTAGCGTAATCGATCGGTATGAACTCGTTATTCAACCATTTCGATCGATTCAACTTGCATTCTTTTCGTATCTTAGCGAATTACGATAAACAACTATTAATTTTAGATTGTAAGCATGAATTGACCATTAATTTTGACTCTTAGAACAAACCATAAAGCACTGTGAATCCAAAAAGTCATGTTTTTCCTATTCCAGACTTATACACGAATTTAATTAACACAAAAACTATTTACAAATACTTATTAATCAACTATACACACTGATTAACATGTATATCTATCATATCATCAAATCTTAACAATTTTGTTCATCAAAATTTATCATAGAGAAGTAATTTGAAAAAAAATATAAATTAAAACTTAAAGCTAGATTATTACCTCTTTAGCTCTTCCTAGACTATTATTGGAAAAACTTGGCAATATTCGTTCTTCCTCCTTCTCAAATTCACAGAGAACTCTTCTCTCTCTTTTCTCTTTTCTCTCAATAAAACTCTGTTTTTGTCTTTAGGCTTAGCAAACATAACGTAAAAATAACTGATCCAATACTCAATACACATTAAGTCTCAGCTGTTACAAAATTTAAAAAGTCTCAAGGCCCTGTTTGGCTTGAATCTCAAATAACCTATTTTCTCTTTATTTTAATAGTTATTTTATAATATAGTTTAATTGTCACACTTCAACTTAATTAAAAACAAATTCAATTAAACCTTACTAATTAAATTATAACTTCTATTTGGCCAATTATAAATTAATTCAATAAATTATTTTATTCAAATAAATCATTAATCATCTAATTTAATTATTAAAGTAAATTAGAATAAACACCAAATCACCACACAAATAACAATTAACATAATTATACTAAAATAAATTACTCCACAATAATTCCATCAATTATTTATTTTATTCAATAAATAAATCAACTAAAATATTTATTTAACTCAATAAATATTTTATTTATTCACAAAAATCACATTCGTTACATCCTTCCATCCTTAAAAGGATTCTGTCCCCAGAATCACAACGCAATTAATCCATCTGTTACATCGTCCCTTCCTTACAAGGATTCTGTCCTCAGAATCGCGTTACAAGGATTAAACAAATAACTGAGGATAGTTTTGCATCATTTTCTCTTCGAGTTCTCATGTAGCTTCTTCAGCGTTGTGGTTCCTCCAAATTACCTTAACAGAAGGTATAACTTTATTCCGGAGAACTTGCTCTTTCCTATCCACTATCTAAATTGGAACCTCTTCATAGGACAGGTCTTTCTCAAACTGTAAGGGTTCGTATTCTATAACATGTTTATAATCAGCTTTGTACGGTCGCAGTACCGAAACATGGAAGACATTGTGAATATGTTCTAACTCTGAAGGTAAAGCTACCTCATAGGCTACCTCCCCTATCCGCTTCAACACCTCAAAAGGTCTAATGAACCTCGGACTCAACTTGCCCTTTTTACCGAATCTTATTTTCCCCTTCCAGGGAGACACTTTTAAGAAAACGAAACTGCCGACTTCAAATTCGCGATTTTGACGATGCTGATCCGCATATTTCTTCTGCCTGTCTTGAGCTGTCGATAATCTAGCTCTTATTATTCTGACGATTTCTGCCGTCTGCTACACCAACTCGGGACCCAGAAGACGACGCTCACCGACCTCATCCCAACATAATGGAGTGCTACACTTTCTTCCGTATAACGCTTCGTAGGGCGGCATGCCAATACTCGTGTGATAGTTGTTATTGTAAGCAAACTCTACCAGTGGTAAATGGTCATCCCAGTTCCCTTTGAAGTCCATGACACAAGCTTGCAACATATTTTCCAATGTCTGGATTGTTCTCTCACTTTGTCCATCGGTTTGTGGATGATATGCGGTACTCATTCTCAACCGTGTTCCCATACGCTCCTATAAAGTCTTCCAGAAGTTTGATGTGAAACGCGGATCTCGATCAGACACAATTGACAATGGAACATCGTGTCGTGAAACAATCTCCTTAACGTACAACTTTGCCAACTGATCCAATTTAAATTTGATTTTAATCGGCAAGAAGTGAGCTGACTTCGTCAGTCGATCCACTATTACCCAAATTGCGTCGTAACCCTTCTGAGTAGCTGGAAGACCTACCACAAAATCCATCGTGATATGCTCCCATTTTCATTCTGGTATTATCAATGGTTGCAACAAACCACTAGGTCTTTGATGCTCTACTTTAACTTTCTGACAAGTTAAACACTTCGCAAAATATTTAGCAACTTCGCATTTCATATTCGGCCACCAAAAATGCTGACGAAGGTCTTGGTACATTTTAGTGCTTCCCGGGTGAATCGAATATTTTGAATTGTGAGCCTCGTGCAAGATCTCCTCCCTAACTTCCGGTATTGGTGATACCCAGATTCTGCCTTCAAATCTCAGCAACCCTTCAGTATCAACTTTGAATTTAATATTCTCTCCTTCAAACATTCTTGTCCTTACCTTTTTACATTCCTCATCCTGGAGTTGCGCTTTCGTCACCTTGTCTAGCAAAGTTGGACGAGTTTCCATCTGGAACAGTTTTCCCCCCAACTCTCTTGAATATTTACTTCTAGCTCCAATTTGGCCATTTCTAAAATAAGCTTCTCCTGAGCGGTTAGCAACGATAATTTCTCCCGACCCTTCCTGCTTAAGGCGTCAGCAACCACATTTGCTTTACCCGGATGGTAAAAAATCTCACAATCATAATCTTTGATAAGCTCCAACCACCTTCTCTGACGCATATTCAAATCCTTCTATGTGAAAATATATTTCAAACTTTTATGGTCCGTATATATTTCACATTTTTCCCCATAGAGATAGTGCCACCAAAATTTTAAAGCAAACACCACCGCGGCTAACTCCAAATCATGGGTCGGATACCCTTTCTCATAATCTTTTAATTGACGCGATGCATATGCAATAACCTTACCGTTCTACATAAGCACGCAACCTAGCCCCTTGTGCGATGCATCACTATACACCACAAAATTCCCTGTATTATCCGGTAAAGATAACACAGGTGCTGAACTCAAACGTCTCTTTAACTCCTGAAAACTTTCTTCGCACTTCTCCATCCAAACGAACTTCACTGCTTTCCTTGTCGAATTCGTCAACGGAGTGGCGATCCTGGAGAAATCTTGAATAAACGCCTATAATAACCCGCCAATCCCAAGAAACTCCTTACTTCTGATGGTGTTTTCGGCTGATCCCAGTTTATCATAGCTTCCACTTTCGCCGGATCTACCGAAATCCCGTCTTTATGAATAACATGGCCAAGGAATTGAACATGCTCTAACCAAAATTCACATTTGGAGAATTTTGCATACAACTTCTCTTTTCTTAACGACTCTAACGTCAATTGCAAGTGTTCTGCATGCTCTTCCCGAGTTTTTGAGTAAACTAATATATCGTCTATAAATACCACCATCCACTTATCCAAATATGGTTTAAACACTCTATTCATTAAATCCATAAACGTTGTAGGTGCGTTTGTTAAACCAAATGACATAACCAAAAACTCATAGTGGCCATATCTAGTTCGAAATGTCGTCTTTGGTATATCCTCCTTTCTCACCTTCAACTGATGGTACCCACTTCGCAGATCTATCTTTGAAAAATATCTCGCTCCCTTCAGCTGATCAAACAGGTCATCGATCCTTAGTAACGGATACTTATTTTTAATCGTGACCTTGTTCAACTCTCTATAATCAATGCAAAGACGCATTGATCCGTCTTTCTTCTTGACAAATAAAATCGGTGCTCCCCACGGTGACACGCTCGGTTGAATATATTTCTTATCTAGCAACTCTTGCAATTGCACCATCAACTCCCTCATTTCTACTAGAGCCATTCTATACGGGGCCTTCGATATTGGTGCCGTACCTAGTGCCAAATCGATTACAAACTCAACTTCCCTATCAGCCGGAAGTCCTGGCAAATCATCAGGAAACACATCCGCAAAATCCCTAACGATTGGTATTTCATCTAACTTCGCACCCACCTTTTGTGTATCAACTATGTAGGCTAGATACCCTATACACCCTTGCCTCAACAGTCTTTTGGCCTGCAACATCGTTAAATAACTCGTTTTTCTAGGCGACTTGCTGCCATAAAACACTACCTTTAACGGAGTCATAAGGTTCACACACTTCTTTTGGCAAACAATAACTGCCCTATGGTTGAACAACCAATTTATTCCCAAAATAACGTCAAACTCTCCAAGAAGTATTGGGATTAAGTTTACCGTCATCACATGACCCTTAATATCTACCCGACAGTTCTTGTGTACAAACTTAACAGGAATCACTTCCCTATTCGCAATTTCTATGTTCATAGGGTAATCTAACTCTTCCTGAGGTAACTCTAATTTCCTAGCAAAATCATGGGATATAAATGAACAAGTAGCACCCGAGTCAAATAATACGTAAGCATTTACACTATTGACCGGAATGATACCTGACACCACATCCTTTGACTGCACAACATCCTGCACCGTCATGTTGAATGTTCGGGCGGTAGGTCGATTGAACGGCGTCAGTCCAGTGACAGTCAAATTGCTACCACTGTTGTTTCTCTTTCCTCTGCTTACTCCTCCTGTAACTTTCTTAGGGCAATCTCGAGCAAGGTGATCCTTCGATCCGCAAGTGAAACATGCGCCCTTCTTCGGACTAGGATAATTTGGTGCAATGTGGCCCTCTTGCCCACTTAAAGCATACTCTCTTGCCCTTCAAGCAAACACCCACATAATTCTTTCCACAATTACTGCATGCCTCCACCTTCTTCTTCTAATTTCCTTGCTGACTGCCACCAGAGCTACCGTCATTCCACTTCCTCTTTTGATTGCTGCCACCATGGTTGCCACTTGCTTTATTTTTATTCTCATTCTTCTTCTTCTTCTGCTCTTGGTTGTATTTAGATAGAGCATCACTTCCCCCTTCAACGATAATCGCCTTCTCCAACACTGCCGCAAACGAATTTAGTTGAAACATCAAAACTCGACTATACAGCCAGGGCTTCAGTCCTTGCTCGAACCTTCTAGCCTTTCTCTCATCAGTATTAACTTGATATGGCACAAACCTCGCCAATTCATTAAATCTTGCAGCATACTCAGGCACCGTCATCGTACATTGCTTTAACTTCAAAAATTGCACTTCCATCTGATTCTGTGCACTCGTCGGAAAATAAGTTTCAAAAAACATCTCCTTGAATCATTCCCACGGAACTACCCCTTGACCACCTCGGGTTTTGTTAGCTTGCCACCAATAACTAGCTTCTGATTTAAGCATATATGTCGCGAACGCAATCTTCTGGTCCTCGCTGACCCCCCTAGCGACGTCAAATACTTTCTCCATGTCCATAACCCAAGTTTGAGCTTCAATTGGATTCATAGACCCTTGAAATTTTGGAAGTCCTACTGCTTTGAAGTCTTTGAAAGTTGTGGCATGAGCTTGAGGTTGATTTGCAAATGCTCCCGTTAGCAAATTCACCAACTGCTGCATTGGATTAACGTTAGTTCCATCGTTGTTATTTGTGGATCCCTCATGGGTCAATTGACGTGTCTGTCGTCTTCTTGGCGGCATCTTACTATTAAGAATTTGCACTATTAGATTATTGCTCAATTACTTAAACATTTAAGTCTTTAATTAAACATTAAACAACATTTAGCACATAGTACATCTAATAAACTTCCGTATTTTATTCATTTTACTGCTTCAAAACAAAACATAAATAGCATCATAGTTATTTACATCCTCTATCCTGAATTCATAATATTCTAGGATTACATCATCATATTCCACTATTTATCTCATTTGAGATTTACATCATATTAACTCTCTTAGAAAATAACTTATTATTACTGCTATTCGTGATCTATAAAGACATTCCATGTCATACGACTTCTTCACGCTCTTGCTCCATGATACGAATCATCGTCCTGCGATCTATCACGTACCACGGTAAATCCTTGAACTGCATTGGATAGTGGAAAACTCGATCCTGAGCTCTATCAATCGCTGTGTGAAAAACATGATCCATCTCCTCCATTTTGACCTTCTTTGACTGAACCTCGTCCTCAACACGATCTGCATGATCAGCAACCTTCATCCACGTATCCTCGGCTCTAGCACGTTGTGCGAACTCTTCCCTCAGCTTACTCTTCAGTTTCTCCACCTCAGCCGATAACTCCTCATTTTGGCTCTCTACCTGAACCAGCTTCCACTCCACGTCCCCAAGACATATATCAAGCTCCTCAATCTCGCCATTCTTCTGCTCCAGAACAGCCTGACGCTCAGCCACCTGCTCCTCTAACTCCTCCACCCTATCCTGCAACTCTATGTTGCGATCATACACCTACTCATACATCTGAACACCTAGGGAAGATAATGGTATCTCCTTATGGTCTTTTTCCTCCTCCTCAACCTCTTCAATCCTCCTCAGGATCTGACTCAAGTTCATACTCAGGTTCTACAACAGTGGTCAGTGGGGTTGGTTCTCTCGAAACTAGTTGCTCCTAGACCGAATGAATGTCTCGAGACTCCTCCTCCCTAGCTTGGATGGGTTCTCCTCTATCAGACATCCTGACAATAAAATTTTAAGTTCCAATTACTACTCGCGAGCATATAAGTTTGTTAACAAGTAAGCACATAGCACATAATCATTTTATTGTCTTTAATGAATTTCAGTAATCTATTCCCTAGAACTCGATAAGAGTTATAACACAACTATCTTTTCGATAAAGGATATAAACCTAAGGTTTTTTTCCCCACCTAAGGTTTATAACCTATAGCTCTGATACCAACCAGTGACACCCCCAAGTCTGGGTACTTAAATCCCATTGATCTAGTGCTCACGATACTTCATATTCACATCTAACTACCCATGGAAAAGGTAATATAAACCAAACATGGTAAAATAAATAAAAAAATTACATAATCCAAACCAAGTTTAATTACATAACCAATACGATCCCAGATAATCTAACCTTAATTATTGCATCACAACAGCGGAATATCATAATAAAATTAAGTCCATTACATAATTCAAATTGTTTAAACTTTCTTGCCCTTGCCCTTGCCCTTGCTTGAGGACGGCTCATTTGTCTTTCCATTCTTAGCTGCAAATATTTATGCAAGAGTGAGCAAACAATTGCCACAAAGATAACAATAATATCATATGAATAATCGATGAATAATTTCAAGTGAATAATAAAAACCTTTCTGAATACAACCAAACATAGATGAAGGACTATTCGCTCGATAAGAAACTTTGCTTTTGAATCAAGTTTATATTACGAGATCAAAAGTATATCTGAGGGTCATAACACCATGAACTATGTCCTTAGGTTAACGAGTATTTCTACTGCAACCTTTAACAGTCTTATCGACTATAGGACTACCGTCTCGTACTCCGGGAGATCAGCCCTTCATACAATGTAATGTACACATACACCTTAACGCTATTGCGTAACTTATTCCCCTATATTAGGGTTGTTCATCTCAGTTCTGACATCGGTGTTCGTACCAAAAGAAATTTGGATTGGAACAATTTCGAAGACAATCCAAGTCTTTGGAACGCACATCAACTATGGACTAGTTGAATCAGAATGGTTTTAATAATCATTCAAGGTTTGATAATAAATAATCTTGAACAAGATATTATAGCAATGATTGGATATCAATGTTTAACAATTGAACAATTTTCATTTATCAAGATAACGCTTTCAGAAGAATTGAAATGCTTTTCAAAAGAATATCAGTATTACATCAATTTAAATAACCTTGCTGAACAATAAAAGAGCCAAGGTTAAGAACTTGCTCAATGAAAGTAAAGTAAGAAAGTTGCGACATTTTAATCAATACAGGGATAAAAGAACTTACTTTCAATGAAATAAAAAGATTAAGGGTAAAAAACTTGCCTCGTGCATAGATTACAAATTAAAATTCACGTTCCTTAATCAACCTATACATTCCGTTTATAAAGCAGTAACAATGATTAGTTACAGTATTATAAGCACTTCAGGATTCGTTCTCATCCAATTTCATTTTAATATCTCAATTGTCATTTGATATTCAATAGGTATTTGCTTATCATCCATCGTAGTATCTTATTATTCATTTAATACCTTAGTCTAAGCTTTAAACATGCACATGGTAATATAACATGAGCACAAAGAAAAAGAAAAATTTTCATTTCCTGTTCCACCGCCGGGGCGGTACATTTCCTTCACAAAATTCCCGCCGGGGCGAGGCTACTGCCGGGGCGGTTGAAATTAGTTAAATTTGGGCGTCGGGGCGAAGACACCGCTGGGGCGACAAAACCAGTTTATTTATACCGCCGGGGCGCTAATCCTAGTGTATTTCCACCGCCTCGGCGGTGGACCCGAATGTCAGTTTCTGCAGTTCGCGAAGAACACAGAAAATGCCAAATTTGGCCAAAGTTTTTCACCATTCACCAATTTAAATACTGCCCACACATCATATGCATTATAAAGCCAAAACCCATTATATACACAACGATTTCAGCATCATAGACAATCTAAACAACCAATTTAAAGGTTAAAAATTCACTGTTTATACCTTATTATCATGTTTTGATACATTTAGCGTAATCGATCGGTATGAACTCGTTATTCAACCATTTCGATCCATTCAACTTACATTCTTTTCGTATCTTAGCGAATTACGACAAACAATTATTAATTTCAGATTGTAAGCATGAATTGACCATTAATTTTGACTCTTAGAACAGACCATAAAGCACTGTGAAACCAAAAAGTCATGTTTTTCCTATTCCAAGCTTATACATGAATTTAATTAACACAAAAACTATTTACAGATGCTTATTAATCAACTATACACACTGATTAACATGTATATCTAACATATCATCAAATCTTAACAATTTTGTTCATCAAAATTTATCACATAGAAGTAATTTGAAAAAAAAATATGAATTAAAACTTAAAGCTAGATTATTACCTCTTTAGCTCTTCCTAGACTATGATTGAAAAAACTTGGCAATCTTCCTTCGTCCTCCTTCTTAAATTCACAGAGAACTCTTCTCACTCTCTTTTCTCTTTTCTCTCAACAAAACTCTGTTTTTGTTTTTAGGCTTAGCAAACATAACGTAAAAGAAACTGATCCAATACTCAATACACATTAAGTCTCAGCTGTTACAAAATTTAAAAAGTCTCAAGGCCCTGTTTAGCTTGAACCTCAAATAACCTATTTTTTCTTTATTTTAATAGTTATTTTATAATATAGTTTAATTGTCACACTTCAACTTAATTAAAAACAAATTCAATTAAACCTTACTAATTAAATTATAACTTCTATTTGGCCAATTACAAATTAATTTAATAAATCATTTTATTCAAATAAATCATTAATCATCTAATTTAATTATTAAAGTAAATTAGAATAAACACCAAATCACCATACAAATAACAATTAACATAATTATACTAAAATAAATTACTCTACAATAATTCCATCAATTATTTATTTTATTCAACAAATAAATCAACTAAAATATTTATTTAACTAAATAAATATTTTATTTATTCACAAAAATCACATTCGTTACAGTTGTTATGTTATAACATGCTATAAACTGTTGTTATTAAACTGATGAGGAAAGTTTAATTTCTTTTGATGACATGTATAACTGTGATACATGAATATGTTGCTATGCATGCATGCTATATGAATTATGTGTTATGTGATAACTGTTAAACTTGCTGGGTAACGTAGTTACTCAACCTTGCTCCAAACAAATTTTTGCAACTATCGCCAAAAGACCTAAAACGTCAAAAGAATATGATAAAAAGGAAATATTAAGGAAGAAGAATTAAAGTGTATGTTAAGTTATAATATTATTTTAATGTTGTAATATTATTTACAATAGTTGATGTATTACATAATCTGAGTTGGAATGTTTTGTACGATTAGAGGTTAGAAAACCTGGGATTAGACATAAATGTATTTCTTTATTATAGAAATTTCATTTTTATTGTAAGAATTGTATTGTATAAGCAGTAACGTGACGAACTGGACCCGAGGTTAAGATAATCCGGATTTGGGGTCGTTACATTTGGTATCAAAGCTGATAGGTTATACACCTTAGGTATGAGTACCTTAGGCTATAACTGTAGAGAGAATTATGAAGATAGTAGGAAATAAACTCAAATCGAGTTTAAGTAATAAGAGATGAATTTAGAAAATTAATATTTAAGTAAAGAATGAGTTAAAGATATGTATGAGGATAAAATGAAATATAGAGTATTATTCAAAAGAGAATTTTGAAGAGATGATAAGAGATATCTTATGATAAGATTTTTGAAAAGTAGAAAGAATGTTATTAGATTGTAAAGTGATCTATAGCAAATGGTTAAAGATGAACTCATGAAGAGTTGTGAATAACAACGTATGGATTTAGAAAAATTCATGTTAAGCAAAGAGAAAGATAGGGATTTGTTGTATTTCACTTGAAAGCTCACATTAGTGGCTAAGTTGAACAAACTTTTGTATAGGCAGGGGATTTGTGCTTAGTTTAACAACCACTTAGTTTACTATATTGATAATCTTTAAAATCTTGTGTCAAGCTATTCTATATATATATATATTGTGAGAAGGTGATTCTTTTCTCATATGTATATCTACTAGTTTATTGTTAGGGAATGATAAGGTTATATGCGTGTTCTTAAAACTCATACTTAAGGTAAGTACATGACTCATAATCGTATGGTACGTTTTTGAGCCCCTAAGCATATGGACAGTCCCTGATTTGTTCTTGGACTACATATTGCCAGGACAAGTTCTAAACTCATATTATTGTGGCAAGTTTTTGAACTCATAACCTGTGGTAAGTTCAATGAATGATGCTAGTGGTATGTCATTATAGACCATAAGAAGGGTTATAGAGTGGAATTTAAGAGTTCTAAGTGATGTGCTAACATTAGTAGAATCAGAAGTGAATAGAGTGATTCTTTTCTCATATGTATATCTAATAGTTTATTGTTAGGGAATGATAAGGTTATATGCGTGTTCTTAAAACTCATACTTAAGGTAAGTACATGACTCATAATTGTATGGTACGTTTTTGAGCCCCTCAGCGTATGGACAGTCCCTGATTTGTTCTTGGACTACGTATTACCAGGACAAGTTCTAAACTCATATTATTGTGGCAAGTTTTTGAACTCGTAACGTGTGGTAAGTTCGATGAATGATGCTAGTGGTATGTCATTATAGACCATAAGAAGGGTTATAGAGTGGAATTTAAGAGTTCTAAGTGATGTGCTAACATTAGTAGAATCAAAAGTGAATAGAGTTGTTAAGTAAAGAATGGATGAGAAAATTGAGATGATTGAGGATTGTATAGATATTCCAAATCTTCTAGCTATGCTAGATTCTAAAATCGTGCTTGCATTCGGACTTATGTGCCTTTAAAAAAATTTGTTCAATTATTAAACTGTTAAATTTTAAAAGTGTTATTGTTCAGATGTCTATGCTAATTGAGTTAGCTAGACAGAATTTATTTTGAAAACTTCAAAATGTATTTATGAAATTATCACACGCCATTAAAGCCATGGTGTGGAGATGATAAATGACGGAATCCTAACACACTGTTGCAACAGTGCAGTATTATGACGTCCTAAAAATAATCATTCATTATCTCTTCTACACATGTATTATTAATACTCAACCAATTCATAATAACCAATCATGGAAATTTTATTATCAATTTATTTATGAACTTTCCCAATTCCTATATACATAGCATAAGCTTTTTGAATTACCTTACAAACTGAACTTCTTTGCTTTATTAGCTAGATTCAGCTTGCTTCAATCCTTCTTCTATGGCAACACTCCTTTAAACTCTCTTCCAAATTAAGACTGCTAGCTTAGCTTTAGAATATGAGAACTTGAGATGAACTAAAGAAGGAAGAATGGAATGCCTGGGTTTTGATTTATAGGAAATTGATTTCTTGATGCCCACTCCCTTCTCTTGCTCCTCACTTAACTTTCTTGGTTGCTTCGGTTTGGGTTGGCTGAGTATGTAAGTCTATTATTATCCCAAGCTGCCAGCTCCTACTAATTATATTGACCCAGTTACTATTACAAACATACTACATATAACATACATATTATATATACATAACATATACATATTAGTTCCACATAATATATTACATTCCATACATTAAATATTATAATGTATTACCTCCCATAATATTTTTCATAAAAATGAAACTATATATTAAATAAAAATAATTAATTTAATGCAGTAATTTCACCATATTAAAATAATTTAATATCATAAATTATTTAATTCACCCTATTTAATGTATACACCAATCTAGTATATATATATATTAAAAAAAATTCCTTTTTATTTATAAATTATTTTTAACAACTTATTTACATACAATACATATATAATTATATATTCACTTCATCATAGATATACAAATGCTATACCGCACGTATTCACATATACATTGTAATAAATCTTTAAAATAAAATTTATTTAATTAAATTTTTATTTTTAATAATTATCCAGGAATTTGAAATGTTACATTCTTCCTCCCTTATAAAGATTCCGTCTCCGGAATCGCAAAATAAAACCACTCAAACAAATGAGGATAGTTTTTTTTTATATAAACCTTGTTTTTATTGATGATGATTAACGTGATCAGTGTATTTCGTTTGTTGGTCTTGAACAGGTCTTGACTTTATTTCGTTAACGATTCTCGCAGTCTGCTACATTAATTCTGGTTGCAGCACAATGTCGTTCGACAATTCCTTTTATACGAAGCTTCGTAAGACGACGTACCTATACTTGCGTGTGATAACTATTATTATACGTGAATTCTACTAGAGGCATGTGAATCGTTTATTCGATCTGCCCGTATAATTTGGGGATGATACGTCGTATGTAATCTTAGTTGTGCTTCCATTTGCTTTTGCATGTTCTTCTAGAAATTTGGCGCGTAACGGATCTCAATCCGATATGATCGAAATTAACATTCTATATATTTTAAATGATTTTTTTATAAGTTTTAGCTACTTGGTATAAATTAACCTCGGAACTCAAATTCCTCCCTCAAAAATCCTTTTATTAACGAGTTATATACCTAACCCATTTCCTTTTCTAAAGTTTTCTTATCAAGTGACTCCAATGTCTACAAAGGTAAACGTAAATATCTTAACAATATTATAATATTCAAAGAAAAATATGTCGCATCCAAATCAAACATATACATTTATATAATTGATAAGAATGGTACCTAAAACTCCCTCTCCGGCTGCTACTGTATCTTGGACTGTCATATTGAAGGTCCTTGTGGTTGGTCTACTTGGTGGAGTTGAACCGGCTATAGTCAGCTTCCCACTGTTATTCCCTGTACTGTCGCTTCCCCCGTTGATTCTTCTCTTTGGGCAATTGCTTACCATATGGTCGATCGATCCATAGATGAAACATCTGCTATTCTTCTTTAGATTGGGGTAGTTAGGAGAGATGTGTCCCTCCTGTCCGCAATTAAAACACACCAACCTTCCTTTCAGACATACTCCCAAGTGATTTTTCCCGTAATTACTGCACTGATCAATCTTCTTCTTCGTGTCTTCCTGCCTATTCCGAGTATTTCCGGAACTGTTCCATTATCTTTTTCCACTTCCACTGCCTCCTTCAGTCTTAACAACTCCCTCAATTTTAGCTTTATTCTTCTTCTCCTTATTATAGAGGCTCATGGCCTCACTTCCTCCTTCGGCTATGATAGCATTTTCTAAGATTGATCCGAAAGAACCAATCTGCAACATTGCGACCTTGTTGTAGAGCTAGGGTTTCAAGCCTTGCTCAAACCTTCTCGCCTTCCTTTCTTCAGTGTCCACTTGGTATGGAGAAAACTTGTGAAGCCCCCAAATTCTCTACACTCCCTATAGCAGATTTGGTGCTCACGTGAAACTATTCAATGATAAATATTCCATAATATATATATAACTTCTATCTATCCAAGGTTCACAGTATCCCATAACAAATAATAGTTCTCATCAGAATATTAACTGTGTTTGGATACCCTCACTTGGATGTATAGATTCATATCTTATGGATATCTCTTTCATATCGATATTCCCTATCTATCTGACATTCACAATATTAATGATAAGATTGTTCTTAGAACTGAGGGGCGCATTCCAGTAAAGATGGCACCTTACCGACGCATATTAAGTGTAACATCAACGCTTATAGAACTCTCAATATCATTTAAATACCCTCATTCAGATGTATAGTTCATATGGATACTATACTAGATCAAATTCTACTTTCTAACTTAACTAAGAATGTAAATACAACGCAAGAGATATAACAAAAGATGATATATATATTTTATAACTTTAAGTTTGATTACAACGTTCTCAGTACTATGTTCTTATTACAACAAAGTCTTATAAGACTTGAATTTTTTTCAAAACAGTAAGATAAAACTAATTAACACGGCCTTTTTCCTTGTCCGTCCCTGAAGTTTCGAGATTACCATCTAAAACTGCAAAGGAAATTTTTATGCAAGGATGAGCTATAAAATGCTCAACAAGCTTATGTCAAAAATGTAAACACAATGTGTTTGATTTGAAAGAAGTTCAAAAACTTTTGCGAACTGAGGGTTCAATACATGAACCATGTGTTCCAACCAATTCTATCAGTCTTCAATGACTTAGAAAAGCTTTGTTCAGATATCTTATAGGGGATCAGCCTAATCGAGATATCCTAGGAGTATGCATATCATCCTAATCGTGCCCAATATACACTAGATGTCAATATATTATCGACAATAACAACCCATATAGGGTGTTTGTATACTCAGTTATAAGATGTCGTACCAAACAATTTGGTTTGACACAACAATTCATGCTCGAATAAATAATATATGAATAATAATTCATTTCTTAAGTTATGCTGAATCAAGAAGCAATAACTTCACGACAATTGATAGCAAGATGTATAATACTTGCATAAATGTAACAAGGTTTAGAGACTTGCCTGTGCGTAGTACGTTTAGTTTACGCTGTCTATCTATGTCACGTAGTCTATTTATATCAATAATAAGCGTTAGAATTTATAATAATACGTATCGAATTAAACTAGTCAAGTATCGTTAAGGTTCGGCATTGATTTGGCCTTTCGATAGCGTTAATAGACACTTAAACATGTAGGTTTATTAATAAAATTTTATTTAAAAGCTTAAATATTAACTTAGATAATTTAATTATCATTTATAATATTTTTAAAAGCTTAATATTATTTTTAAATAATTTTCACAAGCTTGGTAATATTTTTAAATAATTTTTACAAGCTTAGAAATATTTTTTAAATGATTTAATTATCATTTATAACATTTTTAGAATTTTAGTATATTATTTAAATGATTTATTTAACGTTTAAAATAATTTTAGAAATTTATAATATTATTTAAATGATTTAATTATCATTTATAATATTTTTAAAAATTTAATATATTATTCTAATTATTTTAGAAGGTAAGTATATTATTTAAAATGATTTATTTATCATTTATAATAATTTTAGAAAGTTAGTATATTATTTAAATGATTTATTTATCATTTAAAATAATTTTAACACCTTAATATCAATTTTAAATTATTTATTTAATATAATTATTAAATAATTTATTATCATTAATATTTAATTAAATTAAATTATTAATGAAATTTTATGTCAAAAATATTAAAATTTACTAAATATAATTAAAAATGAATTTTAAATTTAATTATTAATTATTAATAATTATTTAATATTTATTTCTATTTTATTTATTATTTTTATTAATTTTTACTCAATACCGTCACAAAAGGGCTATCGCGGCGGTCAAAACTGTCGCTAAATGTGTTCTTTAGTTTTCTTAAGGCCGGAAAGAGACTGTCACTAAAGGGGCCCTATAGCGACGAACAGTTTGTCGCTATAGGTGTTCTTCATGGGCTGAAGAACAGCCGGTCATGGTCAAACAGGATACTTTGATATAATTTAATTACTTGTTGGTTAACTGTTTGAGTTAAATTTTTATTGCTAGTTATAGCAGACATGGTAGAGTATAACGAGATGCATCAAAATAACCTCAACTACATCATATATGGAAGATTTGATCCGGTCAAACTACTCCATTCAAACTGTTCTTGAATTTCTGGGTTACCCAAAAATTCTGGGTTTCATGTTCGAGCAGGCTATTTGGAAGACTAATATCTCACTGGATGTTAATTCAATGGAGATATGGTTTGTTCTTATATCTTCCTTACATGTCAGGCTACAACTACATGTATTTAAACATATCAAAAGATTAATACCACAGGATTTAATAGTCTGACAAAGAGCCTTGTCAGACTGTTCTTCATTTTCTGGGTTACCCAGAAAATAGCAACCGTGGTCGGTCAACAGGCTTTGACCACCCATAATTTTCAATTCAAAGATTCTTTTAGTGTTCTACTAATTCTAATGTATTACCCTCATAGCAGACTACAATAACATGCATCAAAACACATCAAACTAACAACCTAAGGGGATCAAAAGGTCTGACAAAATAGCATGTCAGACTGTTCTTGACTGCCATGAACAGTTCGCTAACTTTGATTAATTCTCATATCTAGATGTTATGGAAACATGTTTTAACAACCCAGATTATCAAATAACATATTATTAAGCATTCCTAAACACTAAAACATAACATCTAACAAAGCTTTAAAGATCTAGCATAAAATTAGAGTTTTGCACCTTTTTGAGCTAATTCTTGATCTGATGCTTAGGATCTGATTGGGACTTCACTTAGAGTTTATTCTTACTATATTTAGGAGTGTATGAACTTGTGAATTCGTAAGTCTAATGGTCAGAGGCTTGGGCTATTTATAGAATTGCAAGATTAGGGATTTTATGGACTTTTCACACATTTTTGCCTCCACAAATATCTAGCCATTGAACTTGTGCTACTTCAAATCTGATCTTGACCTCATGCTCGTGCTGGAGTGTGTTGGAGTGTGTTTAACACAAGCTAGCACACTCCCACAAGGTTTCCAATTGGTTAGTTTACTAATCTAGGTTTAATTCACACTAATCTTGAATAGGGTTTTGAAATTAATGTTTAGGTTTACCTAATTAGGTTAGTAATACCTTAATTAAGCTTAAGTTTCATAATTAAGATTTTAGAATCTCATAATTAGAATTAAGGTTTCCTAATTAGGGTTTAGGGTTTCCTAATTAGGGTTTAAGGTTTTTTAATTTATGATTTAGGGTTTCAATCCTTCAATTTAGTTTTAATTCTAAGTTTAATGATTCATAATTTATAATATGTTTCATTACTTAAGATATAATTATATCAATTAGAATTCTTGTGCACCAATTAGGGTTTTGGTTCGTTAATTCGGTTAACAATTGTCAATTAGGGTTTTATAATTAGGGTTTATAATTCAACTTGTCATTTCTAACCCTAATTACATTATTTAGATTTTTATCAGTTAATATATTATTATATTAACTTTGAAACACGACAAATCACTTTGTCATTCCCAAGCATGACACACCAGCTTACTGAAAATAATTTGCCGGGATGCTTTTTGGTGAAATCGTGGAAAGTACGACAAATCATTTTGTCAGTGTAAGCACGACGAAGCAGCTTCGAAAAAAAATTTATTTGACCTAATTCTTTATTAAAATATACAATCACATAACACAAAGTCGGAATAAGAAATTTCATTTAATAAACACATAATTTACATATACGAATCTTATCAAGGTCTAGAATATCACAAAACCTGGTCAATTCATTGAACTTGACAGCGTATTAAGACACTGTCATGTCTCCTTGTTTCAATTCTAAAAACTGTATCTCCATTCGACTTAGTGCACTTGGAGGGAAATAATTCTCAAAGTATAACTCCTTGAATCTTTCACACGTAATTAATCATGTTCCGGCTCTATTCCTGTTGGCTTCCCACCAGAAATTAGCCTTACCCTTCAACATATATGTAGCAAAAGTAGTCTTTTGCTCGTCTCCTACTCTAGTAGCTACCTCAAATGCCTTATCTATTTCGTTATCCATGACTGAGTCTCTATAAGCTCAGTGGTCCCCCTAAACTCAGGCGGTCACACAGTCTTGAATTCCTTGAAACTAGCTACATGTATCACTGGCGGGTTTATATTTGCATTAGGGTTAGGAGGATTCCTATTCTGAAATGCTCCCACTAGCAAATCCATGAACTGCTGCATGGGGTTTCCCTGACCTCCAGCCCTACTCTCATTCTCACTCTTTAAGGCTTCATTTCTATGTCTGTCCCTTGGTCGTCTTCCATGACCTCGTCCCTTCGGCGGCATTTTTCTGTTAATAAAATATTTACTGATATTAATATTTCATTAACTATTTCAAATCATTTTAAGTTACACATACTCATCACAAAGCATACTTAACAAATATTTTTATTAATATGCTTTTTATAACATATTTCGCTGTAGACACCCAAACTTTTTGCGTGTATTTTCTAACCCTGGTAGGAGGACAAAAGAGTCATTTCAGCCAGAGGTTGATACATCCGAATAGAGGATTTCGGGACTCAAATCAACACGCACAAAGCCATCTCAACGACTGCGGAGTGACAAGCTACTTAAGACATGACAGTTGACCAACTTGCATCAATGGAAAGATCTATTTCTGCATTTCGCTCTATCTTCTCGGATCCAAAATTGGCCAAACCATATGTTATTACGTAAAGAGCTTTCCGAGATGGTATGGCACGTCTTCCAACTATCCCCGGATTGAAAGTTATGATCGTTTTAGTGCAAATTAAAGCGAACGACTAGCTGATATCTACCCAGGGATGGTTTTTCCCCTTTTTCTCTGCCTTTCCCAACTTAGAATTGGACGAATCATATATCATTACGAAGCTATCAGAAAAATCTTTTCGAATTGGTATGGTACGTCTCTTAATTCTTTCCGGATTGAAAGTTACGAATGTTTTAGTGGACAACACGAAAAACTGACTTCCCGGGATGAAAACTGACCAAGCGGGACCCACCCCAGGCCAGCTACAGTTGTACCTATGGCCAGCAGTAGGTATACCTGCAGTTGCCCCTTTTCCTCTATAAATGGATGAAATTCAGCCAATTTGGGGGGAGCTAGCTTCGTTAGAGAGAGAAAATGTGTAGCTTATTGAGAGAAACACCCAAAAACCTCTCTAATACCCATCTAGATCTAGCTATTCTCATCAAATCCCACCAAATTAGATACAAGACATCTAGATCCAAGCTCAAGAAGGAGGATTTCACCATTCCCAAGGTGAAAGACTCAATCTTTATGCATATTTGATGTAAATCTAGTGGATCTAGCACAGATCTAGCATAGATTCGTGTTTTTTGTAGTAAAAGATTCGATCTTTGTGTTGATTCAATATAGATCCAATGTAGATCTAGTATATATATCGTTTATTTTGGGGAAAGATTCGATTTTGATATAGATCTATTAGATCTAGTATAGATCTTGCCTATTATATATATTATTGTGCTTAGATCTATTTAAAGTTTCAATCTTTTTACATATATTGGTTATTTATCTATAGATCTATCCATTTTACCGATTATTTTGCTTGTATATAGTTAAAGATCAAATCTTTCCATTAGATCTACCCTAGATCTATCTAGTTAGATTTAGCCCTTAACCGGTTCTAAAGCTTCAAAGCTTGAACCTTTATGCTAGATTGGCTCGGATCTAGGTTAGATCCAATCATTTTCAATGGTTTCGATCGATTTTAAACACTCCATAAAATCCTAGATTCGTATCTAGTGGTGAGTGGGTCCCACCTACCCGCCGTCAAGGGATTCTAACAATTGAATCACCTGATAGCCAGTTTGGGATATATTTCTCGATTTAAATCCCAATTATGTCATTGTATAGATCCAAGGAATCTTAGATTTACGAATTTATTTCCACGATTCTAAGTCCCGTCAATGGACATCATCAATACATATAGTCCCTCACAATGTTGGCTTCGATTCTGTGATCTACGGGATAAGGTTTACGGGAACCCTTTCTTAGATCTCCTTTTATCATTTGTTTTCTTATTTTAATGTATTGTTTATCATGATGTGAGCCTAGGAATCTTGGAGTCGGGATCCTTGAAATGGATCTTGGCATGATTCTCACGATGGACATTGCTTCGATTGTAAAGTTATTATCCGATCATTGTAAATGTAAATTTGGGGCCTTAAAACGGTATCGAGGGTTCCATCCCATGAAAACTGGATTTAAGGCCCCGTGATAGTGATAATTGCGATTGCGGGTGTTCGGGTTATTGAGATGGCTTTCATGCCCACAGATCGCCCCGACCCTATTTTGATGTTAAATTTCCCATTTATTACCAAAAACGATTTCTAAACAAAACGACAAAGATCTTCTAAAATTAAAATCAAATCGCTCGGGTTAGTAAGACCACTTTAAGTTAAAATTGAAAGTACCAAAAAATCTCGATTCCTATTTGGCGAAGGGTTTGAAAATTGTTTTTTCGAAACGTCACCCTAAAAAACTTTTATCAAATCAAAGATAAAATGAACTTTTCCCCAAATCAAATCCTTCGCGCATAGGTTCAAAGAGGTTCGAAGTTGCTTTCAAAATAACGCACTTCTTACGTTTTCGATCCAAAACTAGATAGCGATTTCCTTCAAAATCACACACACACACACACACTTCACACTTAGAAAAATAATAAGATGCGGTAACCGTATTTTCACGGAAGTTGGGGGGTGCCTAACACCTTCCCCTCGCTTAAGGGAGCCCCCGAACTCTATGAATCTTAGTTTCGAGACCAATTTTACGGAGTCACATATTGGGCCATATTGCAAAAAATCTAAAAATTCGGATGAGTTGGTACATCTATTTAAATCTTTACCAATTGGCGGCTCTGTCAAATTGGCCCATCATTAAAATCAACCTTTCAAAATCATGTCGGCATTTATGTCGACTTTTTCTTAAAACTCACCCTTTAAGCAAAATAATAAATCAAAATCTTTAAAAAAGGGTAGAAACACGACAAAATTTGGAAAATTTAATTCTCGGCGTCGACAGTTGGCGACTCTACTGGGGAACGATAGAGGGCTTAAGCGGTGTTCCAATCTTGTTGTTTTCCTTTCTTATCTCTGTGTGGTGTGAATGGTTTACATGAATGTTGCGATGAATGTCTTACATGCTTTACTTTAGTGCTTCGCACAATGTCATCATATGCATGCGGTGAGGCACGATGAATGTATGTGAATGTATGTTGTGTGATTCCTCCACCAGGAGGTGAACCCGTCAGTTGTTGATTACTGGACTCAAGGGGGCGTTCCCCCGCAAGGCTCTGGAAAGGTACCACTCAGATCCACTCTAATCGAAAGATCGAATTCATTCCGATCGAGTAAGTTGCGAAGATCTGGGGACCTTCATGCCGAAAAGCTCGCGAGAATAACCCTAGGATAGGTCAACCTCAGATAAACCCAACGTTACAGGAAGTCTCTTCATGCCCTATTATTCTTTATATGTAAAATGTCATCCATATTCAATTCAATCATCTTCCATTTTATTATCCTGTCATAAAACCACTAATAGTTGTTTTGTAGGAAAAGATTAAAAAACCCTCAACATAAATCATACTGCACTAGCATGCATCTAAACCTACCGATTCTCAATACTAAACTATGCTATATTTTTTGTGTAGATTGGCCCTCGAACATGACTCCAAGCTTTCCGAACCCCACCAATCAAAATGTTTGAGAATCTTACACCAGATTCTATTCCCGTTTCTCGAGAGGAATTCGAAAGCTTCAAAAAGTAGGTCTTCGAGATGGCTAATCTGTTGAAAGAGCAATGTAAGATAATCCAAGATCTGAAATCAGCTACTCAACTTGAATCCTCTACACAAGGAGGAATCCAAATCCCAACCAAGACAAACGACATCTGAATTCCCGCTCCGATATTCTAGTTCGACAGCCAAGTAACCAAGGATGCTCCCAGTAAAACCCAGACGAGGGAAATAGTCAATGTCCCCGAGGGCAAGGAAACCGGGGAAGTCAGAAAGAAGATAGGACAAATGGAGGAAGCCATCCGCTCCATGAAAGGGGTGGGAACCTACGACGGTGTCAACTACTAAGACCTTTGCATATTTCCTGTTACTCGCTATCCGGACAAATTCCAAGTACCAGACTTCGAGAAATACAATGGTTCAGGAGATCCTTACATCCACCTGAAAGTATAAATAAGAGAACTCGGATCTTACGCCGAAGACGAAAGTCTAAGGATGCAACTTTTCCAAAAGAGCTTAACCGGAGAGGCTAAAACCTGGTATGCTAGACTGGACAATACCAAGATCCACAGCTGGGAAAAGTTAGCCCATGCTTTCCATAACTAGTACAGCTTTCAATCCCAGATGGCTCCTGATCTATACCAAATGACCAAAATCAAGAAGCAACTCAATGAGTCATTTCGTGATTACGCCCAAAGATGGAGGCGAATGGCGGCTCAAGTAAGCCCACCTATGGACGAGAACGAAATGGTGATAACTTTCATAGACATTCAAGAAGCGTCATTGTTGGTCGATTTAACTATCGATAAACACACACGTGCAAGTATACACAGTCCACAAGTAATATATGATAAGATATGAGTCGAACCCACAGGGAATTGTGACAAATAATAACCAAGTACCAATCGTCTATCAAATTGATCTAATTTAAACAATGAAGATTTGATAATTTGTTGATTGGTTGAGTTCACAAGTCAAATAATGAGTAAAATGCGGTAAAATATCAAGATAGAAGGGTCTAAGATTACAATTTCCCCCAACACGTCATTTGAATCTCCTAACTCTCTCTTTTCAATCAGTTATAGCATACGAATTGACAACCGAGAAATCAAAACTACATAAGAGCCTCTGTCGATGGTCAATCACGAATCTTCCTAAGCGGTGCATAGGTATATGTCTATCATATGCACTATCAAGAGACTAATTTCAGGAATGATTTATAGACACGTGTCACCAAATCTAATTAATCCTCCCTTCCATTACCAACTTTCACCTCGGAAGTCATTAAGACTAGATTCTCAATAGGTTGCATGCGGTAATTAGGTATATATCTATCCCAACTACTATCAAGATGCCTATTATTGCAGATAATTAATAAGACACATGTCACTTAATCCAATTAATAACCCACAACAATCTATACTTTCGCATGTTATCATAACTAGGTCTTAACCTATAATCTGTTCGTCAAGTTCATATAGGTTCCCACGGTAATTACGGGCCAAGCAATTAATCTAGAAGCAAAGGTTATGACAATCAATTCACAAATGCATAACTAAAATCAATAGAGAGAGAATTCAATTCAAATTAAGTGTTGGGTTCCATTGCAATCTTAGAATAGAAGATTAGTTCATGATAGCTACAATAAACATCATTTTCAATTGATACATTGTCAAATTCGAATTACAAAGGAGATGGAATTCTAGAAATGAAACCACTTTTGAAGCTATTCAGCTGGTGTTCCTTTGGTTGCTGATGGTTCCTAGCTCTCCACCTTGGCCTTGCAATTCTTCTTGACTGAGTTCCTTGGCTTTTGGCTTGATTCAGCTTGATTTGCAGCCTTGAGCTCTGTTGGTTGATGTATTTTGTAGCCTCCCTCCCTCTAGATATCTGATAAGAGGCTTGGAAGAGATTATATATAGTCTTCATGAAGAAACCCTAGCAAAAATCGGACAAAATGGAGCTCAGATCGCACTATGGCTGTGTCAGATCGCACTCAGCACGGCGGCGTGCGCCCGCACGGCGCCTGGTGCGCGCGCGCCCCGGGGCCCTGCCTGCCGCACGCTGGCTGCCGAGCGCTACGCCGTGCGCCCGCACGCCCAGGCGTGCACCCGCGCCCAAGCGCCTGCATGCCGCCCAGCTGCCGAGGCCCCGCGCCCAGCTTACCGCACGCCAACGCCGAGTCCGCCCGCGCGCGCCCGCACGCCCGCGCCTGCATGTCGCCCAGCTGTCGAGTGCCAACGCCGAGTCCGCCCGCGCGCGCCCGCACGCCCAGGCGTGCGCCCGCCCGCCCGCGCCTGCATGCCGCCCAGTTGCCGAGTGCCAACGCCGAGTCCGCCCGCGCGCGCCCGCACGCCAGCTCCAACCGAGTGTCAGCGCCCAGTGCCAACGCCGCCCGACGCCGTGCACGCAATCCAATGCCGTGCACGCCCAACTTCTAATTCTCATCAAATTAAACCCCGAGCATCATCAAATATTAATTTTCACCGTATCATCTTTCGGGCACGGAAATCCAAGCACGAGCTTGCCCTCGTGGCTTGGCCGACGCCGTGCACGCCTCCCGACGCCGTGCACGCTCAACTACCGAATGTTATCAAATTAAGCACCGAGCGTCGCCAAGCACAAATTTCCATCATACTACCATTCGGGCACAGACGTCCAGGCACGGACATTGAGTCAATACAAACAACGATCCGAGCAGTCTTTATTTCAATTCCTACAAACATAATAAAAATGCATCAAAGCAACATAAAACATGTAAAAATAACTAAAAACTAATTTATGTAGAAATAAGATAAAAATACATAAAAGCCATATAAAATACCTAAAGTGTTACAAATTATCAAGGCCAAAAGTACCCAAATTGTGTATATAAAACACACTCATAAATACCCCCAAACTTAAATATTTGCTTGTCCTCAAGCAAAACAAACCTAAACTAAACAATTCAAACACTTCTAATATAACCTAACTTGAGCAATGAATTAATAAGCCGACAATGGTCTCAAAGGCATCAACACATAGAACTCAAGAGAACAAACAAAGCGTTGCAAGTCTAAAATTTCAGTTAGCTAGTCATACTTTGCTTAAGGCCTCTTCCATATGTGTGTGTGTGAGTACCCAATAGCACTAAACCAATCAAGCTCGAATGAAACTATGCAACCACATTACCTTATGAAATAATCAAAATAAACCCCAAAACAACATGCTTAACACATCACTCAATACAAAGGTGTACAAATCACAATTCCAAAAATTTTGAGAACCAAGGGCTCTAGGTGAGTGCATTTTATGCTCCATCTCGATCCTTAAGCACGCTCATATGGGCGAGTGCGTTTTACGCTCAACCTCAACCCCATGCAAAATTTGCAATAAACAATTTTTTTCTTTAATCACAATTCTAAGAGAGTGCGTTTTACGCTATATCTCTCCTACGCATGTGTCCATGAGTGAGTGCGTTTTACGCTCCATCTCAACTCACCACATGACCATCAATTCAAACATAACAAATTTGGACACCTTGGTTCGAGTGATGTTTAAACGAGTTCTAGAATTTATAGATGTTTTCCACAAGCATTCGGTTATAAAAGCCTTCACTAAGCATACAACTAGCTTAATACTCATGGGTAAGTGCATGAAAGTGAAAGGACGCATAAGCAAAATAATAACCAATAAACGATAAGCACAAAGACTAAGCAACAATTGTCTACGTCTCATAAGTTAGATTCTCTTCAAACAAGCCATTATCATAGACCATGGATTATAGTTCAAATAAAATTAAAACAATGCTCAAGGGACACATCCTAAAAATAATTTTTTTTTGAATAAAAAGAAAAACATACTTAAATCACACAAAAACTAAATTAAACACACAAATATGCAAATACGAAGTACTACCCCCAAACTAAAATTTGACATTGTCCTCAATGTTTATAATAGACAGAATTAAAATAGAGAACTTCACTGAGGGTAATCGAGCAACGTCAATATAGTGAGGTGTCACTTGGACGCTTCTGGACTACAGAAATTGTTGTCATGGGCTTTGGTTGGCTTGGACGATGAAGCTTCACTCCATTTGTTGCTTGGAAGCCATACCAGAACAATGCCTCATGAAGAACAACCCATATTAGCTAAGAAACTCTCTCAGGCCAAATATCAAACACGTGGTGTGCACCTCCCAAAATCTCAGTTGTCAATGCATTGGGAAGTAGGGCTAGCCCTCCACAAAGTCTTGCAATGGGAGAATTGGAGTGTTCCTGCAATAAAACTCAACCCAAGCACAGTCCCAAGCAAGTAAAATTTGAAATTAACAGACCTTGTTACCTTTTCTTGGAAAACTAATGAAAAGCCATGGGAATTCTTCAAAATCTACTAAATCCTTGTTGAATTTTAAGTTAGAAGATGACAATGCTGATGGATTGCAGAGATTGGATGCCCAATTGGAGTGATGGGGCACGAATTTGAGTTTGGGAAAAATGCATGTAAGTTGGCTTTGGAGTGGGAGGAGAGGGATATAAGTTGGACTATAGAAATGAGCTGATAGGTGCATATAAGCTGCTGGTGGCTGTCATGGCTAGCATGCGCGCTGCTGAGTGTGTTGCTGCTGAGTGTGCTGCTGCTGTGCTGCTCAACGTGCTGATGTTGTGCTTTTGCTATAGTTTTCACTCGTGATCGTAAGCATCAAACTGCAGCAAGAAATATTACACACAATAAACGTAATTAAACATAAAATCAAAACAAACCACACCAAACTTTTTTTTTTATAAATAAAAAAAAAATAAAAACAAAATAGCTCTAAAAATAAAATGGAGATTTGGGTTGCCTCCCAAATAGCGCTTGAGTTAAAGTCCTTAGCCTGACTAGCTTCCTGTTTCCTTTTAGTCCGGCTCGATTGCAAAAATGACCTTAGCATGCCTTCGTGCTGTCATTTCCTTAATTTTCATGGCATGCATGCATACTAGGCAACTCCCAAACTCAGTTTCTTCTATCAGCAAAAAGAAACTTTCTTCATTCGCTTCATCTTTCAGTAGGGGTGAAACATCTGAGGGCATTGCTTCGGTGAGGTCCAATGTCTCAAGCTCACCTAGCTTATTGTTCTTATATAAATCCTCTTGTATGAACTGACAGTAGCTAGGGGTCTGCTCTATTGTGTCTATGAATGACATAGTGACATTAAGTTTCTCAAGCACAAGTGGATCCTCAATGATCTTTTCATGAACCTTAACTTCATCATGCCATGGCTCAAACTGTAAACTAGCTCCTATGTCACATAGAGTTTTGCCTACGACATGACTACTCAATGGGCATGGGACTGCAAAACCACCCAGATCCTTGAGCTTTGGAGGAGAAGGTATATGGGATACACTCGAAATTAGCTAATCATCATCATTGGGGCTCAAGGCTAGATCCTCGACCTCCTTTTCTTGTTTCCCACATGTCTCTTCCATATCAGAATCATCATCAATTAGCACGTCTGGTTGTAGCTTTGGCACGTGAAATCCATCAGTCTCGGGAACCATGTCATTGGGCCATTCGCCTTGATATCTATCGTTGAAGGCGATAATAAGCTGTCCCAACTGGTTCTCAAGATTTTGAATCGACATATGCTGACTTTTCACAATCTCCTCAATCGAAGTTATGTTCTGGGACTCAAGTTTCTTCACATTTGAATTTTTTTCTTGTGGCAATGAAGGTGGACATGAGAATTCCGGTGCATATGCAGGACTCGGAGCATAGTATTGATCTTCATAATTGTAGCTCCATGTAGAATCTGGGTGATACCCCCAATCTTGATGATAAGCATCGGAACAGTCATAACTGTTGGAGTAGTCGCCGACGTTGCTACCATACCATGCCGACTCGAAATTAATGGTGCATAGATGACTCGGATGGTTTCCATCACAATAATCACAATTCACCGCAACACTTTGAGTACGTTGGGCCACTAGAGCGTTAACATTCCTTGACAGTTCCTCTAAATGAGCCACCACCTCATCAAATCCATCCATCCATGCCGCTCTTGATTGGGTCATTCCCGTGTGAGGCCATTGATAATTATAGTTGGCCATGGTGTACCTCGTAACGAAGAAAGCATTAAATAAAAAAAATGTTAAAAATAAATTTATATACAAGTTTAAATCAAGATCAATTCGATTGAAATTAATATTGGTAAAATTATTAGAACAATTCCCCGGCAACGGCGCCAAAAACTTGTTGGTCGATTTAACTATCGATAAACACACACGTGCAAGTATACACGGTCCACAAGTAATATATGATAAGATATGAGTCGAACCCACAGGGAATTGTGACAAATAATAACCAAGTACCAATCGTCTATCAAATTGATCTAATTTAAACAATGAAGATTTGATAATTTGTTGATTGGTTGAGTTCACAAGTCAAATAATGAGTAAAATGCGGTAAAATATCAAGATAGAAGGGTCTAAGATTACAATTTCCCCCAACACGTCATTTGAATCTCCTAACTCTCTCTTTTCAATCAGTTATAGCATACGAATTGACAACCGAGAAATCAAAACTACATAAGAGCCTCTGTCGATGGTCAATCACGAATCTTCTTAAGCGGTGCATAGGTATATGTCTATCCTATGCACTATCAAGAGACTAATTTCAGGAATGATTTATAGACACGTGTCACCAAATCTAATTAATCCTCCCTTCCATTACCAACTTTCACCTCGGAAGTCATTAAGACTAGATTCTCAATAGGTTGCATGCGGTAATTAGGTATATATCTATCCCAACTACTATCAAGATGCCTATTATTGCAGATAATTAATAAGACACATGTCACTTAATCCAATTAATAACCCACAACAATCTATACTTTCGCATGTTATCATAACTAGGTCTTAACCTATAATCCGTTCGTCAAGTTCATATAGGTTCCCACGGTAATTACGGGCCAAGCAATTAATCTAGAAGCAAAGGTTATGACAATCAATTCACAAATGCATAACTAAAATCAATAGAGAGAGAATTCAATTCAAATTAAGTGTTGGGTTCCATTGCAATCTTAGAATAGAAGATTAGTTCATGATAGCTACAATAAACATCATTTTCAATTGATACATTGTCAAATTCGAATTACAAAGGAGATGGAATTCTAGAAATGAAACCACTTTTGAAGCTATTCAGCTGGTGTTCCTTTGGTTGCTGATGGTTCCTAGCTCTCCACCTTGGCCTTGCAATTCTTCTTGACTGAGTTTCCTTGGCTTTTGGCTTGATTCAGCTTGATTTGCAGCCTTGAGCTCTGTTGGTTGATGTATTTTGTAGCCTCCCTCCCTCTAGATATCTGATAAGAGGCTTGGAAGAGATTATATATAGTCTTCATGAAGAAACCCTAGCAAAAATCGGACAAAATGGAGCTCAGATCGCACTATGGCTGTGTCAGATCGCACTCAGCACGGCGGCGTGCGCCCGCACGGCGCCTGGTGCGCGCGCGCCCGGGGCCCTGCCTGCCGCACGCTGGCTGCCGAGCGCTACGCCGTGCGCCCGCACGCCCAGGCATGCTCCCGCGCCCAAGCGCCTGCATGCCGCCCAGCTGCCGAGGCCCCGCGCCCAGCTTACCGCACGCCAACGCCGAGTCCGCCCGCGCGCGCCCGCACGCCCAGGCGTGCGCCCGCACGCCCGCGCCTGCATGTCGCCCAGCTGTCGAGTGCCAACGCCGAGTCCGCCCGCGCGCGCCCGCACGCCCAGGCGTGCGCCCGCACGCCCGCGCCTGCATGCCGCCCAGCTGCCGAGTGCCAACGCCGAGTCCGCCCGCGCGCGCCCGCACGCCAACGCCGCGCGCCCGCACGCCAGCGCCAGCCGAGTGTCAGCGCCCAGTGCCAACGCCGCCCGACGCCGTGCACGCAATCCAATGTCGTGCACGCCCAACTTCCAATTCTCATCAAATTAAACCCCGAGCATCATCAAATATTAATTTTCACCGTATCATCTTTCGGGCACGGAAATCCAAGCACGGGCTTGCCCTCGTGGCTTGGCCGACGCCGTGCATGCCTCCCGACGCCGTGCACGCTCAACTACCAAATGTTATCAAATTAAGCACCGAGCGTCGCCAAGCACAAATTTCCATCATACTACCATTCGGGCACAGACGTCCAGGCACGGACATTGAGTCAATACAAACAACGATCCGAGCGGTCTTTATTTTAATTCCTACAAACATAATAAAAATGCATCAAAGCAACATAAAACATGTAAAAATAACTAAAAACTAATTTATGTAGAAATAAGATAAAAATACATAAAAACCATATAAAATACCTAAAGAGTTACAAATTATCAAGGCCAAAAGTACCCAAATTGTGTATATAAAACACACTCATCAGTCATACTACGAGAGGGTCTTAGTCGGCATAGGCAAACCATTTTCAGTGATAATCAAACATGGCGAAATGGCAAAAATAGGCTTAAAAGATGGGAAAATCAAGGATTTTGCCGCTTTGGGAGGAATGGCCAAACTCCTTCAGGCAGGGAGCTATGGGAATAACTCAAAGACGAATAATGGGACAAAAGAAGAGGATGTGTGCCTCGCATTACAAGGTCAGAACAGAATAGGGCTATACAACATGCCCCCAATCAGAAAACAAAGTAACCATCTATCACTTCCACAGAGACTTGGGAAGAATAGGAGAATGATGCCCTTGGGTGAGCCGCTAGAAAACATTCTAGCTTTGTTAGTAGCCTAAAAGAAAATTATTGAGTTGCCCCTATTGAGTTGCCCCCACCTGCAGAACCAAAAGGAAGGAATTACGATCCATTAAAGAGGTGTGCATATCACTCAAAGGCTCCAGGCCACTCTATAGAAAAATGTTGGGCTTTGAGACACAAAATACAAGACTTGATCGATGGCGGAGAGATCATGGTATAGAATGGAGAGCAACCCAAAGGGACAACCAATTTAAGCGTGAATATGCAGGAAAAAGAAAGTGAAGCAAGGAAAGATAGGATATATATATGGAGGATCAAAAAACCCTCAAGCGAGGCAGAAGCAAGAACTCCACACGAAGGCCTAGCCACCATAGCCATACCCAACTCTCCACCCACTAACAAGGTTGTGGTATCCCGAGATGAGTTCGACGAGTTAAAAGGGCAGATGATCAGATTATTAGATCCAGTAAAGGAACAGTATAGCTTAATTCGAGGAATCATGTCAAAAAATCAAGGCGTACTCATTGCAGGTTCAAGCCAAATAATTTCATTAAGTCACCGATTGACTTTAAACAAAAATCCTAGAAATAAGTCACTCGGTGAGAAGATCAGATGTCTCGACATGACCTTAGCTCAAATTAACGAAAACCCTATAGTCATTGGAAATGAAGATTTAGATATGGATAGATTTCCAGGAAACCAATATCTATAGAGGTCTAAAATTCCCAACTTCGTGAGATATACCGGTATCGGCGATCCTTACGTTCATCTGAAGATATACTTGGGATAACTAGGAGCGCAACAACCTGGTTTGCTACATTGGATGAATCAAAGATTAACACATGGGAAGAGCTTGCACATGCCTTTTTATCCCAATATAGTTACCAGATATAAATGGCACCACATCATTGTAGGCTGATGAGGGTGACTAAGAGGACAAATGAATCTTTCAAGGATTATGCCCGAAGATGGAGGTCATTAGCAGATCGGGCAATTCTACCTCTAGAGAAGCAAGAAATGGTCAAAATCTTTGTCGAAATATAGGAATATCCTTATTATAGAAGTATCTTGTCCATGAAAGATATGACGTTTGCTAAAATTGTCATAAAAGGAATTAGGGTGGATAAGAAAATTCGAGCTACAAGACTAAAGGATATGGGAACGTTGAAGGAAACTACCATTGCCGATACCCATCCATGCGATAAGAAAAGAAGCTTCCAACAAGTAGGAGGGAACACTCCAGTAATTTTACATGGGAGCAATAATGATGAGACCCCCGAAGAGTACAACCGTTGCGACCCTAAAAATCAGGGAGAATCAAACACGAAGAAGAGTTCAAAGATAAAATTTCCCCTATTAAAGAGTCCATGGAAGAAGTCCTGATAAAGTTAATGGAACAAAAGAAAATTTCAGACCTTTCCCCTCCTATGGGTATAGGGGCACAAAATTACATCCCCTCACAACACTGTGCTTATCATTCGAGAGGTCTGGGGCATTCCACAGAGCAATGCTGGTCATTTAAAAACTTAGTGAAAGGTTTGATCAGAACAGGGGAGATTATGATCGCACCCGCAGTTCAAGACAATGACTCAATCCACAGTGGGTCTGCTCGTGAAAGACTAAAAGGAAACAAGATGATAGAAGAGGGGTTGAATCTAGTAATGAAAGAAAGAGAAATGGTCGGTGGTGCTAACAAGGAGAATGCAATTTCAGAAGCAGCAATTACATGAAAGCTTGACTCCGTGAACTAACAAAAGATGACAAGTTTCGAGTAAGAAAACGATAAAATTGGAGCTGGAGGAAAAGGTAAAAGAGGCGCCTTATGTCAATAATAATAATCAAACCCCCAATAATTGACCAACTGAATGTGGAAGATCGCGACCTTAACAAAAATCCAGAAGAAAATTTCATAAAATTTGTTGAGAAGGCCATACAATTGAATAAGGAAATTCAAATCCAATTCAAGCCAACAAGTGATTCTAGTGAAGGATTGGGAACCTCAAGGGACAAGGAATTTGAGGCATGTTATCTATCTTAATGTTTATCTGCTATTTCATCTGTTATCCTAACTCAGCTATGTCAATAACAAAATTTTTTTAATCAATCTTATGATATCCTTGGCGTGAACTACGTAAGACCTGATCTCCTTTCATAGGAGTACGTAGGCAGCTAATTACGGTGCGGTCTAATCCTTATAAAAACTCCCAAAACCTATTCAACAATTCAGCGATCACAAGATACGACTCTTTAACAACTCAGCAACCCATAAAGTATGAGAAGACTTGACCTCCTTTTGACTTATAGAAGTACGTGAGAAATCATCGCGGTTCAGTCTATCTCATACCCGATAACCTGTTCCCCGAGACAAAAGCCACAAATCAAGCCTTATAGATCGAACCAAACCCGGTTGAAACCATCATATCCTAAACCAAGTCAAGCTATTAAGATCCAATTCAATGGAATCCAAAGGCATTTCGACATCAATCATCAAAGCTGAAGCGATAACATGAAATGAGAAACACAACAATATATCAAGCATGATCATCAGCAGGGACAGATACAACCCAAGACGATAAGAAATGCAAATAAAAAGAAGATCGCGATAAATATCGACTCAACGATGTTGAGTAACTATCCAATGGCCCCTTTCGTGGCCCTCAAAGAGCTGACACCCTCAGTTACAGACGTCAAAGCTGAATGCACTTGTAAGGCAGAAACGATGGCAGGGGTACCAGAACATCAAAGCTCATACCCTTTACCTGATCACCAGGCGGGTCCTAAGGTAAATAATCCTTACGATCTCGGCATCTTATCAACCCACCCGTCAAATACATAGCGAAGCGACTACCCTAACAACAAATGTAACGCCCCCAAACCCGGGTCCCTTGAACCTCGGACCTGGTGCGTCATGATACATCATATTTACAACCACTGCGGAAGATATAAACATAAATTGTTTATAAATAAACTCTGCTACATATCCTAAGGTCTATAACCTTTATTTTAATACATATTTACCTTTAGATTCACAAAAAGGTTTGCATAATTAACTTACATCAAATAACTAATTTGGTTATCATGCATAACACTATAATTTTATCATTTGCTTTTGTATCTGTCTTTCCTCGAATATTCGTCTTAAATCTGAAATTTGTTATCATGATATAGCAAGGGTGAGCAACTATTTTGCTCAGCAAGTTTAAATACAATAAAGATATATCATGATTGAAAGAATGAATAAACTTTAGAATTTTTCAACAATATAATAATTGTGAAAGAGCATGAATCAGAATTTCAATAATTGAATGACTGAATCAATAATATTGGGTGGTCAATAATGACCATGAACAAATTTAACCGAACCTTATGGTAATGAAGGTAATCAGCCTTTCATACCTGATGAACATATGCAATATGCACTAAGTGCGAATCCATAATCATATATGTGGAATAATTATAAAGAATTAAACCACTAGCATGCTTGAAACATAACAACTCGAGTTTAAGTTAGGGAACTTGCTCAATATACCTTTGAGTAAGGATAGGGAACTTGCTCAATATATCTTTGAGTAAGGATAGGGAACTTGCTCAATATAGCATTGAGTAAGGATAGGGAACTTGCCTGTACCGTCGATTACTGCTACGCAATCTAACTAAATCTCTTATGAAAGACCTATCAGTTATAAGATTGATCTTTAATTTAGCATAACATATTATACCTCATAATATCACTTCTTTATAAGTAATTATCTAACATTTAACCACATAATCAAATATTAGATAACACCTTAGCACCATACACATTCATAATTCTAAAACTAGCACACATCGAGTCTTTAACAGTGTTCAATATAGTATACTGAGTGGTTTTCCACAAACAACGAACAAACTAGTTTCCGTCTCGTCTACACTGTTTTCACAGTGAGTTAGATTGGTTGCTAGTTCGTATATACCTCCGCTCCCTGAAGGAATCGTTTAGCCCAGCCACTATACATCAACTATTAAAAAACACAACTATACTACTACTTTATCATATACCTTGTAACACTAAGTCTTTCATTTTATAAGTTCTTCTTTATAATTCATTAAGCCTGAATACCTAATCCAGCAAGTTGGATTATCCAAACATACCAATCCAGCAACCTGGATTCAAACTAACATCCAATCCAACAACCTGGATTCAAACTTTCTTACAATCCAGCAAGCTGGATTCACTAATTCAGCAAACCGGATTCATTAATTCAGCAAACCATATTCACCAATTTAGCAAGCCGGATTCAACAATTCCGCAAGACGAATACTATAATCCAGCAAGCTGGATTCAAACTGTAATTCATATTTAAACGTTTGGAATTTTCAATTCAACTTAAAATGCCACAACCATAATATCTCATCAACATTCAATAATTATATCCTTCAAAAATCTGCATATACCCTATATAGGAATTTTAAGCCATAAAAACATATTTTCCAAATTTTCAACATCATATAACTAATTTAATCCATTTATTCATAACTAAATCATTTCCATGAAAAATACCAAATCATCACCAAAAATATTTTTTTTCTGGGATTTGACAGATTATGAATCCCTTATGAACATATATTTTTCCTGGAATTTTTAAAATCCATTTACTATAATTAAATAGTCCAAAATAGCCAAATCTTGCTATATTTATCATATATTGAAAAGTTACCGGAAAATTCTGATATTTTCAGGGTATGACCCTAATATATATATATATATATATACACACACACACACACACACTTCCAGTATAAATTTCATAATTTTTTGAATTACCTATAAAGAGTTATTCGGGTATACTCTTGACAGTAGTCCTTTACCATAACAGCCATAACTTTCATTCTACTTGACCAAAAATTCTCAAATTTTTACAGAACTCACATAACTTCTCATATTATCACTCCCAAATTTCCTAGAATTTTTAGAGCAAAAAACAATTGATGAAACTGCCCCTGGAAGCAGATGGTCAACGGGGTTTTTCACCTTTTTTATTCGCTACTCGGGCTGTTTTGACTAAAACAGTTACCACGGTTTGTAAACTCAATATTTTTGAGTTCTATCACTTGGGTTTAACATTTAACTTACATATCTAACACCTCTCTTTGACGGATCACAAAAAGAAGTTATAGATCTCAAGTTATAAGCTTACAAAGTAGAAAATCATTAGGGTTTTCTAACATTTTTTTAAAACGAAGTAGTTTTCTTTTCTTTTCTTTTCTTTTCAACAAATCATCACCCAAACTTGTAAGATCTATGCATAACACACTTATTAACATATAGATCAAGAGTTTTTAAGTTTGAAATCAAAGATTCAAGTTTTGATTAAAAGTAATCAAAATAAATTACATAACTTAGAGTTAGGGCTTTATACCTTTTATGTGTTATCCTTCTCCTCCTTTCCAAGATGGCTATGGAGCTTTACCAAAACTCTCTCTCTTCCTCTCCCATAACTCACGGATTACCTCCCTCTCTCTCTCCTTTCTATTTTGTTTTTCTTTCTAAGCTTTAGTGGAAAAAGGAAGTAAACTTTTGTTTTTACCAAAAAGAAGGTTACTAGAGTTGGAAAAATTATATACAGATAATACCTATATCTATACATAATCTCCCAACTTATCTTACAATATCTATCCTTTCTCTCTCTCCTATCTCTTGCATTAATAGCAAATCTTGGATAAGAATATGGTGGCCAAATAATTTGGTGACATATGGCTAGAGTTAGTCACCAAATAAAGTGAAGTAATCATTACATTCACTCCCCCTTTCTCTTCCTCTTCATTGCCGCCCAAATGAGGGCAAAATTGTCCACTTGTGATTTATTCTACTTGCATTATTAAGCTTACAAATGATTAAAAAGTCCTTCCCTAATTGGATCAAGGTTTAGGTCTTTAATAAAATATTTTGGGCTTCCAAAAATTAATGTTATTATTTTGGCTCTCTAATTAAATTGCTTGGCCATGTAATAACATAGTCCAATGCTCTTATTTTACATTACCCTAATTATTTGATTAAGATTTCTAGTTCACTCATTTGTAATTTAAATCCTTACTCATGTACATTTAATTTCTTAACCCAATTAGACTTACTTTAATTAGGTTATAAAATTAATTAGTTGAGATATATAAAATAAATCTCTTAGAGTTAGTATTTATTTTAAATACTATTATTCTCCCATACCATAACCCTTTAGGTTATTTAATTTTTATACCTAATATATAATGATTAGGTTACACTAGTTTCTTTTTATTTGTTTATTATATAATAAACAAATATAAACAATCACATAATATTCATATTTATTTACTCACATATTCATACAAAATAATTTAATACATTGAGATAATAAAATAAATCCCTTAGATTAGGTCACTAGTATATAATTAAAATACTAAGACCACTAAATAAAAATAACCCTTTAGGTTATTTAATTTCAATGCCTAATTTATAATATTAGGCTACCAAACTTTCTTTAATTCTCTTTTATTATTAGAATAATTAACTTACTAGAAAGTCTACACCAAATAGGCCATAAATTGGACTTTCATTTAAAATTGTTTGGGCCACTAGTATTCAAGCATTACTAGACCATCACTTGGGCTACTAGTTTACTAAATCTTTTGGTAAACATTCCAATTGGGCTAAGTTAGTAAATTTTACATATTAATTATCCAAGTCCATAATCAATTAAATGAGTGGACTTAGTTATTTAACCAATTGGACTAGTCCACTAGTATTTATTTACTACTTAGACTATTAATATAACACTTAAGTTTATTAGCTCCTTATATTTATAATATTTATAAATATGTTACATAGCTTTCCTTTCCATTTCTTAGTCACTTAAATTAAATAAATTAACTAACTTATTTATTTATTTCACATAACACATATTCACTCATATTTCCTTACAAATGGAAATTTATTCAATAAATAAGATATTACAATTAAAATAATATTCTCTCTTTATTAAAATAATTCAATGCTAGAATTTGTTTTATTATCCTTTATTCAAAGTATACAATATTTCCGTATACTAAACTAATGATTTCGCTTCGTAAAATAAATTGTTTCATAACAATTTATTCATGCGTAATAAATATACCTATTTATCATCATCATTCCTCTTGCTACAATATATATAGCACATCACTAATATATATATATATATATATATATATATATATGTATCAATACACATTTTCTTAAACCTTATAGCATCTCTTCATTTGAAAATTTATTTTCTTAATAAATTTTCCACTTGTATCATTATAAAATTTCTTACACCATTTAGTTCACATCAAATTTATAGGTATTGTAATACCTTATCCATAATATCCCTTCAATTTCATATAAATTCATTTCTAGGGTTTTGAAATTTTATAACCCATATTTTCTCTATTCTCTTTCAAAGAGTAAACCATATAGGTTTTTCTTAAAAATTTTAAATAAATTCTCAGATTCCCATCTAGGTTTTATTCTTTAACCTTTATTTTATCATTCAAGATTATAAATTTTTGGGTTGTCACAACAAACAAGACTAGGGCAAATTCCAGAACTGACGACAAATCGACACTGGGGCATTCATCGATTATCTGGGAAGGGACAATGTGCAAGTCGACGCCCATAGCGTAATCCCATCAGCATGCGCCATCATCATCAGAGCTTCCCTCAAATCTTCTCATTTGTCAGACGGTACGATCATTTGATCTTTTTCAATCGTAATGTTCTTGGAATACAAAGATCCAATCTAAGGTATAACTCTTTCATCTCTTTATTTGTTTTCTATCTCCATTTACGTACATTAGGGATGGTAGATAGTTTAAGTCCAAATAAATCTTACATTAGAGCCTAAAAAGAAAAAAAAGAAGAAAAAAAAAGAAAAGAAAAGAAAAAGAAAGAGAAAGAGATTTTAAAAAGCGAAAATTTTATTTGACTTGTTCTAAATTGGATTAATTCTGATAAGCGTCCGTGGAGCAGGAATCACGAGTATGATCAGAAGATTAAAACTATTCGACCTTTTGATTAGGCACAAAATCTTAGTTCTAAGTATTGTTTGGAGCAGAATCGACCTCATATGCGGGTCTGCACTTTGCGTGTGTCCAGACTCTTAGTTGTGGGGTATAAAGCTATGACGACAATAGTGCAAAGTCAGAAGGTAAATAATGGCCAATCTAATATCTCGAATCGTGGGCTGGGTTACTCGAGTAATTAAGCCTGAGGGGTGTCTTTATACTTGGTGCCCTAAACCCATCTGGTTTAAGAGTCACCGGCCCAACGCTCGCTATATGGGTAACTTAGAGCCTAAGAAAACAGGCATTGTGAAAGGGATAGATGTTAGAAGAAGAGACCTGAGCAGATTCGAATCGTGGCTTGGGTTACTCGAGTGACTAAGCCTGAGGGGTGTTACACCTGGTGCCCTAAAGCCATCTGGTTTGGGAGTCACGGGCCCAACACTCGGTACATGGGTAACTTAAGCCTAAGAAAACGAATCTTGCGTTGGTTAGGTGCAGAATAAATAGAGTACACCACTGTTGTCCGATTTATATAATGACAAATACGCGCAAGTATACGCAGTCAACAAGTAATAAAGGATCTTCCTGTTGAAAAGTTACCGTTGCTCCATTCTTACTTAGAAACTTGTCTTTCAACAATTGATTGACTTTAAATTGCTGCCTGTTTGGATCACCTCAAGTCGATTTCTTCAGTACTGTTAGATAGAGGCTTTGTCAACTTGTCCTTATTGCAAAATCATATGAAGATAACCTCGGAGGGTCGAGTGCTAAGGTTGATGAACTTGTCTTAACTTACCACTGACTTGTCAGATGCCTACACTCTACGATTTTTGGCTTCCTCAGAGTGAAATCGTAAAGTAATTCTACTGCTCTACGAATGAAGGTGACTCTACGATTTTAATTTTATGATCAGGGGATCTGTCTTTGGTATGCTGTCGCAGGCAACCAAAAATAAAACCTTAGTGCGAATGATATTTATGTAGTAGTGTAAGTAAAAGTCGATCCCACAGAAAGTGATTAGTCTAATTTATGCTTTGTTTACCAAAAAGGGGGTTTTGAATATTATTAATCAAAGTAAACTAATACGTAAATAACGCAAAATAATCTAACGAAATAAATCAGGAAAACGAGTCTTGGATTAAGTTAACTTCCACCTTCAGAAACTTACACTGATCATTGATACAAGCATAAACAATTAATACTTTGAATATTCATCGTTGGAATTACTTTCGTGCCTTTCCTTAATTATAGTTAGATAGAAACAAGAAATCTAAATAACTCTAACTACTAAACCACTTTAAACAATTGCTAAAAGTTTAATCTAGTAGTAGCTTTAAGAATTAGAAAGGCCGATGAAACTAAACAACACAAGCACAAGCGGTAGCATTAATTTAGTTGAGTATTCTTCCTAAGATATAATAATCTTCTGATTTACAATTAATTATTAACCTTAGTTTCTTCACAAATTAGAGTGACCAAACAATTACGGATTTGATTTCTAATTTAGCAATAGATTTCAACGAATAATAAACTAGTATGCATCCTAGCAATTAAACGAATCAATCATAGAATTTAAACGCAGAAGAATAATCAATACTCAAAATAATATTAATCGAACTATTAAAACCATTTAGATCTCACAGTGTAATAATCTAAGGCTTCTGTCTCCTTAATCCAAGAATAAAAATTTAACTACACATAGCCATGAAATCACCAAAGAATAATAGAGTAGAAAGTTATAAAACAAGGATCTCCCTCTCTAGTGTCTAATAACACGTATTTATAGTTTACATAGGAAAAGCCTAACTTAGGAAGAAAAACAATCCAATTTGAAATCAAACAACATAGTCAAAACACATAGAAAACTGGTTGATCCGCGACCCTAGTAAAACCCCTAGCGCCGCAGCTCTTAAATCCACCGTCGCGGCCCTCTAGTCCACCGCCGAATCTCTCTTCCTTTAGCGTCGCGGCTCTCAAGTCTCTGTTAGCCAACACGATCATAATTACAGCTTTGCCCCTCCTTTCACTTTAAGTACAAATAATGCTCCATTTAACCTCCAAATTATCTCCAAAGTTATGGACTCCTTCAATTGCACCTTAAATCAAAATATAAAAATAATGAGTGTATTTAGGCACAAAATAAAGACAAAAAATCAAGTGTTAAGGGATAAAAATATAATAAACTCCATACTCGTCAAACTCCATACTCGTCAAATTCCTCGAACAAAACAAAAATAAACAAAACACAAAAAATTCAACTAAACAAACTAACAAACTTGACAACCTTGAGCCACAAATTAATATGAACTTCAATATTAACCTCAAAGATTCAAAACAATAACCCTTGAAAAATTTCAAAACAATGTATCATCTAAAATTCGGACCTATTTATCAATCCTACTTTACTCTTTACCCTTTGTGTGTGTGTGTGAATCCACCTGTACCAACCCAATCAAAACTCAGATAAACTTACGAGATCAAAATATTAAAAGAAAAAGATGAACTCAAGCACTTATTTTCACACCATTCTCAGTTAACACAAGCAGATAACACTAGAGGATCAAAAGGCTTTTTTTTCTCTTCTTCTTTTTTTTTCTTTCTTTCTTTCTTCGGTAAGTGCATTTTATGCTCCATACCAGCGACTGTGTTTTACCCTCCATCTCGCATGTCACGTGTTTATGAGTGAGTGCGTTTTATGCTCCATCTCAACCTACCACATGAATCTCTTTTTCTTTATTTCCTTTTTTTTAAACTTGCAAAATTTGCCTAAATCATTTCCCTCTCGTAAATAAGACCTCATATTTACTTCAAGTTATGATCAAACAAGCAATAGAGTTCCAAAATTTTTCCTCTAAACATTCAATCAAATAAATTCCTTCCAAGTTAAAACTAGGTCGACCAAATGGACATGTGCTCAAGTATGAAGGGTCTCAAGTAAAGTAGTAATCAACAAAGAAAACCAAATTCAGATTATACAATGCCTATCAACCTTCCAAGAAGTTATCAAAAAGAAATCAAAATTTTATCATTGGTCAAAAATTAAAATCCAAATCAACTTATTGCTCAAGTGACACATCTTAAAAACTACCCTATTTTCGTAGGAAATGTTAGGTTTGTATAACGCGAACATGCAATCAAATTACATAAATAAAGCGAAAACGCGATAAAATCAGATTTTAAAATTTTATACAAACTATCACCATGATCTTTCTTTATGCACAATTATTAATTAAACGAAAGAGATGGGGAATAAGAATTATACCCTTGTAGAATTCTAGCTTCATCAGGTACAAGTTCACCTCCAATTCCTTTGCGTTCTCCCTGAATTGTTCCGATTAAATTCTTTCCTTTGATCAATGTTAGCCACCCAAGTGTTTGGCCTCTAGAGGTAATCCACCAAGGAATAATACTTGTTCAAGAAGATGGGTGTTACCAAAACCCTAGTTTTTATCTCTATTTTAATTGTAAGTACTCTCCACAATTCTTATGCAAGAGTGTGTAACCCTAATCTATGATAAGACTTCTCTTATTTATAGATGTAGGAAAACCCTTCCCTAAACTATTTAGGATTAGGGTTTCTATTCTAATTAAACTTCTTTAATTAAATTAAACTCCTAATCTTATTAGGAATTCATGAGAGAGTACTTCTATTAATTAATTCTCAATCTCTATTAGGAATTAAATAATAGTAATAGTAATAATAATAATAATAAGATTCCTCTTATTAATTTATATTTAATATTTCCAAAATATTAAATAATAAATATTAAGCTATTTAATTTATTCTATCTCTATAGATTAAATTAAATACACTTAACTTATTATTACAATTATGTCATTTACTTCTTAAACAAATATTTTTCTTTTGCGATGTGTCCCTTTAAGTTCTCCATATTAAACCGGTTGTGAATAAATCAATTAGAACAATTATAATCTTATTTAAATAAATAAATTAAACTATTTAATTCTTTTAAATAAATAACATTTATTCTACAATAAGGGTAAGCTCCCTTAGCGATCAACGACTTTCCAGATAATATAGATTTCAACATTAATCACAAAAGAACCTTTCAGTGAATAGTTACCGTACAATTCAATCATTCTACCATACAATGTCCCAATTAAATATTAGACATGGAATTACTATCAAGTCTTATTTTATTTAATTATATGTATTTCGATTCTTAAATGCACAACTCTAAATAATGTAAATTAGAAACTCCTTTCTAATTTCATTCTGCCTTGGCCAAGAACTACTGAGTTGTCATTTATCAAATCACATTGGACATTTACATCTTTTACTAGATGTGGTAGATTCTTTGTTGATCATTCACCTATCTCTATGTACAACTTATTATACCCAATCATACCCTTTGATATACCCTAAAGGTCTTAAGGGACATGTTAAAGTATAACTTATCATACACAAGATACTATGATGATCTCAAGTCCAAGGATCACTTGTACTACTATCACTAGAGGAATTCCTATTGACAGACGAGTAAAACTCCATTAGGTATTCCTTAGCGAGCCACGTTCAGTGAATTTATTCTCCAATAAGCACTTACATACTTGCTTTAGTGTCTCCACACAAATGATTATGAGATCAATCATCCTCTTTCTAACAGCAAGCAATGTATGTACTAATCTATCTGGATTCACTAATCCCCTTTTTAGTAATCCAACGATTAGGAACGATTTTAGTTTGTAAGCTATCTAGAATTTAGATCTCATTAGCATGATCACCATCATGATTCTAAAAGCATTGCTCAAAACTATGGGTTTATCACATTTAATATAACAACACAATGTAGATAAAGTAAAATGTCTTTAATAACCGAATAAGATTACAAAGTATATGTTACATCATATCAAATATGATTGGCTTGTGTGCATACTACTTTCAATCTCCCACTTGCACTAAAGCCAATCGTCATGGTATCTAATACCCTTCTTCTCTAAGTGACGATTATCTTGTTGTTGGATAAAACTTCAGTAAATAGATATGCAATGTTGTTCTTGAGAGTCCACTATCTCTATAGTGACTTCTCCTCTTTCAATGATTCCTCTAATCAAATGAAAGTGCCGCAACATATGTTTGAATCTAAGATGAGACTTAGGAACTATTTCTATTTCTGTAATGAACTTTTCATCCAAACATTCAACTTACAGCTTCATTTACAACTATATACTTTGTCTTTGTCACTAAACCAACAACTCTTTGTTGTTTGGAACTTTTCCAATTCACTGCACCACCATTCAAGGTAACGATTTACCCTAAAGTGGATTTGTTATCGTCTTGGTCAGTCTGAAAAACTTGAGTCTGTTTAACCCTCTAGTTTTAATTCAGACCTATCATGAATCAAGATCACATCTTCAATACCGGTAAAGTACTTAAAGATGTTTATCACTGTCTTACAGTGATCTTCTCCAGAATATGACTGATCAACATCAGGCCTTGTGTAACGACCGAGAATTCTGAAATTTGCCTTGTAATTCGAATTTTGAATATTAATGGATGTATTATATTTTATTATATTTGTGTTATGTGTTTAAAGGTTGTGTGACAACCTGGGTTATGTGAAGGCATGAGATTTTACGTATTATAGTTTTGTTTTAGTGAATAATTGATTTCGCGCGCGTCGCTAAATCACTATTCACGGGGTACGTTTTCCGAGGCACTATTCATGCCAAATATTTTTGTGTCTTTTTTTTATATTGAATAATTTCATAAATACGTGTATGCATACGAATAATTTTTTCAAGTGTCGAAAATTTTATTTGAGCTGATACGTGATTTTATCTGTATCCGAAACGTGTTATATGGGTGTTCCGAATGTTTGGACAAACCCCACAATAATTATTTTTATGCGTCCCAATATTTATGGTAATACCCATTTTAATTTTGGGTAGAGTTATTACCAGTTTTGGTATAAAAGTGGGAGCTTTCGGATATATTTTTGGTGTTTTCGGGTATTTATTTTGGCTTGTTACTCCAAGTGGGAACCACCCAACCACATTAGACCAATCAAATGAGAGCAAGAAGGGAGAGGTTGCCAGCAAGCTTAGAAAATTGGCCACCTTGAGCCACTCCCATTTTTCTCCCACTTCTCCCTAATTCACTCCACTTCTCCCAAATCATTTTCCAATTCTCTCTTGCATCCCATTCAAACTACCATCAGCTGATAGAGAGAGAAAGGGGGAGAGAGCTGTAAAGAAGGAAGAGGAAGAAGTCACCGGAAGTCGTCGAAAAAAGTGAAGAAGGTCGCCGGAAAAAGGAAGGAAGAAGAAGAAGAAGGCACGGGTGGAAGAAGAAGAGGATTCAAGCAAGGAGAACCCTCAAAATCAAGCCTAGCTGAGCTCCTTAACATCTAGGAAGGATTTACAGAGGTAAACAATCAATCAAATCCATTCCATTTGATTTCTTGTAAAGATTCTCAAGTTTTTCTTAGTTTTGAGCTCTTAAGCTTGTGGGTTGAATTTATGGCAATTCTTAGTGTTTTTGTTTGTTGTGATTGTTTGTAAATGTTGTTAAGAGGTTATATAAGACATTAATAACATCAAAGTGGAACAAAAATGGAGCAAATCTGTACCTTGGCTTAATGGAGCAAGAACAATGGACAAAACATAGACTTTGGACTGTTGGACGATTTAGAGGACCTTGTAGCTATGATTTCGTGTTTGTTTAATTCATTTGTTGCTATGATATTGTAGTTCCATGGGTTATGAGTTTAACCCAGTTAGAATGGAGTAAAAAGGGATTAAAACAAAGATTTGGTGATGATTTTTGTAGAGAACGCCAAGAACACGAAGAACACCAAGAACACGAAAATATAGCATGAGTTGATACTTTGGCCTAAGATTTGGCTATGTTAATATTAATGGGTAGCTCTAAATTTTTGATATGTTGTAGCTCTATGCCTTAGGAGTCCATAGAGTCCAAAATGGACCGATTTGAACGTGTATAGGAGGAGATATGAAGATCGGGATGGAAGAAGGTCGAAATCGCGAAGCTGGGCAAGTGAGAACCATAATTTTCTGCATACCAACGCCGGGGCGCTGTGAAAGTAGTATGCACACAAGCCAATCATATTTGATATGATGTAGCATATACTTTGTAATCTTATTCATTTATTAATAAAGGAATTGATTTTCTCAAAAGGCATTTTATATTATCTACATGGTGCTGTTATATTAAATGTGATAAACTCATAGTTTTGAGCAATGCTTTTAGAATCATGATGGTGATCATGCTAATGAGATTTAAATTCTAGATAGCTCACAAACTAAAATTGTTCCTAATCGTTGGATTACTAAATTGGGGATTAGTGAATCCGGATAGATTAGTACATACGTTGCTTGCTCTTAAGAAGAGGATGATTGATCTCATAATCATTTGTGTGGAGACACTAAAGCAAGTATGTAGGTGCTTATTGGAGAATAAGTTCACTGAACGTGGCTCGCTAAGGAATACCTAATGGAGTTTTACTCGCCTGTCAATAGGAATTCCTATAGTGATAGTTGTACAAGTGATCCTTGGACTTGAGATCATCATAGTATCTTGTGTATGATGAGTTATACTTTGACATGTCCCTTAAGACCTTTTGGGTATATCAAAGGGTATGATTGGGTATAATTAGTTGTGCATGGAGATAGGTGAATGATCAACAAAGAATCTACCTCGTCTAGTAAAAGATGTGAATGTCCTATGTGATTCGATAAATGATAACTCAGTAGTCCTTGGCCAAGGCAGAATGAAATTAGAAAGGAGTTTCTAATTTGCATTATTTTGAGTTGTGCATTTGGGAATCGAAATACATATAATTAAATAAAATAAGACTTGACAGTAAATCCATGTCTTATATTTAATTGGGATATTGTATGGTAGAAGGATTGAATTGTACGGTAACTATTTACTCAAAGGTTCTTTTGTGATTGATGTTGAAATCTATATTATCTGGAAAGTTGTTGATCGCTAAGGGGGCTTACCTTTATTGTAGAATAAATATTATTTATTTAAATGAATTAAATAGTTTAATTTATTTATTTAAATATGATTAGAATTGTTCTAATTGATTTATTCACAACCGGTTTAATATGGAGAACCTAAAGGGTCACACCGCAAAAGGAAAATATTTATTTAAGAAGTAAATGGCATAATTATAATAATAAGTTAAATGTATTTAATTTAATCTATGGAGATAGAATAAATTAAATAGCTTAATATTTATTATTTAATATTTTAGAAATATTAAATATAAATTAATAAGAGGAGTCTTATTATTATTATTATTATTATTACTATTATTTAATTCCTAATAGAGATTGGGAATTAATTAATAGAAGTACTCTCACATGAATTCCTAATTGGATTAGGAGTTTAATTTAATTAAAGGAGTTTCATTAGAATAGAAACCCTAATCCTAAATAGTTTAGGGAAGAGTTTTCCTACATTTATAAATAAGAGAAGTCTTATCATAGATTAGGGTTACACACTCTTGCATTAGATTGTGGAGAGTACTTACAATTTCTATAGAGATAGAAACTAGGGTTTTGCCAAATACCCAACTTCTTGAATACTTGTTCTTCCTTGGTGGATCACCTCTAGAGGCCAAACACTTGGGTGGCTAACGTTGATCAAAGGAAGGAATCACACCGTAGCATTCGAGGAGAACACGAAGGACTAGGAGTTAAACTTGTACCCGAGGAAGCTTTGTTCTAGGAGGGTATAATTCTTATTCTCTTTCTCTTTCGTTTATATCGTTAATTGAGCACATTTATCGATCATGGTGATGGTTTGTATAAAAAATTTAAAATTCGTTTTATCGCGCTTCCGCTCTATTTATGTAATTTGATTGCTACAAACCTAACATTGGTATCAGAGCCTAATCTTGTGCTAATTATCGATTTTAAGATTCCATGTATGTTTGATATGCGATTGGATCGAAATTTTTGGGCAGAATAAAGAAATTTTTCTGAATCAGCGACGCAGCGCAGCTGCGCCGCCTCCAGTTCATTCTGGAGCGCAGCTGCGCCCAAACCCAGAATTAGTTTTTCTGGGGTTCAGCGCAGCTGCGCCGTTGCCCAGTTCATTCTGGGCGCAGCTGCGCTGGACAACAGAATCTGAAAAATATTTTTTTTTTCCTTCAATTTAAATAAATGGTTTATTTAATTGATATAAGTTTAAAATAAAGATGTTTATTTTATCTGAAATAGGATTTCAGATTGCTAAAATTAAAGGAGTTTAATTTGGATTTGGTTTTTGATTAAAATAAAAGAGTTTATTTTGTTTCAAAAACTAAATATTAGCAAACCTTTTGCCCATTAATTGATATCAATGCATATATGGAATGGTTTTATTATTCATGAGATGAATGTTATTTATTGATACATATAGAGATATGTATGATAATAAATAGGGATTGATTATGGACTGTTGACCAATGTGTGATTGGATTTATTTTAGTGGATGCTTGAATGTATGAGTTTTTATAAATGGGGTTTGCGCACCTCGTCTTCTCTAATTTTTCTTAATGTAAATTCTATCTCCCTCCTATGTACTTCCCCTTGACTGCTGATCAAGGTTTCTATTCATTGTAAATAGTTTCTGTAATAGGACTAGTTAGAATTAATTTTGAAGAATTGGAGACAAAGGAGCAAGGAGCGCTTGAAGATCCGTTTGTATTGGAGCCTGGGTTTAAATGTAATAGTTATATTTAAATTTATTCTTGCACCCTAGTTTTGACCTTTTGGTTCACTTGGTGGCTCTAGTGAACCAAACTAGAATAAAAGTCCATAATCAATCCGGGTAGAATATAGTATTCTATATGTGCATGCTTACTATATATATATTATATATTATCCAACATGCTTCGCATGTAAAATAATATGACGCGTATTTTATATATATATATATATATATATATATATATATATGTGCATGCGCATTAAACAAGATGAGACTAATAATAATAAACCCCTCAAAGAAATCATATTAAGTCCTAAGCGTTCAAAGATATTTGGAATATCGAACGTCGCCTTCTAGCATGGTAAAGCAATAGAGTATTAAATGTTTAATATGAGTTTGTTGTGTCACCACAAGGCAAGTATTAAATATTTAAGATGTTGCTTTATCACATTTGATGCTTATAAATAGATTAAACGATGTTGTTTTGTTGTGTCACCACAAGGACAATGTTTTTCTTTCTAATATATGGAAGTGCTAGGTTGGACTTAACTTGGATAATTTTGATTCGGATGTGTCACCACTTGATCAAAATAACCTAAGAGGCAAAATAAAAGGAGTTACATAGTGATGTAATTGACAATAGTTGTCTACCTATTTATTTATATATTGTTTGTTGTGTCACCACAAGACTATATACATTTGAAATGGGATCCTTAATCTCACTAGCAAATCTTTAATTAGAATTGCCGAACTATATATTGAGGGTAATATAGTTTGATGAAAATAGTGGGAGATACCAATTTAAAATAAAAGACCTGATTTATTTTGGTAATTAATTAAATAAATGTATGCTAAAATGTTGTCTATTTCACATGCAGAATTTAAAAATGTCAAACTCACTATCACTGCGTAGCATACTTGATGCTAACAAACTGACCGGACCGAATTACACGGACTGGTTAAGGAATCTGAGAATTGTTCTCACTGCTGAAAAGATTTCTTATATCCTAAATTCGCCAGTCCCTGCAAATGTTGCAGAAACAGCCTCTGAGGAAGAGATTGCTACTTTCAGAAAGTGGCAAGATGATGCAATCTTGGCTCAATGCATCATGCTCGCATCCATGAGTAACAAGCTTCAGCGTCAGCATGAAACTATGGATGCTCCTACTATATTGCTGCACCTCAAAGAGTTGTATGGTGAGCAAAGTAGGACTGCTAGATATCAGATATCTAAGGAGCTCTTCCGATCTCGTATGACTGAGGGCACTGCTGTTGAGACTCATGTCCTTAAGATGATCAATCTGATTGAACAACTTGGACAGCTTGGGTTCGTGATGGATGGGGAGTTAAGCCAAGATTTGATCTTGCAGTCACTCCCGGACACCTTCTCATAATTTGTTGTGAATTTTCACATGAATAAGTTGGATGTCAGCTTGCCTGAGCTACTTAACATGCTGAAAACTACTGAAGGTCACTTCTCATCCAACAAGAACCAAGTCTTACTAGTGGATGATTCTTCCAAGAAAAGGAAGAGGCCCAAGGTATCTTCTGAAAAGAAGAAAAACAAGAAGGCTAAGGGTAAGGCGAAGGGAAAGGATAAAAAGAAACCTGATCCAGATAGCAAAGGAATTTACTACCATTGCAATAAGTCGGGACACTGGAAGAGGAACTGCAAAGAGTATCTTGCGGGCCAAAAGAAGCTTGGAGAAGCTTCAACTTCCGATCTAGGTTTGTTCATGATTGAAATTAATTTTTTTGAAAGTCAAAATTCTACTTGGGTATTGGATACCGGCTGTAGTTCTCACATATGTAATAATATGCAGGGACTAAGCAGAAGTAGGAAGCTGAACAAGGATGAAGTCATCCTACGAGTGGAAAATGGAGCAAAGGTTGCTGCATTGGCTGTAGGGACTTATTGTTTAGCACTGCCTTCGGGCAAGTTCATTAGTTTAAATAATTGTTATTATGTTCCAACACTCATTAGAAACATTATTTCAATTTCTGTATTGGATATGGATGGTTTTGATATTATAATAAAGAACAACAGTTGTTCTATTTATAATAAAAATATTTTATATGGTGTTGGCAATTTACTGAATGGACTTTACATACTTGACTTGCATGAAAATATACTTCAAATTGAACAAACTAAGAAAAGAAAAAGAGATGATGTTAATTATACCTTTATGTGACACTGTAGACTCGGTCATATCAATGAAACAAGATTATCCAAGTTGCATAAAAATGGGCTTTTAGAGCTATCTGATTACGAATCATATCCAACTTGTGAATTGTAATGTCCGAGAATTTTCTAAACATTGTATTGAATTATTTTAATATGTGAAATTCGTTTTATTTAATTTTACGATTTTAATTTTGATCCATGTGAGTATTACTATTTAATTATATAAATACGTGGTCCGATAAAATTTCTGTGCATTAAAGGGACTCACTGAGAGTTTAAATAAAATAGTGAGTTAACCCTAAGAATTTATTTGCAAGAAAATTTGGGGAATTAAATAAATAACTTTATTATTATCGGATTAAAATTTGAATAAAGAAATATGATTAAGATAAATATTTTTGTATTTATTAAATTAATTGGTTAAGTATTTAATTTAAATTAATGAAAATACAAGGTAACTAATTTAATTGGGTCATTTCTTTTATTCTAAATTGGACCCAAATCTTATTGGAACCCATTCCCTATTTCTTTAATTCCCAGCCGGGTTGGGTCATGGCAGCGGGTCAACCAATTCAATTGGGGTGGGGTAATATTAGGCTGGTAAATCAATTTTGGATTTCAGTATAATCCTCCCAAACGAAACAAGAAGGAAATCAATCCCTAACCCTCGATCGAACGAAACCGAGCAAAAACGAATTGGGGAAATCAGTCGAACCAGAAGGGAATCCAAAGCCCTAGCTTCTCAATCAAATCAAACCCTCAGCTTGATTGAACAGAACGAGCAGGAGGTGTCCGCCAGGCGTACGCCGGCGACAGCTCGAAGCAAGCGAGCGACGTGAAGGAATCGACCAGCGGACAAGGCGGGGAGAAGTGGACGACCGAGGGTTCGACGTTCGGACCAAGGGTTCCAGAAGTCCGGCGACTTGACCGGTGAGGGTGACGCAAGGCTCGAGGGGCGGCTGAACCTAGCTGTGCAACGGTTGGGGCGTGATGTGGACCAGCAGTCGCTGCCCCTTTCGACCAATGGTCTCTGAACAATCATTTGGGTAATACTCAGTTAACTGGGTAAGTGAGTCACTATAAATTAAATTTCCCCAAACCCTAGATAGCTGCTACGGATTTTGCTTTCAAAATTGAGGAAGAGCCACGGCAAGAGAGAAAAGTCGCAGAGTGGGAAGAAACAAGGAAAATTCGTTCGAACCAAGGTATCGCACTGGGTTATTTGAACTACCACGATAAGTGTTCTGTTTTGGTTTTGAAATTTCCTTCCTCTGTATTTTGTTGTGTTGCACTATAGTATTGTCGTTTGAGTCAAAACCTGGTATCGATATCCTTGTTGTGTGGGACAGTGTGGATAATGAACCTTAAAGTTCCAGCAGCTACTGATAGTGATTTTAATGTACATTGTTTGGGAGTGTATTATATTGATTTGATTCAAAAATCTGGTATTTTGATTGGGAAGTATATTGGTTGATATACCCTATGTTAGGGGGGGTTGTGTTAAATCTTGTTTAGACTTCACTGCGCTGTGTTAATTTTATGTTGGGAACCTGGTATTGTGAACATTTGGATTAATTGCAGTTGTTGTCTCGGTTGGTGACAATCATGTAGTTGATACATATTGTTTACAGGAATCAACTTTTAGTGGGTATTATGGCTAATACTAGCACTGAGAATTTTGGTAAAACAATTGGGAGTTCATTTGTCTAATGTGTTGGGTAAATGTTTGGGATAAAATTGGGGGCTGGATATCATTGTAACTATGATCTTGGCAACACAAAACCCTTAACTGAGTATACCATAACTGAATTGTTTGAATAAATTGAGTAATTCAATGGAGCCAACTGTGAACCAAATGTACTGTCATTAGCTTAACTAGTGGTTACTAATGGAAGCTCATAATACATGTGTAAGCTAATTAGTTATTATAACTAATAAATAAAATTTATGAATTAATTATTTATTATTTATTAAATAATAAATAAAGATAATAAATATTTGATTATTATTTAATTAAGAATAATTAAGTATGAATAAAATTAATAAATGAATTAGTTATTGTGTAATAATAAATAAAGATAATAAGTATTTAATTATTGTTTGATTAATATTAAATAATAATTAAGTACAAATAAATTAGTAAGTAATTATTTATTATTTATCAATGAATAATAAATAAAGATAATAAATTTTTAATTATTGTTTAATTAATATTAGATAATAATTAAGTATAATTAAATATTAACAAGGTAATTATTTATTTTTAATAAATAAAGATAATAAATAATTAATTATTATTTAATTAGTATCAAATAAAGTGTTTATTTGATTTTTGTTTTGCAATGATTAAGAATTGTAAATTATTTACTTATTATTTGATTTACTTAAATAAACCTAATTAGTTATTATTTATTACTAAATAATAACTAAAGATAAGTTCATTAATAATTATTTGATTAACTCTAATTGGTGAATAAACCTAATTAGTTATTTTTTTTTTTTACTATTAGATAATAACTAAAGGTAACTCTTACTCGCTAATTAATTACTTACTACTCGATTAGCTTTAAATAATAAACAAACCTAATCAATTATTAGTTGTTCTTAAATAATAATAAAAGACAACAAAAAAAAAATTTTAATTCGATTATTATTTAATTAATAATTGAATAATAAGTGAATATAATTAGTTATTAATTGTTAATAACTAAATTAACGAATTACCATTAAATGAAGATAGAGTTAATAAAATAGAGAGAATTTAAGTAGCTCATTAATTAGACAATTATAATTAATTGCTTAAGGGATTAATAAGTATTTATTACTTAAGGGATACATGGTTGATTTATTTAAATCATCAACCTAAAAGCCAATTAAGTGCCTTATGAAATTTGCTATAGTTTATTTACTGTGTGCTATGTGAATTTCTTAAATTGTTAAATAAATAGCATAAGTAAGCGTATCGGCGTACAACTACGCAGTACTAATTGATAGACCGACATTATTTATGTTAGGTTCTTCAAAGGACAAATAGTTAAAGCTAAAATTATTTGTAGCTGAGCAAACAGGCAAGTTCCTAAACCTAAACTCCTTACATTATTGCAAGTTCCCTAACTCAACTCGAGTTATTATTTTTGAAGCATGTTAGTGAATAATTATTGTTGATTATTCACCTCTGTACTAGTTATTGAGATTCGCACCTTGTGCTATTGAAATTCCTATTCTATTATTATTAAATGGTGAATTTGGTTAAAGTTCTTTCAAGCAGAAATTGTTATGAGATAGATCTATGCTAATTGTATCAGCTAGATCAAGCATGTCTAATTTGTTAAATCAAAGGTATTTTAAAAGCTGTTCTTATTAAATTGCTATGGTAAGAACTCTTGGCTGAGAAAAGGATAAACTTGTTTAAGGCATGATATCAATGTCGGTTATTAAGTGTTTATGCATAAATCACGGGGTATGAGAGGCTGATCCCCTCGATTACCAAAACTTTTAAGAGGTCCAGTTTAAATGCTGAGAACCTTGGAAAACGTCCTTGGTTATTTCAAACCACTCAGTAATTGTTATTCAATTATTCGAATATTCCACTGTTGTTTACTAATTCATGTTCCTTCACACTCTTATACTGTTACTGAACATTGAAAGCGAAACTTCCTTCTATCATGATATATCTCTTTGTGTATATACTTGCTAAGCAAATTAGTTGCTTACCCTTGCTATATCATGATCTTTATTTCAGCTAAGGCAGAAACGTCTAGGGGAGACAAAGGAAAAGGGAAGGTGCAAGAGTAGATGCCCGTTAGTGCCTATGTACTAGCTATTTCCGAATGTGGTTTGATTAAGTGAACCCTTATTTGTATTAAGAGTACGTTTTGTGTTAAGGTTAAAGAACCTTGGGACCAGAATTGTAAGACTTTATTTCCATTCGATAAACAATGTATGTTTATTATTCCGCATTTAGTTAGATAGTATGTTTGTCGTCGAATTATCGTGAGCACCGAATTCGAGGTTTGGAAACCTGGATTTGGGGGTGTCACATGAATCTTGTCTCATGGGTAAGATGACTAAATCTCCTTTTAGTGGAAAATGAGAAAGAGTTACAGAGTTATTAGCGTTGGTACACACAGATGTTTGTGGACCTATGACAACGAATGCACGAGGAGGGTATTCTTATTTTATTACTTTCACTGATGATCATTCTAGATTTGGATATGTGTATTTAATGAAATACAAATCTGAATCGTTTGAAAAGTTCAAAGAATTCAGAAGTGAAGTAGAGAAGCAAACTGGTAAGAGTATTAAGATTCTTCGATCGGATCGAGGAGGTGAATACTTGACCAATGAGTTTCTAAGTTGTCTCAAAGAAAATGGTATAATCTTACAATGGACTCCACCAGGAACGCCACAGTTAAATGGTGTATCTGAAAGGAGAAATCGAACATTGTTGGACATGGTTCGTTCCATGATGAGTTTTACCGACCTTCCAGTATCCTTCTGGGGTTATGCCCTAGAATCGGCTGCATACCTACTTAACAAGGTATCTACCAAATCCGTCCCAAAGACCCCATATGAGATATGGACAGGGAGGAAACCAAATCTTAAGCATGTTAAGACTTGGGTTGTCCAGCTTATGTCAAAAGGTTTGAGCATGATAAGCTGAAGACTAGATCCGACAAATGTAGATTCGTGGGATACCCTAAAGAAACATCAGGGTATTATTTCTATCATCCTACTGATCAAAAGGTGTTTGTTGTGAAACACGCTGCCTTCTTGGAAAAGGAGTTTATCCTTGAAGGGGTCAGTGGGAGTAAGATATATCTTGAAGAAGTTCAAGAACCACAAAATACTACGGATCAAAGTCAGGTACCTGACATAGTAGAAGAACCTACTGTACTACTGCCTATTCGTAAATCTGGAAGAGTACCGAAGATGCCTGAAAGGTATGGATTCATCATAGAGGATGATGATAAGGTACGCATCATAGAAGATGATGATCCATTGACTTACGAAGAGTCTATGAGTAGTGAAGACTCAGAGAAATGGCTAGAAGCCATGAAATCCGAGATGGACTCCATGTATGAGAACCAAGTATGGACTTTGGTTTCACCACCTGAGGGCATTAAGCCTATTAGGTGTAAATGGGTCTTTAAGAAAAAGACTGGAGCAGATGGCAAGGTACCTATAAGGCCCGACTGGTTGCAAAAGGTTTCAAACAAAGACAAGGAGTTGACTATGATGAAACCTTCTCACCAGTAGCTATGCTCAAGTCCATTCGGATTTTGCTTGCAATTGCAGCTTATTATGACTACGAGATCTGGCAAATGGACGTGAAAACGGCCTTCCTCAATGGAGAGCTTGAGGAGAATGTATATATGATATAGCCAGAGGGTTTTATTTCAACGGTTGGAACAAACCAAGTCTGTAAGCTACAACGATCCATTTATGGATTGAAGCAAGCTTCTCGAAGATGGAACATCCGTTTTGATGAGATAATCAAAAGGTTTGATTTTATCAAAAATGAGGATGAACCTTGTGTGTACAAGAAGGTTAGTGGGAGCTCTGTTTCATTCCTTGTATTATATGTTGATGACATATTACTGATAGGTAATGATGTTCCTATGCTACAGTCGATCAAAATTTGGTTATCTAAACACTTCTCCATGAAGGACTTGGGTGAAGCATCCTATATTTTGGGGATAAAGATCTATAGAGATAGATCTAAAAGGATGCTGGGCTTGATCCAAGGAAAGTACATTGACTCGATGCTAAAGAAGTTTAGCATGGAAGATTCTAAAAGAGGTCTCATGCCGATGAGCCATGGAATACATCTCTCCAAGAAACAGGCCCCAAAGACACCTGAGGAGAGAGACCGGATGAGTAAGATTCCTTATGCTTCCGCAATAGGATCTATCATATACGGTATGATATGTACTAGACCAGATGTCGCTCATGCACTTAGTGTAACAAGCAGATATCAGTCGAATCCAGGAGAAGAGCACTGGAAGGCAGTGAAAAACATCCTAAAGTACTTGAGAAGAACTAAGGATGTCTTTCTTGTCTACGGTGGGTCTGAATTAAAACTAGAGGGCTATATAGACTCAAGTTTTCAAACGGACCAAGATGACAGTAAATCCGTTTTAGGGTACGTGTTTACCTTAAACGGTGGCGCAGTGAGTTGGAAAAGTTCTAAGCAGCAAACAGTTGCTGATTCAGTGACAGAGGTAGAGTACATAGCTGCAAGTGAAGCTGCAAAGGAAGCTGTTTGGATGAAGAAGTTCATAACTGAACTTGGAGTGGTTCCTAGCATTAGAGGAGCAGTACCTTTATTCTGTGACAATAATGGAGCTGTTGCGCAGGCTAAGGAACCCAGGTCTCATCAGAAATCCAAACACGTGTTGCGGCGGTTTCATTTAATTAGAGAGGTCATTGAAAGAGGAGATGTCACCCTGGAGCGTGTAGACTCTCAAGACAACATTGCAGATCCATTTACTAAAGCTTTAACTCAACAGCAGTTTGATCGTCACTTAGAGAAGATGGGTATTAGATACCATGGCGATTGGCTTTAGTGCAAGTGGGAGATTGAAAGTAGTATGCACACAAGCCAATCATATTTGATATGATGTAGCATATACTTTGTAATCTTATTCATTTATTAATAAAGGAATTGATTTTCTCAATAGGCATTTTATATTATCTACATGGTGCTGTTATATTAAATGTGATAAACTCATAGTTTTGAGCAATGCTTTTAGAATCATGATGGTGATCATGCTAATGAGATCTAAATTCTAGATAGCTCACAAACTAAAATTGTTCCTAATCGTTGGATTACTAAATTGGGGATTAGTGAATCCGGATAGATTAGTACATACGTTGCTTGCTTTTAGGAAGAGGATGATTGATCTCATAATCATTTATGTGGAGACATTAAAGCAAGTATGTAGGTGCTTATTGGAGAATAAGTTCACTGAACGTGGCTCGCTAAGGAATACCTAATGAAGTTTTACTCGCCTGTCAATAGGAATTCCTATAGTGATAGTTGTACAAGTGAACCTTGGACTTGAGATCATCATAGTATCTTGTGTATGATGAGTTATACTTTGACATGTCCCTTAAGACCTTTTGGGTATATCAAAAGGTATGATTGGGTATAATTAGTTGTGCATGGAGATAGGGGAATGATCAACAAAGAATCTACCTCGTCTATTAAAAGATGTGAATGTCCTATGTGATTCGATAAATGATAACTCAGTAGTCCTTGGCCAAGGCAGAATGAAATTAGAAAGGAGTTTCTAATTTGCATTATTTTGAGTTGTGCATTTGGGAATCGAAATACATATAATTAAATAAAATAAGACTTGACAGTAAATCCATGTCTTATATTTAATTGGGATATTGTATGGTAGAAGGATTGAATTGTACGGTAACTATTTACTCAAAGGTTCTTTTGTGATTGATGTTGAAATCTATATTATCTGGAAAGTCGTTGATCGCTAAGGGGGTTTACCCTTATTGTAGAATAAATATTATTTATTTAAATGAATTAAATAGTTTAATTTATTTATTTAAATATGATTAGAATTGTTCTAATTGATTTATTCACAACCGGTTTAATATGGAGAACCTAAAGGGTCACACCGCAAAAGGAAAATATTTATTTAAGAAGTAAATGGCATAATTGTAATAATAAGTTAAGTGTATTTAATTTAATCTATGGAGATAGAATAAATTAAATAGCTTAATATTTATTATTTAATATTTTAGAAATATTAAATATAAATTAATAAGAGGAGTCTTATTATTATTAGTACTATTACTATTATTTAATTCCTAATAGGGATTGGGAATTAATTAATAGAAGTACTCTCACATGAATTCCTAATTGGATTAGGAGTTTAATTTAATTAAAGGAGTTTAATTAGAATAGAAACCCTAATCCTAAATAGTTTAGGGAAGGGTTTTCCTACATCTATAAATAAGAGAACTCTTATCATAGATTAGGGTTACACACTCTTGCATTAGATTGGAGAGTACTTACAATTTCTATAGAGATAAAAACTAGGGTTTTGCCAAATACCCAACTTTTTGAATACTTGTTCTTCCTTGGTGGATCACCTCTAGAGGCCAAACACTTGGGTGGCTAACGTTGATCAAAGGAAGGAATCACACCGTAGCATTCGAGGAGAACACGAAGGACTAGGAGTTGAACTTGTACCCGAGGAAGCTTTGTTCTACGAGGGTATAATTCTTATTCTCTTTCTCTTTCGTTTATATCGTTAATTGAGCACATTGATCGATCATGGTGATGGTTTGTATAAAAATTTTAAAATTCGTTTTATCGCGCTTCCGCTCTATTTATGTAATTTGATTGCATGCTCGCGTTATATACAAACCTAACACGCTAGTATTAAGCTTAGTGTCAACGCCAGGGCGTTAGGCCTCAGGTGGTAAAAGTCAATTTTGACGTCCTTTAGTAAAATGGGCATAACTTTTTCATACGAACTCGGATTGAGGTGATTCAAGATGATTCAGAAAAAGAACGAGTAGACCTACAACTTTCGTTCTTTAAGTTGTTCGATTTGAGGTCTGTATCATGGCCTAAATTAGCCGTTTATAGGACTGATGCGTATTTGGGGTCAATCGGAGGGCGTCGGGCATTCGCATTTGCACACGTAATGCCCCCGACCCTGTAAAGTGATGTTCTAACTTTCATAACATGATTATTATGATTTATAATGATACTTAGCATTAACCAATAAGTATTAGATAAATCGAATGGGCGTGTTAGGCGTACACAATTGCGTGTCGCTTGGGCATTCGAATAGACAAGTTGGGTGTATAGACGTGCAAGCGTCGCAACGCCGTAACTAGTGGGCATAACCTTGCTTAATATTTTGTTTCATATTTGATTGGGACATTATAGAGTTGTGTAAACAAATATTTGGTATCCCGTATGTGACTAATTGTATGTGAATATGTACCTAATTGTGTAGGATATTAAGGAGCATGTGTTGTAATATTGTAGCAGCGTTTCAGGCAAGTTCCCTAACTTCATTCTTTCTACATATTGAATGCAAGTTTCCCTAGCCCTACTCGAATTATATTGAGCAGGTTTCCTATTCTATACAAACGTTGAATATTGTGCAAGTTTCTTAACTTAACTCAATTTATATTTGAGCAAGTATTATATATTGTTGCAAGTTTCCTAACTCAACTCGAGTTATCATTTTTCAATTATGGTTAGTGGTTTAATTATTGTTAATTGCTTCACATCAGGGATAATTATTGATATTCGCACATTGTGCATTTGAATTCGATATCTGTTGTTGGACTGTGAAACATAAGTTCTTCATTTATGAACTGTTTAAGGGAATAGTCTACACTATTTTTTTCGACTAGACATGTACAGGTTATTATTTTAAAAGCTATCCAAACCGATTGTTGGTGCGGATTCTTGGACTGAGAGAGCAACCCTTATGTAGGGGACTTTAATGTGTCGGTTATTCGATGCAGTCAGAGCTAAATGTTATGCATATACATAGGGTACGAGAGGCTGATCCCCTCGAGTACTACTGACGGGTCAGACGTTTAAAAGGGTTAGTTGAATGACGGATCCTTTGGCCAAATAGTTCATGGTCTATTGGACCACTCAGCAGTAAATAATCAATATTCGTCATTTCTTTTGAACTTTGATTATATTGACAGCTATTTCTTCAATGTTCTTAAATTGTTGAACTATGCGATTATCATTCTCATTCATTTATGATATATCCTCTGTATTCATTTTAAACTTGTTGAGCAAAGTAGTTGTAATGAATGCAATTTTTATGATTGAATAAAAATATTTATTGAGTTATATGAATATTTTTATTAATTTATTGAGTTAAATAAATAATTTATTAAGTTTTGGTGAAGTGGGTTTATGTTGAGTTTAATAATGTTAAATATTATTTGAATGTGATTTGTTATGTTTATTCTAATTTAATTTAATGATTAAATTAGATGATGAAAAGAATTATTTGAATAAATGATTTATGATAATAAATGATTTATTTGAATAATATAATTTATTTGGTGTTTTTGTTAAGTAAAATTATTATTTGAGTTAATAATATTTAATTGAATTTATTTAATAATAAGTTCAATTAAATTAAATGTGTGACATTTAAAACTATATGTTATAATGTTTTATTAAAATAAATGAAAAGAAGTTTTAATTTAGTTTTCCAAACTAGGCCTTATGACCTTTGGTTGGAAAAATGAGTTATTTTAATTGTGTTTTACCAAACAAGACATAAGAATAATAGGTTATTCTTATTAGTGTTTACCAAACAAAGCCTTATGGCTTTTGAAAATCCTAACTGATGATTCAATTTAAGGATTTTTTTATGTTATTATTATTTAAAACAACAGTTTTTATTTTAAAAATCATCAGTTTATATTTTTAAGTTATATCAGTTTTCATTTTGTAAAAGAACGTCAGTTGAAAGAAAGAAAAGAAAAGAGAAGAACAGAGAGAAAAGAGAAAGAAGAACTACAGAGAAAAGAGAGAGTTCTGTGAAATTTGAGAAAGAAGATAGCTTGTGAATTTTGAAAAGAAGAGATTGAAGGTAGAAGTTCAAGCAAGGAGAGTGTTAATCAAGCTTTTCTTTTAATCAAATAGAAGGTATAATACCCTTCTCTGTATATCAATATTTGGTTCTCTGTAAAAATATTCATTGGCTTAATATGTGATTTTTTTGATTATAATTGATAGCTATGTGAAATAGATGATTACGTGATGATTATATGATGATTAAAACTCTATATGAAGGTTTTAATTCATGAAAATATATTTTAGAATTTAATTTTAGTTTTTACAGAGCTTTATTTCATGTATGGCATAGTTGTATGAAAATTGATGATTCCATTTGGTTATTAATTGGTTAATTAATAATTGTTTATGATTGTATGATGAAAAACATGAATAATACAAGAAGAATGGTTTTAATTGGTTGAAAAATGAATTTACAGAGTTTAATTTCATGAAAATGGTCAAAGCATGAATATTTGGTTTTAACAGTGAAATTTTGGGTTTTAAATTGGTTGTTTATGTGTTAGAATGATTAAAATATTTAGAAAACATGTTGGGTATTTGTTTTCTAGCATATTTGATGTCTGGGTATATTTAATTTGTTTTCTGGATGGTAGAATTCGGAAAATTTGGCCAAATTGGCCTAAGTTTTCACTGGTTCGCGAGCTGGGGAAGACGACAGTCAAGTCTCTCGCCCCGGCGAGAGAAATGAACTGATTTCTTCGCCCCGGCGACGGCGTCGCCCCGGCGACAAATTTGTTAAGCATAACTTCGCCCCGGCGAGACTCTCGCCCCGGCGACAATTTTCTTAAGTTTTTTCTCGCCCCGGCGAGAAACACTACTGTTTAAAAAAAAATTATTATTATTATTATTTTGTTTTCTTTTCTTGGAAGTTATGATGCATAATTAAACTTATATTAATGTGACTAATGTATTACCAAGATGGTTGCTAAACTAGTACTTGTTGACTATGGTATGCTAAATGAGATGTTATGATGAAAGAGCAAACCTAAAATACTTTTAGTCTTGTAACTAATTATGTTACCATTTTACAATTAAATGTTTAGGTTGTTTAAGGATCGTGAATTACTTAAATTTGTAATCTACGCTTGAGGCAAGTTCCTTATCTCAACTTATTACTTCTACGTTGAGCAAGTTTTCCTATATCAAACTTGTTAATTTATTCAATACAAGTTTATTTATATTAATCAAGCTTTTTGACCTTAGCTTATTGATATTCAAGCAAGGTTACCATCATGATTATGCACTTAAGCTTTATTCCAGTCATTGTTTGTTATTCAAACTTCGAGTATAGTTTCTATTGAACAAACTCTATTGATGAATTAGACTAGCAAACCCTTATTGATTCAGCTAGTCCTTAGTTGATGAGCGTTTTCAAAGACTTAGAATATTTTCTATACTTGTTCCAAGCCAAGTTCCTTTTGGTATGGATTCAGACGATAAACTGAGATGAACAACCCTAATATAGGGGATTACTTACGCGACAGCGTTAAAATGTTTGTGCACAATACATTGTACAAAGGGCTGATCCCCCTGAGTACGAGATGTTGGTCCATAGTCTATATGACTGTTAAAGGTTACAGTAGAAATACTTGTCAACCTAGGACATAGTTCGAGGTCTTGTGACCCTCAGATATAATTTCTAAATCTTGAAATCTATTTTTCTTTGAATCGAGCATTCAAACGAACTTTTAGACTTTGATCATTTATTGACTGAGATTCAGAAAATTATTATTCCTCAGTTGAAATCCATTTCATTTGAATATTATTGTTATCGTACTTGTGAGCAATTGTTTGCTCACTCTTGCCCTAATCACTGCAGCTAAGACTGAGAAGTCGGACGAGCCGTCCACGAGCAAAGGCAAGGGCAAGATGCATAAATAGCTAGCGACCTGCTATTTACTTGATGATTATTTGTAACAATACTTGTTTTAAATTATGTTTGTATTCCGCATTTGATGTATTAAGGTATAGATAACCTGGGATTTGATTGTTTAACAGTTTGGTGATGTAACCCATTTTGGGAAGATATTTCTTTAAGTTTATTTAATTATTTTTAATATTGGGTAGATAGATGTGAATGTATGTTATAGTGAACACCAAATCAGTGGAAATTAAGTACCTGGATTTGGGGGTGTCACAGTAGTTGCTCACCCTTGCTATATCATGAACCTATTGCAGTTAAGCCGGGGAGTTCCAAAGCGGACAAAGGCAAAGGAAAGCTTAAGGAATAGTTATACGAACTATCCCGTTATGTAATCATGGAATCGTTTTGTAATATTATTGTATTCTGCGATATATTTTATTTAAGGTTATAGACCTTGGGACCGTAGTAGACCTTTTGTAATGAACAACATATGTCTATTTATTCCGCATTAGTTAATTTATGTTGTTTAGAGGTGTATGGATGTATTTTATCGTGAGCACCAAATTCGAGGTATTAGTACCTGAATTTAGGGGTGTCACACCTTGCATACATGATAATAACTCATGCAATCTCTCTTTAAATTGGAGACAATTTTAGAAAGATACACTCAATGGCTCATCATCATGAGACCTCTCTTGGAGTTTGCCATGCTAAACGCCTTTAGCATCGAATGAATATACATTCCTTGGGTTAAGCCGAGCATACTTTTAAATCTATCTATATAGATTTATATCCCCAATTTATAGGATGCTCCTCCCAAGTTAATCATGGAGGAATGTTTAGACAATTTTATCTTTACTGATTATAGCATTGGTGTGTCATTCCTTATCAGTAGTATATCAACAAATAATACTAGGAATGTCACAACACTCCCACTGACCCTTTTTGTACTCACTAGCTTACATACACGATTTGCTTCAACCTTTGAAACAAATTCCTCTAGCTGTATCATACATATATTCTCCTCAAGTCATCATTGAGGAAGGACGTCTTTGCATTCATTTGCCAGATTTCGTAATAATAAGCTGCAATCGCAAGTAAAATCCAAATGGACTTGAGCATTACCCGGTAATAAGGTTTTATCACAGTCAACTCATTGACTTGATTTGAAAACTTTTAAACAGGTCTGGTCTTATAGGTCTCCACCTTGCCATTTGCCCTAGTCTTTCTCTTTAAAGACCCATTTACACCCTCTAGGCACTATGCCTTTCGGTGGAGTAACCAGAGTCTATACTTGGTTCTCATACATGGAGTCTATTTCGGATTTCATAGCTTCTAGCCATTTCTCTGAGTCTTTACTACTCATATCCTCATCGTATATAACTGGATCATCATCCTCTATGATGCGTACCTCATCATCATCCTCTATGATGAATCCATACCTTCTAGGTATCTTCGGTACTCTTCCAGATTTACGATTCGGTTATGGTACAATAGGTTTATCTGCAGGTCCCTCGGTTTGACTTAAAGTGATTTGTGGTTCCTGAACTTCTTCAAGATCTATTACCCTCCCACTAGCTCCTTCAATGATAAACACTTTTATCCAAGAAGGTAGTGTAGGATTATAATAATAATACCCTAAACTTTCTTTAGGATATCCCACAAACTTACACTTGTCAGATTTTGTCCTAAGCTTATCCTTTTGAAACCTTTTCACATAAGTTGGATAACCCCTTATCTTAACATACTTAAGACTAGGAATCCTCCCTATCCATAACTTTTATGGAGTCTTGGGGCCGAATTTTGAGGTTACCTTATTTTGTAGATATGCAGTCGTTTCTAGGGCATAACCCTAGATGGATACTAGAATGTCGGTAAAAATCATTATGGACCGCACCATGTCCAACAAGGTACGATTTCTCTTTTTAGATACACCAATCAATTATTGCGTATCATGAAGTGTTCATTATGAGAAAATACCATTTTTGAGATGATCTAGAAACTCATTGTACAAGTATTCCTTCCTCGATTTGATCAAAGAATCTTAATACTTTGTCAATTTGTTTCACTTATGAATTCTTTGAACCTTTCAAATGATTCAGACTTGTATTTCATCAAATACACATATTCAACTCTTTGAATGATCATCTCCTTTTCTTTTACTAGTTTGTTCAATTTGCAAAATTATTTTCATGTAAGTCAAGTATACAAAGTCCATCAAGTAATCTTCCAGTTTCTAACAAAACATTATCATTATAAATACAATAACAATTGTTCTTAAATATAATACTAGAACCTTTCTTGTCCGACAACGAAAGTAATAATGTTTCTAAAGAGAACTGGAACATAATAACAACTTATTAACTTAATAGACTTGCCTGTAGGCACAGCTAAACTATAAGTTCATACAGCTAATGTAGCAACCATTGTTGCATTCTCCACACATAAGATTACTTACTCTTTGGATTGCATACGTGAGAACTATAGCCGGTATCCAATACCCAAGTAGAACATTGACTTACAGAAAGATTTATTTTAATCATGAACAAACCTGTATCTGTAATCGAAGCTTCACTAAGCTTCTTCTGGTTAGCCTCTGCAAGATGATCCGTACAGTTTCCTTTCCAGTGTCCAGGCTTATTGCAGTGGAAGCAAACTCCTTTGTTATCCGCATCAGTTTTGTTTCTTCTTGTCCTTTATTTTTTCCTTTCCTTATACCTTCTTTGAATTGTTCTTCTTTCTGAAGATCCTTTGGCCCTCTTCCGTTTCCTGGAAGAATCATCTACCAGTAAGACTTGGTCTTTCTTAGTTGGAAAGTGACTCTTTACGGTTTTCAACATGTTTAAGTAACTCAGGTAGGCTGACATATAACTTATTCATGTGAAAATTCACAACAAATTATGAGAAAGAGTCCGGAAGTGATTGCAAGATCAAATCTTAGATCAACTTTCCATCCATGACAAAACCCTGTTGTCCTAATTGTTCAATCGAATTGATCATTTTAAGGATATGTGTTTGTACTGTAGTGCCATTGGTCATTCTAGATCGGAAGATCTCCTTAGATATCTTATATCTAATAGTCCTACTTTCCTTACCATTCAACTCCTTGAGGTGCAGGAATACAGTAGGAGCATCCATAGTTTCATGCTGACGCTGAAGCTCGTTACTCATGGATGCGAGCATGATGCATTAAGCCAACTGTGCATCATCTTGCCACTTTCTAAAAGTAGCAATCTCTTCCTCAGAGGCATTGTCTGCAACCATTGTCGGGATAGGCATATTAAGGACATAAGATAGCTTTTCAGCTTTGAAAACTATTCTCAGACTCTTTAACTAGTGCGTGTTATTTGGTCCAGTTAATTAGCATCTAATATGCTCCGCAGTGATAGTAAATTAGACATTGTAAAATTCTGTAAATGAATTAATAATATTTTAGAATACATTTATTTTATTAATTACCAAAATAAATTAGGTCTTTATTTAAATTGGTATCTCCCACTATTTTCATCAAACTATATTACCCTCAATATATAGTTCGGCAAATCTAATTAAAGATCTGCTAGTGAGAATAAGGATCTCATTTTAAATGTATATAGCCTTGTGTGACACAACAAACGATATATAAATAAATAGGTAGACAACTATTGTCAATTGCATTACTATGTAACTCTTTGTATTTTGCCTCTTAGATTATTTTGATCAAGTGTGACACATCCGAATCAAAATTATCCAAGTTAAGTCCAACCTAGCACTTCCATATATTCAAAAGAAAAACACTGTCCATGTGTGACACAACAAAACAACATCGTTCAGTCTATTTATAAGTATTAAAATGTGATAAAGCAACATCTTAAATATTTAATACTTGCCTTGTGTGACACAATAAACTCATATTAAATATTTAATACCCTATTGCTTTACCATGCTAGAAGGCGACGTTCGATATTCCAAATATCTTTGAACGTTTAGGACTTAATATAATTTCTTTGAGGGGTTTGTTATTATTTGTCTCATCTTGTTTAGCGCGCATGCACATATATATATAAAATACGCGTCATATTATTTGACATATATTCTACCCGAATTGATTATGAACTTTTATTCTAGTTTGGTTCACTAGAGCCACCAAGTGAACCAAAAGGTCAAACTTAGGATGCAAGAATTAAATTTAAATATAACTATTACATTTAAACTCGGGCTCCAATACAAATGGATCTTCAAGCGCTCCTTGTTCCTTTGTCTCTAATTCTTTAAAATAATTCTAACTAATCCTATTACATGAACTATTTAGTATAATAGAAACCTTGATCAGCAGTTAAGGGGAAGTACATAGGAGGGAGATAAAATTTACATTAAGAAAAATTAGAGAAGACGAGATACGCAGACCCCATTTATAAAAAACCCATTTATTCAAGCATCCTCTAAAATAAATCCAATCACACATTGGTCATTAGTCCATAATCAATCTCATTTAATATCATACATATCTCCAAATGCATCAATAAATAACTTTCATCTCATGAATAATAAAATCATTCCATATATGCATTGATATCATTTAATGGACAATATTAGTTAGTATAAAATCTAATTTCAACTCCAATTAGTTATCATGGAATCCAATTCTAACTCTAATTAGTTATCATGGAATCCAATTCCAACTCTAATTAGTTATCATGAAATCCAATTTCAATTAAAATAAACTTTTTTATTTTAATCCTATTACAAATCAAAATAAACTCTTTTATTTTAATTTATCCAATTTTGAATAAAAATAAACTCCTTTATTTTTTAATCAAATTCCAAATCAAAATAAACTTCTTTATTTTAATTCACAAAAAATAAAAAAAAATAAGGTCAACCCTTGATCATAAACCTTTAAAAGAAATAATCATACAAGCCTTTAAGTCAAACTTCAAACCCATAATTATATAGTTTAAATATTAAACATTTTGATTCATTATCAAAAGTGATTTTGGTGTAGTGGTAAGGCTTCCAACATATGACCAATAGGTCAAGGGTTCAAAACCCTCTAGCCCTAAATTAATTATTTTATTTTTAAAGGTTGACCAGTTAGCGCCACGTCAGCAGTCAACAGTTGACCAGTCAGCGCCACATCAGCAGCATGTGCCACATCAACAGTCAGTGCCACGTCATTAGTTGACCAGTCAACGTCTGACCAGTCAACGGTCAACGTTTGACCGTTAACTTTGACCTTTTTTTTCTTTTTCTTTTTTAAAAATTTTTTTTTAATAAAAAAAATAAATTTTTTTTACACAAACAGTTATGCCTAATTAAATTGTACTAAACACATATCAATGTATATAGAGAATCAAAACAATTAATAATTCGCATAAAGTTTGGCTCTGATACCACTGTTAGGTTTGTATAACGCGAACATGCAATCAAATTACATAAATAAAGCGAAAGCGCGATAAAATCATATTTTAAAATTTTATACAAATATCACCATGATCTTTGTAACGAATGCAATTTTTGTGATTGAATAAAAATATTTATTGAATTATATAAATATTTTTATTAATTTATTGAGCTAAATAAATAATTTATTAAGTTTTTGTGAAGTGGGTATATGTTAAGTTTAATAATGTTAAATGTTATTTGAATGTGATTTGTTATGTTTATTTTTAATTTAATTTAATAATTAAATTAGATGATGAAAAGGTTTATTTGAATAAATGATTTATTTGAATAATATAATTTATTTGGTGATATTGTTATTGGTTAAATAAATTTATTATTTAAGTTAGTAAGGTTTAATTGAATTCATTTAATAATAAGTTCAATTAAATTAGAAGTGTGACATTTAAAACTATATGTTATAATGATTTATTAAAATAAATGGAAGGAGTTTTAATTTAGTTTTACCAAACAAGGCCTTGTGACCTTTGGTTGGAAATAATGGGTTATTTTAATTTTTGTATTACCAAACAAGCCTTAGAGGCTTTTGAATTGTGTAACTGATGATTTAATTGGTAAATATACGTTCCATCAGTTTTTATTTTGCTTGTCAGTTGATTAAAAGAAAAGAAAATACAGAGTTTAAAAAAAGGGAAGGAAGAAAAAACAGAGTTCTATCAAGTGAGAATAGAGAGAAATTGTGAGTTTGAGAGTTTGTGGATTGAGAAGAGTTTGTGATTGAAGAGAATTCTAAGTTCTTAAAGCAATAGAAGGTATAATTCTTTTCCTCTTTGTTTTACTTTACTGTATATGGTTTCTAGTTTTCTGTATGTGAACTCAATTGCTCAAAAGATGAAATATTTGATATAAATGTTAGAAAGCATGTGTTAGATGATTATGTGATGATTATAGATTAATTTGAATGATTAATCCATGAAATCATGCTTTGGAGTAGAGTTTATAATTTTTACAGAGTTTATTTCATGTATGATATATATGTATGAAATTGGTATTTAAATTGGTTGTTAATTGGTAAAATTAATAATTGTTTATGATTATATGATGAAAAACAAGAATAATACAAGAAGAATGGTTTTAATTGGTTGAAAAATAAATTTACAGAGCTTGATTTCATGAAAGTGGTCAAAACTTGAATAAATTGTTTAACAGTGAAATCCCTGGGTTTAAATTGGTTGTTTATGTGTTAGAATGATTAAAATGTTTAGAAAACATGTTGGGTAATTATTTTCTAGCATATTTGATGTCTGGGTAAGTTTAAATTATGTATTGGATGGTAGAATTCGGAAAATTTGGCCAAAATTGGCCTAAGTTTTCACTGGTTCGCGAGCTGGGGAAGGCGACTGTCGAGTATCTCGCCCCGGCGAGAAAATGTAAAGGAATCTTCGCCCCAGCGAGCGTTTTGTTCTGTAAATTCCCGCCCTGGCGAGCGTTTTGTTCAGTAAATTCCCGCCCCGGCGAGGAACAGAAACTGAAATATTTTTATTTTTATTTTTATTTTATTATGATGTCGTGTACATGATTAAAGCTTAGATTAAAGTATTTAATAATAAATTAGATACTACAATGAGTGGTACACGAATATTTAATGGATATCAAACGACATTTGATATATTAAATGATTGGAATAAGAATAAATCCTAAAGTGTGTATATTGTTCTGTAACTAATTATGTTACCATTTTATAATTAAATGTATAGGTTGTTTAAGGATCGTGAGATATTTAATTTGTAATCTACGCTTAAGGCAAGTTGTTCTTCCCTTTTAACTTGTTAATTTATTCAAAGCAAGTTTATTTATATTGAGCAAGCTTATTGACCTTAGCTTATTGACATTCAAGCAAGGTTACTATTATGTTACGTACTTAAGCTTTATTCCAATCATTGTTTGTTATTCAAATTTCGAGTATAGAATCTATTGAACAAACTTTATTGTTGAATCGAATGTATTAGCGACTAGCAAACCCTTATTGATTCAGCTAGTCCTTAGTTGATGAGCGTTCCAAGCCAAGTTCCTTTTGGTACGGACTCTGATGATAAACTGAGATGAACAACCCTAATATAGGGGATTAACTACGCGACAGCGTTAAAATGTTTGTGCACAATACATTGTACAAAGGGCTGATCCCCCTGAGTACGAGATGGAAGGTCCATAGTCTTTAAGACTGTTAAAGGTTACGGTAGAGATATCAATTAACCTAGGACATAGTTCGAGGTCTTGTGACCCTCAGTTATAATTTCTAAATCTTGAAGCCTATTATTCTTGAATAGAGCATTCTAACGAGCTTTCAGACGTTGATTCCTTACTGATTGAATTCAGAAAATTATTATACCTCAGTTGAACTCTATTTTATTTGAATGTTGTTATTATCATACTTGTGGGCAATTGTTTGCTCACTCTTGCACTAAACATTGCAGCTAAGCCAGAAAAGCAGGACGAGCCGTCCACGAGTAAAGGTAAGGGCAAGATGCCAAAGTAGCAAGAAATTTATTATCCACTTGATGTTTATTTGTATTAAAGACTTATTTAGTTTTATGTTTTTATTCCGCATTGATGTATTAAGGTTAAGATAACTTGGGATTTATTTCATTTAGAGATTGGTGATGTAACCCCATTTGAGGGAAGATATTTCTTTAAGTTTATTTTAATTGTTCTTATTTTGGGTAGATAATTGTGAATGATTGTTATAGTGAACACCAAATCAGTGGGAATTAAGTACCCGAATTTGGGGGTGTCACAATCTTTCTTTATGCACAATTATTAATTAAACGAAAGAGATGGAGAATAAGAATTATACCCTTATAGAATTCTAGCTTCCTCAGGTACAAGTTCACCTACAATTCCTTCGCGTTCTCCTTGAATTGTTCCGATTAAATTCTTTCCTTTGATCAACGTTACCCACCCAAGTGTTTGGCCTCTAAAGGTGATCCACCAAGGAATAATACTTGTTCAAGAAGATGGGTATTGCCAAAACCCTAATTTCTATCTCTATTTTAATTGTAAGTACTCTCCACAATTCTTATGCAAGAGTTTATAACCCTAATCTATGATAAGACTTCTCTTATTTATAGATGTAGGAAAACCCTTCCCTAAACTATTTAGGATTAGGATTTCTATTCTAATTAAACTCCTTTAATTAAATTAAACTCCTAATCTTATTAGGAATTCATGAGAGAGTACTTCTATTAATTAATTCTCAATCCATATTAGGAATTAAATAATAGTAATAGTAATAATAATAATAAGATTCCTCTTATTAATTTATATTTAATATTACCAAAATATTAAATAATAAATATTAAGCTATTTAATTTATTCTATCTCTATAGATTAAATTAAATACACTTAACTTATTATTACAATTATGTCATTTACTTCTTAAACAAATATTTTACTTTTGCGATGTGACCCTCTAGGTTCTCCATATTAAACCGGTTGTGAATAAATCAATTAGAACAATTATAATCTTATTTAAATAAATAAATTAAACTATTTAATTAATTTAAATAAATAACATTTATTCTACAATAAGGGTAAGCCCCCTTAGCGATCAACGTCTTTCCAGATAATATAGATTTCAACATTAATCACAAAAGAACCTTTCAGTGAATAGTTACCGTACAATTCAATCCTTCTACCATACAATGTCCCAATTAAATATTAGACATGGAATTACTGTCAAGTCTTATTTTATTTAATTATATGTATTTCGATTCTTAAATGCACAACTCTAAATAATGCAAATTAGAAACTCCTTTTTAATTTCATTCTCCCTTGGCCAAGGACCACTGAGTTGTCATTTATCGAATCACATAGGACATTCACATCTTTTACTAGATGTGGTAGATTCTTTGTTGATCATTCACCTATCTCCATGTATAACTTATTATACCCAATCATACCCTTTAGTATACCCTAAAGGTCTTAAGAGACATGTCAAAGTATAACTCATCATACACAAGATACTATGATGATCTCAAGTCCAAGGATCACTTGTACTACTATCACTAGAGGAATTCCTATTGACAGACGAGTAAAACTCCATTAGGTATTCCTTAGCGAGCCACGTTCAGTGAACTTATTCTCCAATAAGCACCTACATACTTGCTTTAATGTCTCCACACAAATGATTATGAGATCAATCATCCTCTTCCTAAGAGCAAGCAATGTATGTACTAATCTATCCGGATTCACTAATCCTCTTTTTAGTAATCCAATGATTAGGAACGATTTTAGTTTATGAGCTATCTAGAATTTAGATCTCATTAGCATGATCACCACCATGATTCTAAAAGCATTGCTCAAAACTATGGGTTTATCACATTTAATATAACAACACAATGTAGATAAAGTAAAATGCCTTTAATAACCGAATAAGATTACAAAGTATATTGATGAGTAGGTTTTTAACCTACGAGTTTGATATGTCTATGGCTTAGTTCTTTACTTGTTTTTAAGTGTTTTTGGTATCTTTTATTTGCTTTCATGTTATTTTTGTAGGTCATGGCTGGCTGTGGATTGAAAAGAAGAAAATTGGCCGGGGCGAGAACTCGTGCGTTATATTTCTCGCCGGGGCAGAAGCTGGCCGGGGCGAGGATTTTGTGTAGTAACTTCTCGCCGAGGCGAGAAAGCGGCTGATGGAAATTTTTAAGTTACTGGCATTCAGTTATTTTGGAAAGGTTGAAGTGATCAAGGACTCTTGTTATTAATCTGATTGAGGGACTTAAGGAGACTATAAATAGAAGATCAAGACTTGGATTAAAACATACACAGACTTATTCAGAGATTGAACTTTCAGAGCTAAGCAAGGAGATTGGAGGACAAGTCAAGCATCGTGAGAAATTCAGATCGGAGAGCTAGAGATTATACTGAGTTTTCTTTTAATCTTTATCCTCTGATTTGTAATTAATTATGATGATTTATTTTGGTATTCTAGTTTTAATTGCTAGTATGAACTAAATTCTTAGTTAAGGCTACAATGGAACCAGTTATAATTATGAGTTGATTATCTATTTGATTTCAATTGTTCAATTTGATGGGAGTTGTCTATCTTATTTTATGCTTGTTGATTAATTGTTTGGCCGACAACTAGCGGTTTACCTTAGATGAATTCGGGAGATGAAATCTAGGGTTAGAACTGGATAAGATAGCGTGTATTCTTAATTATTTGCATGTGTTGAATAATTAGATTTGTGAAGTGAATAGGGATATCTCTTTGCTGCACGTAACAATTGGAAATTGGAACTTAATGAATTTAATCCTTTAACTTTGCATAAGAATATCGTAAAGTAATTGGAATAGATAGATTTATTTGATCACTTGGAAAAGGGCTTATAAATGCAATTGAATTTCTGTTAACAACTCCATTGAAGTGAATAATTGGAAGATATAGATAGATTGGTTTATGATAAATAACTGGGGATATTGTAGTCTTAATCATCTTAAATCTGAATTTCAACCTTTGAATTAATTGTTAGTGTTAGTATTTATTTAATTATTATTAATCAAAAATCCCAATTTGTGATTGTTTAATAGAATAGGCATAATTTAGATTGACAATTGGAGATTAATAACATAGTAATTCTTGTGGGTTTGATACTCTCTTTTATCACTTTATTACTTGTTGATCGTGTATACTTGCACGTAATTGTCGATTGTGAAATCGGGCAACAAGTTTTTGGCGTCGTTGCCGGGGAATTATTTGTGTTTATAATTTTCAATATCAGTTTAGTTAAGTCTGTTCTAGTTAAGCAAACTTATTTTTCTTTTGTTTCTTGTTCAGGTGTCTTTTGATTCGTTTATGCAAACGCGATCAAAACAACCGGAACTCGTGCAGTGTGAGGATAATCTTGAGAACAAGCTTCGTCAGTTGAGAAAATTCTGTCAGGAGACACTTGAGAAAGAGAAAATGGCTAACGAAGAACAGAAATCATTGAGGGAATATGCTATGCCTTAGATAGACGAGATTAAATCGAGTATCACGAAACCAGTCATCACCGCTAATTCCTTCGAAATTAAGCCGGGAACAATTCATATGCTTCAGAATGCGGTACAGTTTGGGGGTTTAGCCAACGATGATCCAAATGAACACTTGGTTAGTTTCCTGGAGATTTGTGATACCTTCAAATATCCCAATGTGACAGATGATGCAGTGAGATTACGTCTATTTTCGTTCACACTGAGAGATAAAGCAAAGAGCTGGTTGCACTCACTTCCGCCAGGGTCCATCACAACGTGGGATGATCTAGCTCAGAAATTCCTAGCGAAATTTTTTCTGCCAGCTAAGTCGGCTAAGTTGAGAAACGAGATTTCTACATTTTGGCAACAGCATGGAGAGTCACTATACGAGGCTTGGGGAAGGTTCAAGGAGTTATTGAGAAAATGTCCACATCATGGGCTACCCAAGTGGCTACAAGTTCAGACATTCTACATGGACTAAATAATGACACTCAAACATGCATTGATGCAGCTGCAGGAGGAGCACTTATGGATAAAAAGTTTGATGAAGCTTACACTTTGTTAGAGACTATGGCTGCAAATAATTATCAATGGCCGACTTTCAGACTGAATCAACAAAAGGTAGCTGGAGTTTTGGAAGTAGATGCGGTCACGGCACTAACAGCTCAGATGGCAGCCATGTCTAAGCGGATTGAAGCTTTGGCAGAATCGAAAGTTCAGCAAGTAGCCTATGTGTGTGAGCTTTGTGCAGGTGCACATCCGACGGAGTATTGTGCCATTAATCTGGAATCGGTACAGTTCGTGGGGAGTTATAACAGACAGCAACAGCCATACCAAAATGCATATAATCCGGGGTGGAAGAATCATCCGGGTTTCTTATGGAGCAATAACACTCAGGTTCAAAATCCAGCTCCTAAAACTCAGAATCCCCCAGGTTTTCAGAACCAAGCTCCACAACATGCGGAAAGAAAGCCGAATTTAGAAGAATCGTTGGCAAGGTTTATCACAGCATCTGAGAAAAGAATGAATGATCAAGATAAGTTGCTAACTCAGGTAGATTTGAACGTGAAGAGCCAGGCAGTGTCAATTAGGAACTTAGAAAATCAGCTGGGACAGTTGGCTCACGTCTTGAATACTCGACCACAAGGAGCACTTCCAAGCGATACAGAGGTCAACCCAAGAACGGAAGGAAAGGAAAAGTGCAAGGCTGTCACCTTAAGGAGTGGTAAAGAGCTGCCCGATACAGTTAAAGGAAATTCTAAACCAAAAACAGTTGGGGAGAAAGAGGATGAGGAAGCCCCGGTGAAAAGTAAGGTGAATGAATCAGAAAAGGTGAAAGATACAGGTTTGGAGGTAAAGTCAAAGGAACTCAAGCCAGATAGTGTAGTGCCTCCCGTACCATTCCCTCAAAGATTGCAGAAAGCCAAGCTAGACAAGCAATTTTCCAGATTTTTGGAGGTTTTCAAGAAACTACACATTAATATACCGTTTGCAGAAGCCCTGGAACAGATGCCCAATTATGCAAAGTTTATGAAGGATGTTTTGTCAAAGAAAAGGAAATTGGGTGAATTCAAAACGGTGGCACTTACCGAGGAGTGCAGCGCAATTTTGCAAAACAAGTTGCCACCTAAACTAAAGGATCCAGGAAGCTTCACTATCCCTTGTGTAATTGGTAACCATTTCTCTGGAATGGCATTGTGTGACTTAGGAGCTAGTATCAATTTAATGTCGTTATCAGTTTACACTCAGCTTGGGCTAAAGGCACCAAAACCGACAAACATCAGCTTGCAGTTGGCAGACAGATCAGTGACATATCCGAGGGGTATTGTGGAAGATATTTTGGTTAAAGTCGATAAATTTATCCTCCCGACTGATTTCATTGTTTTGGATTACGAAGAGGATAAGGAGATTCCCATCATTCTAGGTCGTCCATTCTTAGCAACAGGGAGAACGTTGATAGATGTTCAGAAAGGTGAATTGACAATGAGAGTTCAAGATCAGGAAGTCACTTTAATGTGTTTAAATCGATGAAATTCCCTAAGGAGGGCGAGGAATGCTTACGGATAGACCTGCTTGATGAAATCGTGAATGAACAAACCATGGCAATTATTGTTGAAGATCCATTAGAAGCTGCTCCGGTTGGGATAGATACTTTTGATTATCCAGATAAGTGGGATTATGTCAAGGTTCTAGACTCATTACCTATTCCTCAGAAATTTAGCAGGCAATTTGATGTACTTGACCGGCCGAACGAAGGAGAAAAGAGGTCCAAACCGTCAGTGGAAGAGCCACCTGTGCTTGAACTCAAACCCCTTCCATCTCATTTACGGTATGCTTACTTGGGAGACTCAGACACACTACCAGTAATAGTTTCTGCGCATTTGAATGAATCTCAAGAAGAAAAACTATTAAGGGTTTTGCGTGAGTATAAAACAGCAATTGGGTGGACAATAGCAGACATCAAGGGAATCAGTCCGTCGTTTTGCATGCATAAAATTCTGCTTGAAGAAGGAGCAAAACCGGTCATTGAGCAACAAAGAAGATTGAATCTGATTATGAAAGACGTGGTGAAGAAGGAAATTATTAAGTGGTTAGACGCCGGTATTATCTATCCAATTTCAGATAGTGCTTGGGTAAGTCCCGTACAATGTGTGCCTAAAAAGGGAGGAATGACAGTGGTTGAGAACGAAAACAATGAACTCATTCCTACAAGAACAGTTACAGGTTGGAGAGTGTGTATGGATTACCGCAAGTTGAACAAAGCTACGCGCAAGGATCACTTTCCTTTGCCATGTATTGATCAGATGTTGGATAGGTTGTCCGGTCATCAGTTCTATTGCCTTCTCGATGGATACTCAGGATATAACCAGATAGTGATAGCTCCAGAGGATCAAGAGAAAACAACTTTTACGTGTCCTTATGGAACGTTTGCATTCCGGAGAATGTCTTTCGGGTTATGTAATGCACCAGCTACATTCCAGCGATGCATGATGGCTATCTTCTCGGATATGGTTGAACAAAATTTGGAGGTATTCATGGATGACTTCTCTGTATTCGGTGATAGTTTTGACTTGTGTCTTAATAATCTCATCTTAGTACTGAAGTGTTGTGTGGAGACGAATCTGGTGCTTAATTGGGAAAAGTGCCACTTTATGGTGCGCGAAGGGATTATTCTGGGGCACAAAGTATCCGACGCAGGTCTAGAGGTGGATAGGGCAAAGATCGAAACCATTGAAAAGCTACCTACACCGACATCTGTAAAAGGCATTAGAAGTTTTCTCGGATATGCAGGATTCTACCGTCGATTCATCAAGGATTTCTCAAAAATTTCAAAACCATTGTGTTCACTCCTTGAGAAAGATGTTCCCTTTAAGATGGATCAAGCTTGCATCGAAGCCTTTGAAGTGCTGAAAAAGAAGTTAATCACAACCCCGATCATAGTTGCTCCCGATTGGACTTTGCCTTTTGAGTTGATGTGTGACGCAAGTGATTATGCAGTGGGAGCTGTGTTGGGTCAGCGAAGGGACAAGGTTTTTCACACCATCTACTACTCAAGTAAGACACTCACAGAAGCTCAATTAAATTATACTACTGCAGAGAAAGAGTTGCTTGCAGTAGTATTTGCCTTTGATAAGTTTCGAGCATATCTGATTGGAACCAAGGTGATTGTCTACACTGATCATGCAGCTATCAAATACTTGATTGCAAAGAAGGATGCCAAACCTAGGTTGATTCAATGGGTCCTCTTGTTGCAAGAATTTGACTTGGAGATTCGAGATAGGAAAGGTACAGAGAATCAAGTGGCTGATCATCTTTCAAGGTTAGAGAATGCCGACATGCAGAAAAAGGATGATGTGGTAATCAATGAGTTGTTTCCAGATGAACAATTGTTTGGTATCAACACCGAAGTCCCTTGGTATGCTGATTATGTGAATTTCCTAGTCAGTAATGTTCTTCCGCAAGATTTCACTTTTCAGCAAAGAAAGAAATTTCTCCATGATGTCAAACAGTACTTTTGGGATGAGCCATTCCTCTTCAAAACTTGCGCGGATCAAATGATTCGACGTTGTGTGCCACAGGAAGAAATGGAGAGTATATTGACTCGTTGCCATTCGTCAGATTATGGAGGCCATTATGGAGGAGAAAGAACTGTAGCAAAGGTGTTACAGTCGGGATTTTTCTGGCCTTCGTTGTTCAAGGACGCCCATATCTTTGTGCTTAAGTGTGATAGATGTCAATGGGTTGGAAATATCTCGAAGCGGCATGAAATGCCTCTCCACACCATCCTTGAGGTTGAACTATTTGATGTTTGGGGTATTGACTTTATGGGGCCATTTCCGTCATCATGTAATAATCAATACATACTTTTGGCGGTAGATTACGCTCAAAATGGGTCGAAGCACTTGCATTACCCACCAATGATGCCAAAGTGGTTCTACGGTTCCTGCACAAGAATATCTTTACTAGATTCGGTACACCAAGAGCCATAATCAGTGACGAAGGTACTCATTTTTGTAACAAGCAATTCACTAAGTTGTTAGCTAAGTACGGAATCAAACACCGGATTGCTACGGCTTATCATCCCCAAACGAATGGCCAAGCAGAGGTATCGAATCGGGAAATTAAGCAAATTCTGGAGAAAGTGGTAAACCCGACTCGTAAGGACTGGGCAATGAAACTAGACGATGCTTTATGGGCATATCGCACTGCTTATAAGAATCCCATCAGAATGTCGCCGTATCGTATGGTTTATGGGAAAGCATGTCATTTACCGGTCGAACTTGAGCATAAGGCCTATTGGGCAATTCAAAAGTTGAACTTTGATCTTCAAGCCGCTGGTGAGAAAAGGTTTCTCCAATTGAACGAGATGGAGGAATTTCGTCATCATGCCTATGAGAATGCCAAGCTGTACAAAGAAAAAGTCAAAAGGTGGCATGACAAACGGATATTGGATCGGAAGTTTGAGCCGGGACAAGCTGTGCTATTATTCAACTCCAGACTGCATTTATTTCCTGGAAAACTGAAGTCTAGATGGTCAGGCCCTTTCATTATCACTACTGTAGGTTCTCACGGGGCAATTGAAGTCGAAGAACTGGATTCAAAGCGCACATTCAAAGTCAACGGTCAGCGACTCAAACATTATTGGGGAGGCGATGTGAATCGACAAATATCAGTGATTCACCTTTTTGCTCCCGATCAAGCTGAAGCCTAATACTGCTGAGAAAGTCGAGCTGACGACTATAAACCAAGCGCTTGATGGGAGGCAACCCAATCATGATATTTTATTGCTTTCATAGAATTAGTATAGTTAATATTTTTTTTATATAGGAGTAGTTTCAGTGTTTCTGTTTGAATTTGGTCTTCAATCTTCCGTGTTTAACTCATTTATGTTGTGTTCATTGAAACAGGGATACAGTCTATGGGAATGCTTTAGAAGGAGGAAACATGTTCATTGGGATGGTACAAGAGAGGACAAGAGGATCAAGAGGGAAAAGCAGGAAATTTTTTTTTCAAGTCTGAGGATTCTCAACCCGGCGAGAAAATTGCACTAAGGTTTCTCGCCCCGGCGAGAACCTCTCTGTTGAAGCGCGCCCCAGCCTGGATTTTTCTCGCCCCAGCCCCAACTTCTCTGCCGATTCTCGCCCCGGCGAGGTTCATGAGCTTATTTTCTCGCCCCGGCGAGAATCGCGAAATTAGTTTTTAAAATCCGATTATAATTTGATTTTTAACATTCCAACTCCCATGCAACTTCTCCAAAACACTATTTCTCCTTCTCTAATACCGACCCAACCCAATTCTATCCAATTTCTCTTCTAATTTCCTTCCAATTTCTCTCCATACTTGGATTCCTACACAAACCCTAAATCACTCTACTTTAAAATCAAACCCTAACTTCAGTTTAAACCATCTCACATTCAAGCGGGGGCATACTCTGTTGTTTTCACAATCTTCATCCGCTTCATCAGTGCATACACGAGTTTTAGGGTTTGCATTTAATTCAAGGAGTAATCAATCAGTTCACCAACGCAACATCACCCAATCGGTTCCATTGTACCGTGCCATTATCAGTTGGGAGTTAGTATAGTTGGAGTTTGGGGGGAGAAGTTGAATTGCATAGCCGATTATTTGTGTGGGTTTGTTTGCTAAGTGATCAATCATGGCTCCAAAGCGGCAACGTGGTGAGGGATCATCGTCTACTCCATCCAGGCACTTTGATCGAAGAAAGTTTGTCAGTGCAGAGGCGGCTAATAGGTATGAATCGTATACATCGGGTAAAGCTCTAACTCTCGAGCGCGATCTCACGCCTGATGAAGTGGTTGATGGTGAGATGATGCATCAGATAGTAGAGAGGGGATGGGAGACATTCACTGCCCATCCGGAGCCTGCGTGTATAGCCATAGTCAAAGAGTTTTATGCTAATGCAGAGGATGCGGCACCATATGAGGTTACAATACGGGGCAAGACAGTTTCCTTCAGCGCCCAAACGATCAATGAGTATTACAACTTGAGGCCTGATTTACGTTGCCGATACACTCGATTCCTTGGGGAGGGGCCCAATGTGGAGAAGGTAGTTACTGACTTATGCAGGCCTGGGACGACATGGATATCTAGAGGGCCACGTGCTGCACCTATGTTCCATAGCAAGGACTTGAGTTGTTATGGAAGGTCTGGTATGCTTTCCTCTCTGCGAAACTTATGCCGTCGCAACATGTGAGTGATGTACCCAAGGAGAAAGCTTTATTATTATATGCTATTGTGACGGGGATTGAGATCAATGTGGGTCAGCTGATTGAGGCGTCGATTCGCCGCACTTTACGGACTTTGCATAGTCAGGGTGGTTTACCACACCCTTTGTTGATATGTGGGTTGTTTCTTCATGCGGGAGTCCGTTGGGGAGCTGAGGAGGCTTTGCAGCAGCCCTTACTACTTTTGGATCACCGTTTGATTGCACGCTATAAGGAATGGGAAGGCGGTGAGTCACATCCTCATGGTATGGGTTACATAGTTCATTCTCCTCCTGCTGAAGAAGCACATGAGTCTAATGATGATGAGGGAGCGGGTCCTTCGGAGGGTCCTTCCACTTCTACTGGGCCAAGGAAAGCCAAGTTCAGCCTCCAGTTTTGAGAGTTACAGCATCTTATTGATTCCCATCATAAGACCATATTGAGGCAGAACCAGCGATTGGCGGATCAGCAGGAGCATATGTATGCGTATCAGCAGAGTTTCACCCAAGCCATGGCGAACATGTACTCCAATATGCAGCCGATGACGGATCCTGTTCAGTTTCCCGCAGCCCAGCCATTGCCAGTTTTTCCACCACCGTCCCTAACTGACGATGATGAGTTCAAGCCTACTGCTTGAACTGCTAGGGGAGTCCTCTGTTCTTAACTTTCTTTATTCTTTTCACAATGAGGACATTGTTTCGTTTGAGTTTGGGGGGGTGTGATTGCATATTTGCATGTTTAGTTGCATAGCATCTTTAGTTTTAGTTGCATGAGTTTTAGTTTAGCCTAGTTTTTACTCGTTGTTTATTTATTTGAAAAACAAAAACCCCAAAAATCCAAAAATTTAGAAGCATAGGATCATATGATTTTGCATTTAGAGGTATTCAAGCAATGCATTTATGGAAGTCATTTAGGGATGGCCAATGATGAAATTTGATTAGTTCTACTATAGTTTAATGGGATGGATACTTATTGTTAAATCTGGAGTTTAACTGTTTTAGTTGTGGTTATTTGAGACTCTTGGTTTTTACTTGTTCACGAATGTGTATTAAAGTAATTAGGAGTTGGTTCTTCTTTGGTGTATTACATGCTCATATGTAGATATAGACTGTTATCACTTATTGGATCTAAAAACAAAAAGAAAATCGAAGGAAAAAAAATGAAAAATGAAAAAAAAAATTTGAATAAATACTGCTTCGATGTCTGTCTAAGTGCAAGAAAACTATGAATTAATGAATATAGACAGATAAGAGCAGGTCTTGACTAAGTTTGTCTTTATGGCCGGTGTCATTTGAATGAGTATACCCTTAGGAGATGTCTTTACACTTAGCGCCCTAAAATCGTCTGGTTTGGGAGTCGTTGGTTGAAAGTTCGCTACACGGGTGGCACTGAATAGCCTAATAAAGATGAACATTGCACTAGTCGGGATATATGACGAGATGGAGCGTAAAACGCACTCGTTAAAGAAAAAGAGAAAAACTGAGAAGACAAGTGAATAGCAAGTTGAGCTTAAAAGTAAAATCTGTGAATTTGTCTCTTTTTGAGCATTGTGATACTTAGAGTTGGATTCATACTCTGATTGGTTTAATATATGTTGCATACTTATGGAAGGGTTGAGAGTGATTCATAATTGCTAATAGTTGGCTCTTGGATAGTGTGAGGTTGAAATTCTGTTGAATTGGTAGTTACTGATTTCTGAGGCCGGATTTTTATGATGTCTGTTAAGTAATTGTTTGAGTATGGTTAGTCATGCATTTGCATTCATGTTGGTAGTTAGCTTAGATGTGATTTTGGTTTGTTTTGTGTTTTGCTTGAGGACAAGCAAAGTTTTGAGTTTGGGGGTATTTGATGAGTAGGTTTTTAACCTACGAATTTGATATGTCCATAGCTTAGTTCTTTACTTGTTTTTAAGTGTTTTTGGTATCTTTTATTTGCTTTCATGTTGCTTTTATAGGTCATGGCTGGCTGTGGATTGAAAAGAAGAAAATTGGCTGGGTGCAGGGCATTCTCGTCGGGGCGAGAACTCGTGCGTTATATTTCTCGCCGGGGCGGAAGCTGGTCGGGGCGAGGATTTTGTGTAGTAACTTCTCGCCGGGGCGAGAAAGCGGTTGATGGAAATTTTTAAGTTACTGGCATTCAGTTATTTTGGAAAGGTTGAAGTGATCAAGGACTCTTGTTATTAATCTGATTGAGGGACTTAAGGAGACTATAAATAGAAGATCAAGACTTGGATTAAAACATACACAGACTTATTCAGAGATCGAACTTTCAGAGCTAAGCAAGGAGATTGGAGGACAAGTCAAGCATCGTGAGAAGTTCAGATCGGAGAGCTAGAGATTATACTGAGTTTTCTTTTAATCTTTATCCTCTGATTTGTAATTAATTATGATGATTTATTTTGGTATTCTAGTTTTAATTGCTAGTATGAACTAAATTCTTAGTTAAGGCTACAATGGAACCAGTTATAATTATGAGTTGATTATCTATTTGATTTCAATTGTTCAATTTGATGGGAGTTGTCTATCTTATTTTATGCTTGTTGATTAATTGTTTGGCCGACAATTAGCGGGTTACCTTAGATGAATTCGGGAGATGAAATCTAGGGTTAGAACTGGATAAGATAGCGTGTATTCTTAATTATTTGCATGTGTTGAATAATTAGATTTGTGAAGTGAATAGGGATATCTCTTTGCTGCACGTAACAATTGGAAATTGGAACTTAATGAATTTAATCCTTTAACTTTGCATAGGAATATCGTAGAGTAATTGGAATAGATAGATTTATTTGATCACTTGGAAAATGGCTTATAAATGCAATTGAATTTCTGTTAACAACTCCATTGAAGTGAATAATTGGAAGATATAGATAGATTGGTTTATGATAAATAACTAGGGATATTGTAGTCTTAATCATCTTAAATCTGAATTTCAACCTTTGAATTAATTGTTAGTGTTAGTATTTATTTAATTATTATTAATCAAAAATCCCAATTTGTGATTATTTAATAGAATAGGCATAATGTAGATTGAAAATTGGAGATTAATAACATAGTAATTCCTGTGGGTTTGATACTCTCTTTTATCACTTTATTACTTGTTGATCGTGTATACTTGCACGTAATTGTCGATTGTGAAATCGGGCAATATATATGCTACATCATATCAAATATGATTGGCTTGTGTGCATACTACTTTCAGGAAACACGATTGCACTCAGCAAGTGCAACAAGCCTTTAAACCCCAAGGTTACCCCAAGTGGATGAGTTTTGTCTCGTGAGGGTTTTGCAGTGAATATACCAACAAAATTCAAGATTTAAACTATAAAAATATGACCTAATAAAATAACAAATAACCTAAACCCTTCCCCCCACACTTAAAACTTTCATTGTCCCCAATGCAAAGAAAATGAAACAAAATAAATGCAACCAAAAAGAAGAAAAGGAAAAGAAAAGCAAATTTGATTTATTGGGTTGCCTCCCAAGCAACGCCTTTGTTTATTATCTTTGGCTCGACCACATTCACTATTTTAAAATACATCAAAGACACTTCGGGGCGATTGCAGTCTGGGTTTCGCCTTTTTCTTTGTCATTAAATAACGAAGAGCAAATGGGCATGTAAAAATGTCTTCTCTAGATCCCCCGGACTGATTGTAATTTGGAAATAACCTGACTTTGGAGCATCACTGTGACGCCCCGAAATCCACCTGCTAGCTTCTTTTAGCTAGGTCGGACTTCATGTTCACGTGTACAACCTTTACATAATGCTATAGAAATCTTGACTTCTAATAATCAGAGTAAAGTGCGGAAAAGTGATAATATTATAAAATATCATCTGTTCATTGTTACAACATTCCCAGATAACTTGTTCTTATTACAAATAAGTCCTAAAAGACTTAAAAACAAATCTCCATTTATCTATCTGAGACTTGCAGTATTAGCAACCAGTTAGTTCCCAGGAAAGAGGGGGCTTTCCATTAAAACGGGTCGCAATTAAATGACCTAACCCTTTTTCTCGTCAGAACTTTCTAGACATTGCCAATAATGTTAATCTAGCATAGTTTAAATCTTCTACATCTTCAACTTAAATCTTTATATCTCTGTAGCAAATTTGGCGTTCAACCTTAACTAGTTAACCACCTATTAGATATTCCATAATATATAACTTCTATCTATCCAAGGTTCACAGTATCCCATAACAGATAATAGTTCTCGTCAGAATGTTAACTGTGTTTGGATACCCTCACTTGGATATATAGATTTATATCTAATGTATATCTCTTTCATATCGATAGTTCCTATCTATCTGACATTCACAGTATTAATGATAAGATTGTCCCTAGAACTGAGGGGCGCATTCCGGTAAAGATGGCACCTTATCGGCGGTCATTAAGTGTAACCACAGAGCTTATAGAACTCTCAATATCATTCAAATACCCTCATTCAGATGTATAGTTCATATAGATACTGTATTAACTTAGTACAACTATTCTAAACAATTTAAAGATCAGCATATAACGCATTCGATATAATAAAGGATGATAATATATTTTATATCGTTAAGTTCGGTTACATCGTTCTGAGTACTAAGTTATTACAACAAATCCTTTACAAAACTTAAATAAAGTAAAACTAATTAACACGGTCGTTTCTCTTTGGTCATCTCTGAAGTTCTGGAATTATCATTTAAGACTGCAAAAGAGATTATACACAAGAATGAGCTACAAATGCTCAGCAAGTTTATTTGAAAACGTAAACACAATGTGTTTGATTTGAAAGATGTCAATGATGTATAACTGAGGGTTCTATACATGAACCATATATTTCAATTAGTTCTATCAGTCTTCAATGACTTAGAACCGCTTGATTTCGGATATCTGGTAGGGGATCAGCCTAACCAATATCCTAGGAGTATGCATATCGTCCTACAATTTTGTGTCGAGATATAATCAACATTTACCGGCACCTTATATCAAGGTGTTTCAGTTCACCTTACATCAAGGTGTTCCATTTCTCAGTATAAGATGTTGTACCAAAACAATTTGGTTTGACACAACAATTTACGCTCGAATAAACAATATATGAATAATGATTCATTTCTTAAGTTATGTTGAACAAGAAGCAATAACTTCACAATAATTGATAGCAAGATGTAATAGACTTGCATAAATGTAACAAGGTTAGAAGACTTGCCTCGTATATCTTTTACAGTTAATATAACGGTCTAAACGTTCATCGTAAATCCTATACGATTATCGACGTACATAACTAGTTAAACGTTTAATAATTAACAATTAACGCTTATAATTAAGACTTCTTCTACTATACATGAAATAATTTCAGCATTATAATTGCTTACAGAATGAATATTTCTCAACTATATGTAAAATAAATTGAGCATTATAACTGCTTGTAAAATGAATATTTGGCTATTATATTTGAAATAATTTTAGCATTATAACTGCTTATAAACTGAATATTCTTACTAAATACTTGAAGAAAATCGGACATAGTAACTGCTTATAAAAGTATATTTTCTAATATATAAGAGAAATAAATCGGACATTATAACTGCTTGTAAATAGGACTTTTGTACTATATACTTAAAATAATTTGGGCATTATAAATGCTTGTAAATAGGACTTTTGTACTATATACTTAAAATAATTTGGGCATTATAACTACTTATAAAAGTATATTTTTACTAAATATATAAAGAAGAATGAAAATAATAACCACTAGAATAATATCTCTTGTAGTTGCTAGCTTTACTTCCAATCGTGTAGCGCTTCGATACTTCGAAAGTAATTTTTATCTCACAATATCTCTCAGAATATAAATATAGAATGTTTTTGCTCTTGAACTGCTCTTGAAAAATAGTAAGGAATGAATGAACTGAGCTTGCTATTTATAGAAAAATCAAGTTTCACTAATTGCACGTTAGGGGCTCGGCTTATTACACTTTGCATCCTAGCATATTCTTAGAATATTCTTCTAAGCTCCTCAATGAAAATATCTTCCAAGCTCGACAATGCAGCTTGCAATCTAAGCTCCTCAATGAAAATATCTTCTAAGCTCGACAATGCAGCTTGCAATTGAACCTATCTTCTAAGCTCCTCAATGAAAATATCTTCCAAGCTCGACAATGCAGCTTGCAATCCAAGCTCCTCAATGAAAATATCTTCTAAGCTCGACAATGCAGCTTGCAATTGAACCTATCTTCTAAACTCCTCAATGAAAATATCTTACAAGCTCGACAATGCTGCTTGTTACTGTAAGCACGACAAAGTACTATATCAGTTTAAGCACGACAAAGCAGCTTACTAAAAATAATTTGCCGGGATACTTCTTGGTGAAATCGTGGAAAGCACAACAAATCATTTTGTCAATGTAAGCACGACTAAGCAGCTTCGAAAAAAATTTTATTTGACCTAATTCATCGTTTACACTATATAATCACAAAACACCTGCTTCGAAATATCATTTGGATCTTTATTAAGCACATAAATTTGAATCTCATTAGGTCTTAAGGTTTTAAACTTCTCGATACCTAGTTTTAGGTCACTAAATTAACCTCTAACTATATACGATCGTATTTATAAGCCCAATAAATATTCAGGATATTACAATCATTCAAAGCTGCAACAGTTCCTTCATCAATATTTTTATTAGGTACAATTTTCAAGTTATCTTCTCCAACAAGGTCAACGATTTCCTGTGCTAAACAGTCAGTCACATCAATAGAATAAACAGGATTATCATCACTAGGATATCGTATGGCATCGTAAATATTAAACTTAACAATTTTTTCATCAAATTCCATTGAAAGTGTACCAGTATGAACATCAATTTTAGTTTTGGATGCCTTCAAAAATGGTCTTCCTAACAAAATAGGTGCATTTTGATCACCGTTTTCCATATCAAGCACATAAAAATCAGTAGGAAAAATCAAATCATTGACTTACACAAGAACATCCTCAACTACACCCTTAGGGTAAGCATTAGATCTATCAGCCAACTAGATCATAGTACCAGTTTTATTCAAGGGTTCGAGTTTCAAGGAAGCATATATAGAATATGGCATGACATTGATAGAAGCTCCTAAATCTAACATGGTTTTTTCAAATCTAGTGTTACCTATCGTGCAAGGGATAATGAACATACCCGGATCTTGGCACTTAGTAGGGAGTTTTCTTTAAATAACTGCAGAGACATTCTTCCCTACCTTTACCTTTTCATATCTTTTAAGTTCCTGTTTCCTCTTGTGTGTACACAGTTCTTTCAAAAATTTAGCATATTGAGGTACTTGTTTAATAGCATCTAACAATGGAATATTTACCTCGCATCTACGGAAAGTCTCATACAAATCTGAATGTTTCTCATATTTTCTGTTTTCTGTTAAAACATAAGGAAAAGGGGGTACTGGTTTATATTCAGAGAGGAGAAAATTTACACTTCGGTACACCTTCATCACTCACAACTACCGTTATTTGTTTCTTCTTTACTCTTATTTGCATTACTTTACTCCTTTGTTGTAGATACTATCGTTTCTGGATTTGCTACCTCTTTACCGTTCCTCAAAGTGATTGCACTTACATTCTCTTTTGGATTCACCACTGTTTGAAAGGGTAACTTTCCCGAACCTTGCGCGTCCAAGCGACTGATTGCGGTTGCCATTTATCCCATTTGCGTACCCAAATTCTGAATACTTACCCTCGTTTCCTGTTGAAATTGCAAAGTGTTAGTGGCAAGAGATTTAACAATATCTTCTAAAGACATACTAGAGTTCAAAGATTGGCCCTGCTGTTGTCTATAGGGGTACGACTGTTTGTATGACTAGTAACTTGAGAAATTTTGATTTGCGAGCAGATTAGCTTGTGGATTCCCGTAGCTAAGATTAGGATGATCCCTCCATCCAGGATTATACGTGTTCGAATAAGGATTATATTTCCTTTGTGGTTGCCCAGGAAAGCCACCTGCTGCATTTACTTGTTCAATGGACTCCTCTTGAAGAGTTGGGCACATATCAGTTGGATGTCCTACTACTGCACAAATTCCACAAGCTCTTACCTGTTGTGTATTACCTACTACTAATTGACGAACAAGAGAGGTTAAACTCATAATTTATTATTCAATAGAAGAAATTTTTACCTCATTTGTATTCCTAGGTGAAAAATCAAGCCTAGTGCCAAATTGTTGGGAATTAGTCGCCATATTTGCAATCAAATTTCTCGCAGCCTCGGGAGTTTTATCCACCAAAGCTCCTCCATTAGCAGCGTCAATCATGCTTTTATCGATAGATAAAAGGCCTTCATAGAAATATTGGATAAGAGGCTGGTCACTAATTTGATGATGGGGGCAGCTTGCACATAATTTCTTGAAACGTTCTCAATACTCATGTAAGGATTCTCCATTGTTTTTCCTCACACCACAAATTGATTTCTAAATGTTGGTTGCCCTTGAAGCGAGAAAATATTTCTCTAAAAATAATCTCTTCATCTCTTCCCGTGTGGTGATACTTCCGGAGGGTAGATAGTAAAGCCAATCCTTAGCCAAATCTTTTAGAGAAAATGGAAAAGCTCTCAATTTGATTTGTTCTCCGGTTACTCTGGTCGACTTCATACTTGTGCATACCACATGAAATTCCTTCAGATGCTTGTGAAGATCTTCACCTGAAAGGCCATGAAAAATGGGTAAAAGATGAATTAGTCCAGATTTTAATTCAAAAGGAGTATTAACATCTAGATTAGAAAACGTAATACATAAGGGATGTTGATCCAAATCAAGGGTTGCAAGCTCTTTCAAAGTTCGAGTTCTTGCCATGGTTTCCTTCTCTTCAAAATTTCTTTGAGCTCCCTTCCTTAATCTGCGTATAATTTTCTCTATCTCTGGATCACATTTTAAATCACCTTGATTAGTAAATCGAGTTTCGGGCATAAACAATTAAGGAAATTCAAATTACCTATGAAAAACAACTAAAATGAACAAAAGTATAAAAATAAACTAAAATCACTCCCCGACAACAGCGCTAAAATTTGGTGTGCGGTCACAGGCAACCAAAAATAAAATCTTACTATGAATGATATTTATATAGTAATGCAAGTAAGAGTCGATCCCACAGATAGTGATTAGTCTAATTTATGCTTTGTTTACCAAAAAGGGAGTTTTGAATATTATTGATCAAAGTAAACTAATACGTAAATAACGTAAAATAATCTAACGAAATAAATCAGGAAAACGAGTATTGGATTAAGTCAACTTCCACCTTCAGAAACCTACATTAATCATTGATACAAGTATAAACAATTAATACTTTGAATATTTATCGTTGGAATTACTTATGTGCCTTTCCTTAATTATAGTTAGATAGAAACAAGCGATCTAAATAACCCTAACTACTAAACAACTTTAGACAAACGCTAAAAGTTTAATCTAGTAGCAGTTTTAAGAATTAAAAAAAACCGATGAAGCTAAACAACACAAGCACAAGTAGTTGCATTTAATTTAGTTGAGTATTCTTCCTAAGATATAATAATCTTCTGATCTGTAGTTAATTATTAACCTTAGTTGCTTCACAAATTAGAGTGACCAAACAATTACGGATTTGATTTCTAATTTAGCAATAAATTTCAACGAATAATAAACTAGTATGTATCCTAGCAATTAAACGAATCAATCATGGAATTTAAACGCAGAAGAATAATCAATACTAAAAATAATAATCGAATTATTAAAACCATTTAGATCTCACAGTGTAATAATCTGAGGCTTTCGTCTCCTTAATCCAAGAATAAAAAATTAGCTACACATGGCCATGAAATCACCAAAGAATAATAGAGTAGAAAGTTATAAAACAAGGATCTCCCTCTCTAGTGTCTAATAACATGTATTTGTAGTTTACATAGGAAAATCCTAACTTAGGGAAAAAAATAATCCAATTTGGAATCAAACAGCATAGTCAAAACGTATAGAAATATGGCTGATCCGCGACCCTAGTAAAACCCCTGGCACCGCGGCTCTTGAATCCACCGCTGCGGCCCTCTAGTCCACCACAGCGGCTCTCTTCCTTTAGCATCGCGGCTCTCAAGTCTCTGTTAGCCCACACGATCATAATTACAGCTTTGCCTTTCACTTCAAGTACAAATAATGCTTCATTTGACCTCCAAATTATTTCCAAAGTCACGTACTCCTTCAATTGCACCTTAAATCAAAATATAAGAATAATGAGTGTATTTAGGCACAAAATAAAGATAAAAGATCAAACATTAAGGGATAAAAATATAATAAATTTCGTACTCATCAGTCTTGTACTCTACGATCTTCTGACTGTCTTCAGTCAACTCTACGATCTTAGAGTAATATTTTCTCTGGCACTACGATCATTTTCTGGCCTGAACAACTTAGCTATTACAGAGTTTTAACTCTATGAATTTGGATCAACCTAACATATTTGATCACTAAACTAAGTCCTTTCACATCAGATCCATTTCATTAGGACTTCACAAAAGCTACTTGAATACAAATATACACTTAACTCATATCATCATCAAATCAACTATGTTCATCACAAATTGCTAGTACTGACGAAGCTCACCAATCCCGTGCGAAGCGGGTGGCATAAATAATAATTTATTATATTAACAATTTAAAAAAATTAATTATGATTTCGAGAACATAGTTGCAGTTATTAAATAGTTAAATATTTATTCAAATAACTAATGATTGAATTATATATTACAAGTTCTTTCAATCAATTTTTAAAGTAAATATTTGAATGGATTATTGTAGATTTATTTAGTTATGATTATGAGAAAATAATTATTTTAATTTTATTTAAGTTTGTAATGAAATTCTATACTAGCATTTTTATTTACAAAATTTGCTTGAAATTCTAATCCGGATAGAATTATGAAACTCAAGTTTTAATCAGTTTTAATTTAATTATGATAATTAGTTAGGAATGAATCTACTATAATTTTTCAACCAATGTTACAATTATTATGTTTCAAATTCACATATATTATTAATACAATTAATCATGTAATTTGAAGAAAAAAAATTCAATTTAATGAATTAAATTAGTTAGGATATTAATTTAATAATAAATTTCAAGACTAATATTAATATAATTAAATCGCGTGATATGTTAAGAGGTTCTTTCGATATCTTAATATTTTGATAAAATTGTAGTAATAAAATTATCTATATAAATTTATTAAGATATATAAACTAAATAAAACTACTAAAAAGAACATATGTAGTAATTATTGATAGATAACATGTAGTAATTATTCAAATTTGTAGAGTATTTATACTAATTTGAATAGGAAAGAAAATTTTTTTTTCTATTCCTCTTAGAAATAGGAATATTTTTAAATTTGGATAGTATTTAATTGATACAAATTTGGATACTACTTATGCTAATATGAATTAAGAAAGCTGAAAAACAAATTGGTGAAACCAAACCAAATTTGTGCTTTTTATTATATAGTTGATTAGTTAGAATCATCGTGTAAGAGTCTTGTTATGTACTCCCCCCGTTCCAAAATTAGAGTCATAATTTGACTTTTAAGATCAAATAATGACATATTAAAATTCAAAATTGGTATGACTCATAAAAATTTAGAATGAAATAAATTTTGTGATTAATAGTTTTTGTTATATATTATACAATTATAATAATTGTATTAACTAAAATTAAATAAATTTATATCACTTTGAAATTTAATATGTCGTCGTTTTATTTCAAAAGTCAAATTATATCTCTAATTTTGAACTGAAAGAAGTATTACAATTTTTTTATTAAATTACTATTATGACGTAAATCAATACATGATATTTAACATTTATTGTTGTATATATTATATTAGTTGAGATTAGCACTTTCAAGAAACGGGTAAGGCCGCCGCGTAGACTTTGATAATTGGGTGTCAAGTCAAATTTAAAAACAATATGTTATAAAAATGTTATAAAACTTTAGCAGAAGTTTTAATGAATACTTTCTAATTTTTCAGTATTAGGAGAAAAGGAAAGAACTAAGAGAGAAATAATGAAGTAAGAGAAAGAAGTATAATGAGAGATCCAATCGATCCTTTTTCTTCCTCTGATCAGTTAGCTTTTATAGGCAATAGAAAGTGAATGACATAGCCCCATTAGTCAGAATGTCTAGGAAATTATAGCCCACTTAGTATGACCTAGGAAATCATATTATAACACTCCCCTTGATTTTCTAGGATAGAAGATTATGTCTCATTAAAAACCTTGTTAAGAAAACTTAGTGGGAAAAACTTAACGAAGGGAAAAAGAGTATATATCTATTATATAAATAAATTATATTTTAATTGACTGTCTCGCTAAAACCTTGTCAGAAAAAACCCATTGGGATAAAAACCTTGACTAAGAAAAAAGAGTACAGTCTCCCCCTCAAAAGAAATTCATTACTCCTTGATGAAATGTTGTGATAAGTCTTTCAGTCGACGCATTCCGATCTTTTTCTGAAGTTTTGCAAACGTTGTATTTGGTAGTTACTTTGTGAATAAGTCGGTTAGATTATCATATGATTGAATTTGATGCACATCAATATCACCATCCTTCTTTTGCAACTCATGTATGTAGAAGAATTTAGGTGAAATGTGTTTTGTTCTATCTCCCATTGTGTGAATCTGTTAATTATCCTGCATCGGCATATCAAACCAATTACGACGTTGAATCTCTTGAATAAAATAACCCAAGATCTATACTTCTACAGAGGTATCTCAAAATGTGTTTGATCCCATCCCAATGCCTTTTAGTCGGAGAAGAACTGTATCTTGCCAACAAGTTGATAATAAAAGTAATATCAGGTCGTGTACGCTTTGCAAGATACATAAAAGCACCTATTACATTTAGGTATGGAACTTCAGGTCCAAGAACTTCTCCCCCACTTTTTAGAGGCCAAAATGGATCTTTATCAACTTTTAGAGATCGAACAACCATCGGGGTAGTCAAAAGATGAGCTTTATCCATATAAAAATGACTGAGAATCTTTTCAGTATATGTGGATTGATGAACAAAAAATTTCAGATGTTAAATGCTCCACTTGTATTTCCAAACATAATTTTGTTTTTCCAAGAACTTTCATTTCAAATTCATCTTTTAAATAAGTAGCAGTTCTTGTGTGTTCTTCAGGAGTACCGACAAAATTCAAATCATCCACATATACAGCAATGATGGTAAATCCAAATAAAAATACATTGACATACTTGATTATTTGTATACTTGTCTTTTATTAAATAATCATTAAGTCGATTATATCATATATGACCAAACTGTTTCAATCCATATATTCAATCAATTTGCAACTTGATTGAATATATGTGATAGGGCCTTTGTGATTCAACTATTTTCAATCCTTCAGGGATTCTCATATAGATCTCACTGTCAAGTGAGCCATATAGGTATACTGTTACAACATCCATCAGACGTGTTTCCAAACCTTTCATAGTTGTTATACCTATTAGAAAGCGAAAAGTGACTCCATTCATTACTGGAGAGTATGTATCCTGATAATCAATATCAAGTCTTTGTAAAAACCCTTGAGCTACAAGTCGAGATTTATATCTCACAATTTTATTTTTCACATTTCGCTTTCATACAAATACTCATTTGTTTTCAACCGGGATTACGCCCAGCGGTGTTTGGACTACTGGCCTAAATACGTTTGAACTGCTGGTCCAAATACTTCTCATTTTAATAATGAGTGTAGCTCAATTTGAATAACATATTTCCATTTTGGCCAACTTTTCTTTTCCGACATTCTTCCACGTTTTGTGGTTCAGGATCCGTGTCAGGAATCAAAGTAATATCCAATGCTATAGAGAAAGCAAATATATCACCAATCGTGACTTTTTTTCGATCTCATATTTTCTTATCATGTACATAATTTATTCATATCGTTTGGTGTTTATCTCGTATCTCTTCACTGAGATTTTGTACCTCTTCCGAGGTTATTCCCACTCTTGGAATAAGTGTTTTTTCTGGAGTGTGTGCTTCTTCTGGAGTGTGTGTTTCTTCTGGAGCATGTGCTTCTTCTGGAGCGTGTGCTTCTTCTGGAGCGTGTGCTTCTTCTGGAGCGTGTGCTTCTTCTGGAGCGGGTGCTTCTTCTGGAGCGGATATTCTTTCTGGGATTCTATTATTTGTCTTTTGTTATCTTGATATAGTGTCTTTTGCACCAACTGATCTTCCACATTTCTGGCGTGGTTTAAATTCTTCTATTACTTTATTTGTCAATTCTTCAGGAATTGATTTTACAATAGGTATTTCTATTTTATTGGAGTATTTTACTACAGGTGTATGTGACTTTATCACTTTTTTAACATCATATTCACTGCACATGCATGTAATTTCTTATCTAGCATCATTAAATGCATCTGCATTTGATTTGTAATATTTTATAAATAAATAATTCTTTAAACTTTAATTTCGCATTGTCCACGTTCACCGCACCAGGAGAGTGGAGAGAATTGCTTTATGAAACAAACAACATAATTAAAAGAAATGAATATTTTAAAAATTCACTAAAATATCATAATTTGCCCATGATAACTTTCAATGGATTCAAGTGAATTAGAATATATTACTAGATTGTTGTTGAAGAAAAGTTGAATACTATTTCATTATCTTAAAAATTTGAACATTAAGTTCATCAAAATGCAAGCTTTAAATTAATAGAGATGGAACATAAACTAAAAAAAATTGAATGAATTTTTTTTAAGATGTTCTTTTTTCCAAAAATAGTAGAAGTTTTGAGAAGATATTCATTGTCATTTTCATTTGTCTGTTAAACATATATCTTCAATATCCATTAAAGTTGGTTTCACACATATAAAACATATATGAGAAAAAGTTATATTTCATTTATAATTCATGAAGAAAACAATATTATCCATGAAACGTACAAAATGAAAACTAATAATATTACACCTGCAGGGTGTTTAATTAAAACAATAAACTAATCTATATCCCAAAAGATGCTTTCAGAAGTTCCAACAATATCACCAATTTTATCCTAATTGTTGGTCATTGGTGGAGCATCACCGATATTCAATTGATGATTAACAAAGTTTATTTGTGCAACTATTTCTTTGTTCTTTTCAGATTCTTGGTATAAATTAACCAGATGTCTTGGCGTACGACAGGTACGTGACCAATGCCCATTCATCCCACATCTGAAACAAACATCTGATTTGTTCTTTGTCTGTGTTGTATTTTCTTTATTTATACCCGGCTCAGACACTTGCCACTTTTGGTGGCTTGAATTGTCGCGGTTTTGGAATGTGTTGTTATAATGGCCTCGTTTATTATTTCGTCTCCAAGACCTTTTATTATATTGCCATCGATTGTCACGTTTATTCTGCTGGAATGACGTGCTATTAATGCCGCACAATGGGGCAGAACCCGTTGGCCGTACTTCATGGTTTTTCAACAACAACTCACTATTCTTTTCCGCAACAAGGAAGATAGACAATAATTCACTAAATTTTGTGAACTTACTCTGTCTGTATTGTTGTGACAAAATCATGTTGGTGGGATGAAAAGTTGAAAGCGTTTTTTCTAACATTAGGAGTTCAGAAACTGGATCCCCGCATAAAGCCAAAGTAGAGGTTATTCTATAAACATTAGAACTATAATCCGTAATTGATTTAAAATCTTGTAGCCTTAAATTAAGCCACTCAAATTTGGCATTAGGGAAAACAACCAATTTTTGGTGGTCAAATTTTTCCTTTAGTTGTGACCATAAGGTCAAAGGATGTTTGACTGTTAAATACTCAGTCTTTAATCCTTCATCAATATGATGACAAAGAAAAATTATAGCTTTTGTATTTTGTGTCGTAGTGGCCGTGTTTCCTGATTCAATAATCTTTTCTAACTCATTTGCACTAAGATGTAATTCTGCATCAAGTGCCCAAGCCAAATAGTTGTCTCCAGAGATTTTCAAAATTGAAAAATCTATTTTCGCCAAGTTTGCCATCTATTCTAAGTTAAAACACAATTTCATTATTTATTAAAAATAAGTAATAAATAATTGCATGTATGATATGGAAAAGATAAACTATGAGATAAAATGCAACAATATAAATATATATATATATATATATATATACATATATATATTATTAGCATATCATTTTAGTCAAAATATATATAATTACTAATGTATATACAAGTATAACTGTACATATAAAATATATATATATATATATATATATATATGTAAATGGATTTTCACCCGGCATACGATAATCCGCGTAAACAGATTATTCCCACAGGTATATAAATGGTAAAAAAGTTCCCACCAAATCTTGTAATAAGGATAGGTGGTACCATATGTAAATAATAAATTTAAAAATGGACAACTAAACATTAATATAATTAAGAATTAAAGAATATATGTCTATTGTAGGAATAAAATTATATTATCAGCTGGGCTAAGCCAGCTCGTAGTATAATAATTAATTGTAAAAATTTAATTTTACTGTCTCAATTGATTAGAGCTTCGTGCTGATAACGTGTTATAAAAATATTATAAAACTTTAGCAGAAGTTTTAATGAATACTTTCTGATTCTTCAGTATTATGAGAAAAAGAAAGAATTAAGAGAGAAATAATGAAGTAAGAGAAAGAAGTATAATGAGAGATCCAATCTTTCCTTTTTCTTCCTCTAATCGATTAGTTTTTATAGGCAATAGAAAGTGAATGACATAGCCCCATTAGTCAGAATGTCTAGGAAATTATAGCCCACTTAGTATGACCTAGGAAATCATATTATAACACAATAGGAATAATCCCTTAATTAGTCTTTATATTATAGTTTGTTTTTCTTTTTGGTCTCATAATTATCTTTTTGTTTCGTATTTAAAATTTATAATGCAATTTTAATCCAACTTCATTAAACTTTGCAAAACAGTTATAGTTTGGAAATTAAAAGTGAAAATTAACTATAATTTCGTGACAAACATGGAAATAACTATAATTTAAAGATGAAGTACACAAAAAACTTAGTTAATGAACCAAATATAAAATAAAATTGTAATTTGAAAACTAACAAAAGATTCTCTCATAACAATATGTGATATATTTTGTAACTTTATATGTGGACTTTTTTATTACTAGTTGTGTGGATAAATATAAGTGATGACTCTTTTAAACAGATATGTAATATATATGGTTAGACCATCTTTATAATCCTATACAATTTTATGTATTAATATTTTTTGCAATCATAATTTAACAAAAAAAAATTTACAATACGTAACATAACTCTAACAATATTTTTTAGTTGGGCTAAGTATAAAGACAATGTTTTTATTAAATAAGAATAGTACTATATGTATAAATTATGTACAAAAAATTGTGTACTAAAAGTATGATTCATATGTTGCATAATAATAAAAAGTTACATAAAATATCTGTTGCTAGTCCCATTTTTTTATTTTATCTTTTTTTATATTGTATGTATATAAATTTTTGTGTATAATATTTGTCTATAACATTAATCATTAAATAAACTTGAAAGAAAGTTAAGAATTTATAACTTCGATGGTTGGGCCTCAAGTTAAGATTTGGCGCATTGGTTCCTTTGGACTACGTTTGTGGTTCAACGTAACATGTTCATTGAAATGACATTTCGAGGTGTGATGCCCCACCATTAACATTTGACGTCAAATTTGGAAATAAATGACTTAAATCAAGACCAACTGTAGGATTTACTAAGCTATAATGTACCACCATTAAACTGGCTAATGTGTTGGCGTATGTTAGGAGTTCTAAATTGGGAAATTACTTATACATCGATTAATTTCATGTTAAATTTGGATTACAATTCACGTGAAATGGTAATATAATAATGTGTATGTCTCTTATTCTCTTTTTTATCTCTTTTATTCTATATGTACATACATCAATATTTAATAATGACATACATTTGTCATAAAAATATTTCAAATATATTCAGGATTTGACTCCCCTCCACTATATAATTCTCTCCCATTTCATCTAATGCAATCAATTATTTAATATATCTTAATAATTTTGTTAATAATGATCAAAATATGTTAATAGATAATTGATGATAATAAGATCAATACTGTTGATGCCGAGATTTTTCTCGTTTTAAAATCGTGGGGGTGTTTTGGGAAAAATCAACTTATGTCGACGGATTTTTGAAAGTTTGATTTTAAAGGGGACCAATTACACAGAGTCATCAGTTGGTAAGAATTTAAATGAATGTACAAACTCATCCGAATTTTGAAGTTTAAATAATTGAGATGACCCATTATGTGACTCCGTAAAATCAGTCTGCAACGGAGATTCATAGAGTTTGGGAGTTTATTGAAGCGGGGAAAGGTGTTAGGCACCCCTCGACTTCCGTGAAATACAGTTACCGTTTTCCTAATATTTTTCTTTGAAAGTTTAAATAAATTATCTCGAAAAGCGTGAAGTATGTGCATTGTGTTATGTGCCTAGATGAATCGTGTCATAGGAAAAATTTAGAGTATCATCTCCTAAAGTCAAGTCAAATTGTAGCTTAGAAAACATTATATATCGTCTTTTTTATCGTCTAAATCGTGGTGAAGGGGGTATCTAAGGCATCGTCTCCTAGAGTCTGAAGGGACTAAATTATTCTACTATTTTGATGACAACAAAATAAGAATTAAAAGTTTTTAGAAAAACTAGGATAGAATCCTCTTCATAGGATTTTATATTTCATGGTACATTATTTATATATTAATTTTACTTTCTTATATATTATTTTGCTAAAATTACTTTGTTATATTATTTTCAAACTGTATAGTTAGTCCATCACAATCTAATGCTATTGGACTATAAAGTTTATTTCAAATATCAAAATTTTAAAGGTCAATGAGTTTAGTTAGAAAATTTTATTGTACTCAAATTCTTTAATTAGTCCAAAAGGAACTATAATTCAATTATTTAGTAATTGAACTAAAAGTAATTTTCCAAACAAATTAACTATTATCTCTACGATTTCGGTCGTTCTGGTTTTCAGTGTAAAAACGTAGAGTGAATCTTCAGATCGTAAAATAACTTAACTCTACTGGACTTTACTCTTTGCAGTAACTCTGCGATATGACTCTACGAACTAGTGTTCCACTCAACAATCTTAGAGTTATCTTTGAGCGCTTCACTTCATTACTCTGCGATGGTAGTGTGACTTCAGTCTTTACTCTACGAACTGGTATTCCACTCAATGATCTCAGAGTTCTCTTTGAACACTTCACTTCTTTACTCTACGATAGTAAAGTAACTTTAGCCTTTACTCAACGAATTTTCAGCTCCAGCTATTACAAGGCTATACTCTACGATCTTGGATCAACCTAAGTTTAATATTATCCAACATGAGCTTTAAACATTCAAGTATTTTTGAGTTGGTCAAAAAGAATGCAAGCATTCTCTCTCTCTCCATTTGTGCTAAATGTTACTAGCTTTCCTATGTGGCTTGAAAGATAACAAAAGTTATCCTTCTTCATTTTTACCCGGGAAATCAAATAAAGTTTGCTAAAACTTTAAGGCATGTGTTATAACCATACCAGTTAAATTAGTGACTCATCACCTTCCCCATTCTTTCGGCCACATAAGCAAGAGAGAGAAAGAAAAAGCTAGGTGGATTATGAACCATTGGATGAATAATTGAATCCAACTAATTCTAGCCATTCATTCAAATATTTTTAGCCTATAAATACTAAGTTTACTTCATTCATTTCTCTTTAATCTTGCTAAAAGTCAAACTCTGCCCACATTTTTCTCTCTATCTCAAAAAGTTAGATTCTAGTGGGATAGAAAGTGATCAAAAGAGCATGAAAAATCCAACATACAACTATAATTGAAATTCTATACATTGCTCTTCTACACAAATTAGCACATACTCTTTATTATATTTTGTGCTAACATGTCATTTTCTTATTTGTGTTTAATATTATTATTATTGTTATCTTTTTATACATATTAAACACCACAAGCACAAAACACTTTCATTTGCATCTATCATATTATTGTGCTACATTCAAGTTGATCATCATTGATTATATTTTTACTCACTTGAATTAAAAGCTTATATATATTAATCTGAATTTTATACATAGTCCTTTTAAATAAAGTAAAAAACAAGTGATCTGACCTTCAGTAACTATCCACTAAGTACAAGACGTACAAGATAGGCTCACTTGAAAGTCGTGAACTGTAGTCCTTTCTAGTAAAGTGATATAAGAAAATTTACTTCCCTCAAGATTGGATAACTAGTTTATCCTTATAATTTCTATACGGAAAAAATTGTTCTTTTGTGTATAAAAGGACGATTCGTATATAGTCATCTCTTTGAGATTGATAAGCAAACTATATAGACACTTAACTTATAACGTGTAGTAGATTGACCTTTATTCAAAGTGTTAATCTCACTGTTTGAAAGTGTTCTATATCAACTAAATTGATCCTAATATATAAATTATCATATTATTTGTGATCATTAGTTTATCTGTCATTTTGGAAGAATTATTTTTAAATTGTCATTATTTATATCTTGTAATATTTAACATATCTGAACTTCAATATTGTTTATTTGCTTAATTCAAGAATTATTAATTAAAGACAAATAAGAATCTTTAAACAAAAAGGGTAGAGTTGAGTGTTCTTCTAGTGTGCGAGAAATTGAGTGATTCTTATTCCAAGACCAAGATCTTAGAAAGACCAGAAGTTTGGGTTTCCAAGTGAGTGAGGAAGAGAAAAGATATCAAGTTCCAAGACTAGCCGAAGAAGGAATACATGAAGCTCTGGAAAGGGAATCTGTCATTCTTGAAGAATACTAGGGGATAGTAGTTCTAAGACAGAATCAAATTTGAAAAGGTTTCTCCACTTAAGATAAGGTGTTAAACTATTTTTATTATGGAAAATCTCAAATCCTGGAGAGGAGTTTGGGGACTAGACTAGCTATATATATATATATATATATATATATATATATATATATATATATATATATATATATATATGTTAGAGATATATATAGTGAACCAAGCTATATCGATGTGTTCTCTGTTTGGTATCTCTCTATCCCTATCGTTTTTCTTTGATTATTTAAATATTTTAAACAAAATCACTTAGGAAAATAGAGTTAAAATTTAAAAAGGCCAAAATTTGTCAAAAAAATAAATTAATCTATTCAGCCCCCCTTCTAGATTAATTATTGCATATTCGGACCTAATAATTGGTATCAGAACAGTGCTTTTTAACGTATTTATTAAGTGATTACAGATTCAACAAAAAGTAGATCCTTCAAATGGCCTATTCAAATGCTACTGGTTGTGGAGAATGACTTTCTATGTCTAGACCACCTATATTTGATGGCACCAACTTTGCCACCTGGAAGAATCGATTCAGAATCTATGTCAGATCACAAGGTGTTAAAGTCTGGATGGCAATTGGAAAGGGAGTCACTGTTCCTACAAAAATAGTAAACGAAAAGTCAGTCGAGAAAGAAGTATATAAATTCACAGACATTGAAGAAAAAATCATGAATATTGCTGTTAAAGCTAAAATGGTTCTTACAAGTACTCTTGCAGAAAAAGAATACAAGCGAGTCAGTAATAGTAAGAATGCCAAAGAAATCTGGAAAAAGCTCATTATCACATATGAAGGCACCAACCATATCAAGGAAACCAAAAAAGATACTCTCATCCAAGAGTATAAAAACTTTAAACTCTTTGAAGGAGAAAACATCATCGACATGAAAACCAGATTCACCGGAATTGTTGATGAATTGGAACAACTCGAAAAAATCTACACAACAAATGAAAAGAATCGATGGATTCTGTGACGCCCCCAAATTCGGGTTGCCTTAACCTCGAATTCGGTGCATCACTGTGCAACTCATAAAGCATTCTATCAATAACTAATTGCGGAATAATAGAAATATTTACATTGATATAACATAAATACTCTCATCCCAAGTCTCGATACCAATACAAATAACTGACATAACATAGTACACACTATAATTAAGTCTTAATACATCACATCAGAATACATAATCTTAAATAAGTCTTAGTGTATGACAGAATTATAACATAGTAGGACAAAGCTAATCCGTGGCTTTGCCTTTGCCTTTATCCTTTCCCGAGCTCTCGCCTCTTTTGGTAACAACTGAAATATTTTAAGGAAAGTAAGGGTGAGCAACAAGTTTGCCCAGTAAGTACAACAACAATGATAAAGAGAAGTCATGAGTAAGGTTTCTCAAGTTTCAATTCCAATCTCTACTATTACTGATGAGTCACTATGGACTAGATGAATATCAAATGAATTCAAGGATTTCAAATTTTACAAATGCAGGAATCACTATGTGGCCACCATGACACTTACCTTCCATTAGAATTAATAGTATTACACTATTAACCCCAAAAACAACAAATACAAGTACAATAGGTGATCAGCCTAAAATATCCGGCATTATGCATAACCCTCAAACATTCAACTTGCGCGCATGTCGGTTCCCCGACTAAAAATATAATTTTCCCTACTATGAGGGTTGTTCATCTCTGCAAAGAGTCCGCACCAAAAGCAATTAGTTTGGATCGCTTTCTAAATCATGGGTATTGGTCTAGCCAAATCAAATGGTATTGACACTCTTCGTAAACAGTTCATGCATAATTTGAACTTAAAAGCTTTAACAGTTTATGTCAATAACGTATCTTGAACGCTTATCCAATTATTAAAGATTTACATAAGTATGGAATTCACACAATCATACATGTATTGCGTAAATATGAACTTTGAACATTAAATAGCATCCGTAAGAATATAGTCAAACGAAGTTAATAAGCTTGTCTAGCACGAGGACTAGCAAGGGTTAGAACACTTGCTCAAATTTAAATTGAGTAAGGTAGAAAACTTACATTCAATATATAGAAAGAATGAAGTTAGAAAACTTTGCACAATATTACTTGAGTAGGGTAAGGAACTTGCCTCTTTCGTTGATTAGGCTTAACGTAAAATTCTCTTCAAGTATCCTACACAATTTAGTACATATACACATACCAATTAGTCACATAATGGATATCAAATACTAGTTTATACAACTCTATAACGTTTCATTCTTATTAGGAATAGGATACTAAATAAGGTTATACACACTTTTTACGACGTTACGATGCTTGTACGTCCGTACACCAACCTTGCCTACCCGAATCCCAAGCAACACGCATATGTGTACGCTTAGCATACCTATTCGATTTATCTAATACCCATTGGTTAGTGATGAGTATCATTATAATACATAACATTCATGTTTTAAAACTTAGAACACCATCTTATACCGTCAGAAGCATTACACAAGTATACGTGCATGCCCGGCGGCCTCCGATTGCCTCTAAATGCACAACAGTCCTAAAAATGGTAAATTTGAAATTTGATCCAGGTAGTAAATTTCAATTCTAATAAATGGAAGTTTAAGTTCTATCTCTAAGCTTTTCGGATCATCTTGAATCATCCAATTTGGAGTTCGTATGAGAAAGTTAGGTCCATTTTACTAAAGGAGGTCAGAATCGCAAAACTGTACACAGGGATCTCGCCCCGACGAGAATCCTAGGGTAAAAAATCTCGCCCCGGCGAGGAACCCCCTGGATGCCTACAAAGGGATCTCGCCCTAGCGATAATCCTGGGCTAAACAATCTCGCTCCGGCGAGGAACCCCCTAGATGCCTCGGTTTTAACCTACCAGCAAGCTCTGTTTGACACACAACCTTCAAACTTACATAACTTCTTCGTTATAAGTCGGAATTAGACCATTTCAGAGGCTATGGAAAGCTTAAAATATGAACTACAAAACCCTCATAGATTCATAATCTTATAAACTCTTCAATAAATTGAAGTAGTGGCTCCAAAGAGCCTAGTCTAACTAGTTTTTAGCGAAACTCAAAGTTAGGCCAATTCATTCTTCCTCTTTGTGTCTTAGCTATTATGCAACAAGTCAATATGACTCAAAGCATGCTTCTACTACTAAGCTAGGCAACATAACATCCTTTCACCAATTAATCAACACATAGTTCTCAAGTTCTTAGAGAAATCATTCTCTTAGACATTAAATTAAATGGTTTGTGGGCATAAGTTTAAAACTCATATATGAGTAGGCTTTAACTGAGTTCTAGTCTAGATTTCCAAATGAAATCATTCCCCACAATCTCAGAATACATAATGGACATACACAACCAAGCATACAACCAACCATAGACTACATTTTCATCAAAGTATATAAATTGTCCAAATCAGTCCATAAATGTCCATAACAGTCCATTCTTGCTCCTTATGCAAAGATTTTGATTCTCATTCATTATTCCACGTTCATTGATTATTAATAAGGCTTTTAAAGAGTTAACAACATTCATATAAATTCATGAACTAACTAAACAATTTCAGCAACATATACTCCCACAAAACAATCAATAACAAACTGAAAATTGAAACAATAATGGAAATGAGCTAGGTTCCATAACACTAACCTCTTGAAGCTCTTCTAAGGATGCTAAGAGAATCAAAGTAGCTGCTACAACACTTCTTCTTCTTCCTTCAATCGCCCGTACACCAACTCTCACAACTCTCTCTCTCAATTTTCAGCTCTATGTTAGCAACAATGAACAAAGGAATGGATGAATGACAAAGGAGGAGTATTTATAGATAGAATAGCTGAGCTCTTTGGGTGAGTGAAGAAGGAATAAGCTGAGCATGCTTGGTTGATCAGCTCCCTATACATGGGAGGCTGGAATTGGCCTCTCCCATGTACGGGTAATCCCCCTCTCCTTCTCCCCAATTGTTCCATGCTCTCTTTTCCTCTACCAAATGTGGAATTGCTTCAACCAATATGTTCTTATTCCTTTCGCTCCCTCTCTCCTCATTCTTCCATCCGTATGCTTCTTCTCCATTCAATTGATCAGCTGATGGTTATTACCCATTTTACTCATGGGTCATGGGTTGGGTCGTGGGTCGGGTCGTGGGTCATGGGTCATGGGTTTGGGCCACCCTTAAGCAATTTGGGGCTTCTAATTAAATCCCAATTTGGCTAAAATAAAATCCAACACTTGGATTATTAATCCTCCACATTAACACATTGGCGAAATAAGAAAAGTCGAAATAAATGAAAAGGCGTTTTTGGGGCAAATAGTGCCCAAGAATAGTAACCCGCGAATAGAATTTTAGCGATATTTCTCCGAAATCATTTTAATAAGTCCTACCAAATAACAACACTTAATAACATTGCAAAGACATAATCTAGGTTATTACATAACATTTAATCACATCACATAAAATAATATTAATAAAAAACCATTCATTAAATAATATTCATAAGCGTATATTACAAAGCCATATAAAATTCACGGTCGTTACAGATTCTCAAGGCTCTTCCCTCCAAATAGAAAATCAAAGTCACTACAATCAAGGAAATGCATGATCTTGGTACTTATCCAATAGACAATCTCATTGGGAATCTACGAGCACATGAAGGAGACATGGCTACTGAAAAAGTCGAAAACGATCTTGATCCCAAAAAGAAAGGAATAACACTCAAGGCTATCCTAGCTGATCAGGAAAATGATGATGAAGATCTCAAAGAAGAACTTCAAAGTCTGGAAGATCATGAAGTAGCTATTTTATCCAGACAAATCAGAAGAGTCATTCAGAGCAAAGCTTAGAGGTACGGAAAGAGTTTCTTGAAATCAAAAAACATCAAGAGAGTATTCAATAACTCAAAAGGTAAGTAATTTTACAAACAAACCTACAACAAAATGAACCCTCCTCAAACAAACACCAACCAATTCAAAAATAACCACACCCAAAACAATCCTACTGAACCATCACTACCAGAAACTCAAGATGTGTGCTTTGAATGTAAACAACCTGGATACTTCAAAAGAGAATGTCCTCAATTAATCAAATGAAAGAGTTTCGTAGCTAAAGGTGGCTGGGATCTCAATGAGGACGAGGAAACACCAGAACCACAAGAAGAAATGGTTTATCTATGTCTCATGATGAATAGTGAAGCATCTACTTCAAGAACTAAGGTATCTCTTGAACTAAACTCTGAATTAAATATAGAAGATGATGAATACACTCTCGAAGAATTACAAGAAGGGTATAATGACTTGTATGAAAATCATAAAAAAAATTAAAAGAGAAATTAGAAAAATTAAAAGAAACTAACAAAAATCTGGAGATAGAAAACTGCAATTTAATTTTAACTAATGAAGATATTGTTTCTAAAAAACAAAAATTAAATGAAGAAAATATTAATTTACATGTTGATATTCTTAATTTCAAAATAAAAATTGATGATTTAACTAAACATCATAATACTAAAAAGACTACAATGAGGTTAAAAATTGAGATTCTTGAAAAAGATAAACATCACTTCACTAAAGCAATGAAAGACTATATACAGAAACAGAGAAACTTCAAATAGGGATAGTTGAATTAAAAAATGAAATATTAAAATTAGAAGAACAAGAAATTGATTTATCTCTAAAAAAGAATTAAAAATATTAACTAAAGAAAGAGATGATTTGAAAGCAACAGTGATTAAATTCATAAAAAGAAAAGAAAACTTAGATGTTATGCTTAATCAACAAAGGTGTGGATTTAATCGTGAAGGTTCGGGATATAAAAAAAAGTAAAGAACTTACTAAAAAGGGTCTTTATCATGATAAAAGTAAAGAAACTATCACTCATAGTTCTCCATTTACCAAGTGATGTTATTGTAACAGAAGTGGATATTCAGTTCAATTTTGCAGAGCTAAAAAGGGTGACTATAAGGACAAAATGATATGGGTTCCAAAAGGAACCGTGGCTCACAAAGTTGAATCGAGTAAATCTCATCAAAATTCGAGGAGAATGAAAAAAAACCTCAAAAATTTTATCATATAAAAAGAGATATCAAAATTTTATAATGCACATAAAAGAATATCTATGTTTAAAAATCAGTATGATTATCATGTTCCTAAGTTTGTTAATGCAAGAACAAGCACTTCATACAAGAAGTGGAATACTAACCCCAACGACCCATTATACAAAAGGGTACCACAAGGTTAATTTGATTTTGATTGCAGGTTTGTCTCTCCGCTTAAAATATATAAAAAGAATAAATCATATCTTGATATCGGATAATCGAGACACATGACAGGTGACAGATCCATTATAAGCAATATCAAGGAAGGATCACATGGAAATATCATATTTGGAGACATCGGTAAAAGTAAAATCACTGGTATTGGAAATGTTGGAAACGAACACATCACAATATCAAAAGTGCAATTAGTTACCAGACTCAGGTAACCAAGTTGATAGAAAGAGTACCAGTGGTACTTGTCAGTTTCTTGGCGGATGCTTAGTCTCTTGTTTCTCCAAGAAATAAAATTCAGTTTCTAGATCCACCACAGAAGCATAATACATTGTTGCAGCTAGATGTTGTGCACAAATCATTTGGATAAGACACACATTAGCTGACTACAATGTTAAGTTTGATTGTGTGTCTATATTGTGCGACAAAATAAGTGTTATTGATCTAAGCAAAAATCTTATTCTTCATGAAAGATCAAAACACATCGACGTAATACATCACTTTCTGCGTGATCATGTCAATAAAGGTAATATAAAAATAGTTCATATTGACACTGAACATAATATTACTGACATTTTCACAAAATCTTTAAGTTTCAATCGTTTTTGTAAACTACGTCACGATTTGGGCATGATGGAATTTACAAAATGATCAAATTTGGAACTTTAGTCTATCATGAAAGAATGATTAACCTCTTTCCTCTAACAAATTTCCAAAATTTTGGAAATTAAAGAATGAACTTAAAAGAAATTAAAATTTTAAATTTTATTTTAATTTTCTCATTTAATTTGAGTATTTTATAATATTTTTCTTAATTAAAATTAATTTGATTAAGTGGGTAACTAAAAACAATTGTTTAAAAGTCATTTTGTTCAATTTATTTGATATTTTGTGATTGATATCACTTTTTTAGGCTAATTAGGTATCTAGACCTGTCTTGGACGAGGACCGAAAGCTTCTCCCCTCTCATATTTTCTTACATTGGAAAATTAAATATTAATAAGTTATAGTTTATAAATTTCTCAAGTTAATATTTACAGTTAAAATGAAAATGTTATTTTACATAAAATTAGAATCAAAATGAAAAAATATATTTATGTAAGTTATTGACTGGAAAAAAAACTACTTAAGAAATTAAAAGTCAACATTAGTCAATTTCTGTCAAAATTACAAAAAGAAAAAGTCAACTGCTCGTGCATAGCGCGCACCCATCAAAACGATAGCGTTTTGTACAAAACTACGTTATTTCAAATTGAGCATTTTACCTTCTTCAGTCAGACTTCATCTTAGTCGTTCACCAAAATCAAAACCAATTTTGGTCATTGATTCAAGCAAGTATAAATTAAATAGTGTTAGGATTATACCATCATTTTCACAGGTTCACTCTCTCTCATAATCTCAAATCTAAAATTTCTCTCTTCTTCTCAAACGATCTCCAGAATTTTCTTCATTCTGCATCTAAGGTTTCATCCGATTATTGTATTTTGATTGAAATTTTTTGATTAAATGTTCATTCTTCAAAAATTTCTTGCAAATCTATGTGTTTGTAGTGTTTTTCACCTAGTTGATCTCATTTTTTTTTTAAACATAATACTTTTAAAGCTTGAAAGATTTCAAACAAATTCATATGAAAACCTATTTGTCAAAAATTCTTGCTACTCATCTAAGGTTTTATTTATGTGCATTAACTTACTATGTTTCTGAGTCATGTTGATAATAATTTTTTTTGAGCTGGCTTGAACTCTGCAAATGACGAGAATGTCCAAACAAACATAATAACTTGTCAAAATTCCAAGCTTAATCTGTGGAAAAATAGCATGTTACAAATTAAGAACCAGAGAATGCTCAATAAAGCAAGCATGAATCATCTATGGATAAATGCTCAAGCAAATAAGTCTCTATAATTCTCTTCTTTAATTTCGACATTTACTTATGTGAAATTCTCTTTATATCTCATTCTGATCACCATTGAAACTAATGTGTTGTTTAGGACTTGAACTTTGATATTATCTGAGATATATGTGCTTTACATATTTTTTATGCTTAAATGATTCGATTGATCTATGAAATTCTAGTTCTTAGCATATAGCTACCAAATGACATCAAACATATTAGCTTATTTGGCAAACGTCTGCAATATACAATGTGATAGGTTTGGAAAAAGGAATTCTGACACTTAGAAAGGATGTTCTGTCCAGTACAATTGCATATGTGGCTTCAAATGAGAAATTATCTAGGAAAAAAATAAAGAAATCTTGTGGGACCATATCTGACACAGTACAATATTTTTATTTCCAAATTGTCTAAACAGTGTAATACTTCTGTGCAAATATGGGTAGCTTGTGTGAACATAATTGGTACACTTTAGTTAAATTACATGTAATAATCATACTTCTCTACCTACTCTTATATGTGATAACCGTACCTTTCTTTGTTATACTTATATTAAATGATAAGCACCTACTCCTTTTTACTTGAACTTATCAGTCTCTCATGGTTGAGTATATATTGATGTTATGGACAAAAGGGAACTTTAGTGTTTGTCTTCTTGTCAATAATTGTTCTTACTTGCGATAGATCCTTTTGTGTATACTTTTATTGATGAGCAAACTTCTAATTTCTCCTTCCCTCCTACTTCTTTTGATGATATAAATGAACTAGTTTTTAATAATTTTGCATCTAATTTAAATGAGGGTGTGCTTGTGTCTGACATTCCTGAGTCTTCTAAAGCATGTCCTAAGGTTTCAAAGAAAAGAAAAGTCTCTTCTGAAAAGTCTTTACCTAGTTCAAAGAAAGTTTTAAGATAAACTCTCCTACTGTTTTTCAATAGGAAGTCCAAACTAGTTCTCTCATTGACTTCTCTATATATCAAAAGAAGTTTTAAAATAATTGGATGGGAATGTCTTGTTGAGTTTTCTGAGTCATTAATATACACTGACTTGGTAAAGCAATTTTATTCAAACATGCTTGTTGGCACAAATGAAAGTGGAGAAAAGTTTTTCACAACCTTGGTCAAGGGAAAGTTTTTATTTTTAGACTAAATAAATTTATGCAAGTGCTTGTCCTTAAATCCAAACATGCTTGAACTTACAAAAATTGATGCTTCATCTAAGTATACAAAATTCTCTACAAATAATTTTAACAAGTTTTTTAGAAATATTTCTGACTCTACTGCCCCTAGAACCTTCAACAACTCACCTAGAGATTTGGACATCAAATACTTCAAACCCAATAGCCAATTTCTAGCTAAAGTCATAAGGTTTAATGTGCTTCCATAATCTAATAAAAAAGGTGTTTCATTATAATGATTTGCAACTTATTAAAAGTAGTATGCACACAAGGCAATCATATTTGATATGATGTAGCATATACTTTGTAATCTTATTCATTTATTAATAAAAAGATTAATTTATTAAAGGCATTTTACTTTATCTATATAGTGTTATTATTTTATATGTGATAAACTCATAGTTTTGAGCAATGCTTTTAGAATCATGATGATAATCATGCTAATGAGATCTAAATTCTTAGAAAGCTTAAAACTAAAATCGTTCCTAATCGTTGGATTACTAAAAAAGGAATTAGTGAATCCGGATAGATTGGTACATACTTTGCTTACTCTTAGGAAGAGGATGATTGATCTCATAATCATTTGTGTGGAGACACTAAAGCAAATATGTAGGTACTTATTGGAAAATAAGTTCACTGAACGTGACTCGCTAAAGGAATACATAATGGAGTTTTACTTGTTGTTTGCCTAAATCTATACTAGCAAAAATACGCAAGTATACGCAGTCCACAAGTAATAAAGAGTAAGTAGAGTATCGTTCCCACGAGAAAAGTATGCAATATATAATAATAACAATCAGTTCTATACTAACTCAATTAAATTAAACAAGAGATCAATTGTGTGTTGGTTTGAGAATTTTGATAAAACTAAGTAAATAAATTCCGAAAACAGATAATATTGGAAACTTAAGATTACAATTTCACTTATTGCTTCATTTAAATCAATATACTTCCTGTTAAATTATGACAAGTAATTCAGATTGTTAATCAGGAACTCATCAATATCTAAAACCACTTCTCAGTGTATCATAGACAAATCAACTCAAATCTACAAAGGTTAGAATTAAGTTGAACACCCTAGATAACCAATTCACTATATCTCTATGTGAATTACAATTAAAAAGGATTTGAAGCTCAGGTTCCTTATCAGATTACATGTGGTGTGTAGGTATATCTCTATCCTAAACACAAATTATGAGTCCCAAACGTAAGTAGAAAGCATAATCACATGCTAATATGATCAGATCTAAACCTATAATCCATCTCTCAATTTCATATAGATTATCACGGTAATTACTGGCCAGGTAATTAAACAATTAAGTTCAAATCATATTAGACAATCTGAAAATAAATATCAATAATTAACCAGGAAGCATATTAGATAAAAATTACACAATAAGATCCATTGCAATCTTAAAAGAAAATTAGTTCATAGCTAAACCGAAATCCATAATCCACAAATTAAATAGCATTCAAAATTACAAACTAAGAGATAGAGAAGAGAAATAAAACTCTGATTGTAGCCTTCAATCTCTCCTTAGCTCCTACAATAACTCCTACGTGCTATCCAAATTGCTTCAAGTCTCCAATTGATTACAAATTAAGATGGTGTCTCTCAATTCATAGATAAATAAAAACTACTGAAAACTAGCTATTTATAATGCCTACTAAATGTCCAAAACCAAATAGAAGAAATAAGTTTGATTACAACTCAAATTCTGATCCAAAACTAAAAAGTCAAACTTCTGTCTTTGGTCAACTCCCGACCTAGCGCGGCCGCGCTAGGTTCCAGCACAAATCCGGCGCGCCCGCGTAGTCCTTCAACAGAGCCCCATTCTGGCACCCAGTGCGCGTGTGCTGGTTCCTTTCACAATATCGGCGCGGCCGCGCAGTTTTTCAGCAACTTCTGACTTTGGCTTCTTCAGTGCTCAATTCCTATCAACTTTGGTTCCAAATGCATAATACCTGCACAAACACAAGAAACACATGAAAAGTAACTAAAACTCAAAGATTTAAACAATAATTCAGTCAATTGGTATCCAATTCGTAGGTATGAAACCTATTCATCAAATACCTCCAAACTTGAACTATTGTTTGTCCCCAAGCAATGCAACACAATGCAAAATAACAAAACACAATGAATGCAAACTAAAAACTATCAATCCTATGAATCCAACCAACAGGTAGTTAACAAATCATTCCAAGCCTCAGAGATATGATCAAAGAAACTCAACAGCAAATCAATTCAATATAAAATACTAATCCCAACCAATCAGATAAATCAAACCTGTCATCACCCAAGTTTTGTGTGTGTGGTCCTTAACCATTGAACCCAACTACAATTTAAGTTTAGTTACATAAGCAAATTTCTAACAGGAATATGTCAATTCTCATTCAATTTCAGTAACAATGACAAATCCAACTAAAATAGAGCAAATACTAAGTGTAAAGGCAAACTGAGGTTTATTTCTACTCTAATCCTTCCACGAGTGCGTTTTATGCTCCATCTCATGTTTATGCTTTACAGTGCAATGCCAGACTCTATTAGGCTTTTCAAAGTCACCCATGTAGCGAGTTTTCAATCAATGACTCCCAAACCAGACGGTTTTAGGGCACTAAATGTTGAGACACCCCTAAGGATCTAATTACCCGAATGATAAAGGCCACAGAGTCCAACTATTCAAAGCATTTATTCATCATTTTTTTTTCTTTTTTTTTCTTTTTTTTAGCTAACTACTACCTCATAGATACCCCCAAACTTTAGCGTTTACCCAATTCCCACCTTCATTGTCAAGTCACTGTTTTCTTTCTTTTATTTCCAAGAGTATCCCAAATTAGAAAAATGATTATATAATCCTTGAACTACAGCTGAGCAACACAATCAATTTAGGTGCTAACCGGTAACTTAAGTTTCAGACAGGCATAACTATCCTCATGATCAGAACAATGACTCACATATTAACTATCAATGCTGACTAAGCTAACAAATAAACAAAACTTCATCATTGGCCTGGTCAATAGCATACTACTCATCAATTGGATTCATACAATATTAACTAAATGCAAACACATACTAAATTACATGCACAACTAAACATAGCTTTAAACTAACATGCTAACTCAACTTAGATAAAAACACAAAACTAACACATAAAACTAAACCCCCCCTCCCCAAACTCATGATAGACAATGCCCTCATTGTAAAAATTAAAGCACAGGGGGAAATAAAGAAACTCCCCTAAGTAGCAGCATCATCATCTCCTGCACTAAGCTCGAGAGGAGTATCAGGCGGTGGGTAAGAACTTGTGGAACCAAAGATTGGAAACTGAACCTGCACACCCAACTGACCAAAAGCCCGCGTCAATGCTCCAGAAAAGTCAGTAGAATAAGCCCAGAAATCGACATGTAAAGAGTCCATCCTCCTCTCAAGACGATGCATATCCCTCTCCTGGTGGGCATACATAGTAGTCATCACTAGCACTGAAGCCTCTGCTTCTTTTTCTTCCTCATTTCCCAGAATAAAACCAAGTCCTCGTGGATGAGACTTGCCACCATCCCATACTACATACCTCCTGATGTGATTATGATCAATATCCTTCATTGGTAGCAATAAAGTCTTGTTCTCCCACGTAACCCCAGCTGCTAGACAAAGACGACTAACAATCGAAGCATGTAGGAATCCTCCGGAGGTACTCCCTCGCATAGATCACATCATGGATGAGTAAATGAGGGCTCCCACATCAAACGATTTGCCCTTGAGAATCCCAAATAGCAGTATAGCTCGTTCTTTTGTAACATCATTCTGATGCCTCGTAGGAAGCATACTTGCACATATGAAGCAATACCACACCTTGGCGTAACGGTTGAGAGCAGTGTGTGGGAAGTGGAGTTTTTGGGTAGTTCTAACTTTGGTAGTCCACTGTGTACCCGGTTTGCACATCACTGAAACGAGCATATCCAAATCAATATCAGAACTTTTGTAGGCCAACCAGTCGAAACCATCTTCAGGGAATATAGGCAGTCTATACAAATTATTGATGGTTTTCTTATCATATCTCACTTTCATGCCCCGCATATAAGATATGTCATTTTGTGTTTCACGTGCATTGGCATAAAATTCACGAACAATCGCCATCGGTGCTGGCATAGGTGATTAAACAAATAATGCCCATCCATGCTCAATAATCTGTCGCTTAATCATCCCATCTTCATCATTAGTCTTCAACCCTCTTTCCACAACAAAATTTTTTCCAAGCCAGACATCCAAATAATTGTGTTGAGCCGAAAGATTCACGAATCGATGAGTGTCCAACACATCCTTAACCTCTATTTCCTCATCACTACTACTCAATGAGGACACCACACGAGCTCTCTTTGATGCCATTAAAGTAGGCTTCACAATGTAAAAACTCAGCAAATACCACAGAAATCTAACAATGTAACCCAATACAGCAATCCCAAGTACTAGCAATCTTCACTATACTACAATTATATAAATAACCCAATTTAGCAGAAAGCAGTTGAAAAGAGAATACCAATACTTGGAACGTGGTCAAAGAAATCCCAATCGTGCAAAAAATCTCATGATATGTAGCAACTGTAGCGTCTGATCGTGCGAATAGTGGTGGAGAGGTTGAGGTTATGGAGATAATTGATAGAAATCGTGGGGAGAAGTTAGGGTTTGAATGTGGGTAGATGTTATAAGTGATTGGAAAGATGATAGAAAGGGGTTATGGATGAAGAATCAATAGGTGAATGGGTATAGGATTAGGAAGAGAAGGTTAGGGTTTGATTGGATTTGAATGTATGAAATTTGGTTTGGATTAGAAATAGGAGAGTGGGGGAAGAAATTCGAATTTGGATCAGAATGGGAGTGAAGGTTCGAATGCCTGGTAAGGAGTAATAAGTAGGGCACAATCGGGTCGGGTTAAAACAATTTAGTATCCGTGCCCAGGTCGCGGCGCGCCCGCGCAGATTTGCAGTGCAAAACCAGCGCGCCCGCGCCGGAGTGGCAGAGAGCCAAACATTTCTTCTGGTAGACCGCGCGCCCGTGCCGTTCTGCCTTGTAATCCTTGCGTGGTCGCGCTGCCCTGCATCTTTCTTTTGTTATTCTTTTTCCTCCTGGCTTCATGACTACTAATTTGACAAGATGCAACCTGCAAAGGCAACGTTCACATATTATACTCCTAAAACAGTAATTCAACTACCCTAACTCATATTAAAAACACAAAATAAACAAACAAATGGGTTGCCTCCCATTGAGTGCTTGATTTTAAGTCTTTCAGCCTGACTACTCCCTGTTTCATTCCGGATTATAGAGAATAACTGAGGATTTCTGGTGATCGTAATCACCACCCCAATAATGCTTTAAGCGCTGTCCGTTGACTTTGAATGGCTCGTTCGAATTAGTTCTAGCTAACTCAACTGCACCATGCGGGAAGACTTGTTGTATAATGTATGGGCCCGACCATCTTGATTTTAGCTTCCCAGGAAACAATCTCAGTCTAGAATTGTACAGCAGCACAGCTTGCCCCGGTTTAAACTTTCTTTATATGATCTTTTGATCGTGCCATTTTTTAGTTTTCTCTTTGTAGATTCTGGCATTTTCATAGGCTTGCAAGCGGAATTCATCTAGTTCATTGACCTGTAACAGTCTCTTTTCGCCTGTAGCTTGTAGATCAAAATTCAATTTCCTGATAGCCCAATATGCTTTATGCTCAAGTTCAACTGGGAGATGACATGCTTTATCGTACATAAGCTGGTATGGTGACATCCCAATCGGAGTTTTAAACGCAGTCCGGTAAGCCCAAAGAGCGTCATCTAACTTTAATGACCAATCCTTCCGATTTGGATTCACCACCTTCTCAAGAATCCATTTCACCTCTCTGTTTGAAACTTTTGCCTGGCCACTTGTTTGGGGATGGTAAGCGGTTGCAATTCTATGCTTAATTCCATATTTGGCCAAGAGAGTTGTGAAAGATTTGTTGCAAAAATGGTTCCCTTGGTCACTAATGATTGCCCTCGGTGTGCCAAATCTTGTAAATATGTTCTTCTGGAGAAATTTCAATACCACCTTGGCATCATTTCGACACGTAATCCACTGCCAGTAGAATGTATTCATTGTTAAAGGATTTTGGAAAAGGACCCATGAAATCAATACTCCAAACATCAAAAATTTAAACTTCTAAGATCATGTTTAAGGGCATCTATGTTACCCATCCTTTGGCATCTATCACATCTCTGTACGAATTGATGGGCATCCTTGAACAATGTTGGCCAGTAAAATCCTGCTTGCAAAACCTTGGCCGCTGTTTTCTCACCTCCAAAGTGTCCTCCATATAACGAGTCATGACAATGATGTAAGATGATATCTGTTTCGCATTGAGGAATACACCGTCGTATAATCTGATCTGTACACTGTTTGAATAAAAACGGCTCATCCCATATGTACCTCTTAACTTGTAAAAACTTCTTCTTCTGCTGATTTGTCAAATCTAGGGGATAGACGTTGCTTACTAAATAATTGACAAAATCTGCATACCATGGAATCTCTGAGTTTATCACCAACAAGCGTTCATCCGGGAAGTATTCATTGATCACTGTTTTATCATTCTTTGCATGTTCCTCGTTCTCTAATCTCGATAGATGATCCGCCACTTGATTTTTCGTCCCCTTCCTATCCCGAATTTCCAAGTCGAATTCCTAGAGTAGAAGAATCCATCTAATTAGCCTCGGCTTCGCATCTTTCTTCGAAATCAGATATCGTATAGCTGAGTGATCCGTGAACACCACCACTTTCGTTCCGATTAAGTATGAGCAAAATTTATCAAAAGTATACACTACCGCTAGTAACTCCTTCTCGGTAGTCGTATAGTTGAGTTGGGCATCGGACAATGTTTTGCTAGCATAATAAATGGCGTGAAAAACCTTTTCCTTTCGTTGACCCAGAACAGCCCCAATTGCATAGTCGCTAGCATCACACATTAACTCGAACGGCATTGACCAATCTGGTGCTACTATCACAGGCGTTGTGGTCAATTTCTTCTTCAACACCTCAAAAGCCGTCAAACATTCATCGTCAAACTTGAATGGAACATCTTTCTCCACTAGACTGCATAAAGGCTTAGAGATTTTAGAAAAAGTCCTTTATGAATCTCCTATAAAATCCGGCATGTCCCAAGAAGCTTCGTATCCCCTTAACTGTAGTTGGTGGAGGTAGATTTTCAATTATCTCCAATTTAGCTCAATCTACCTCTAACCCTTTTGACGACACCTTGTGCCCAAGAATGATCCCCTCTTGCACCATAAAGTGGCAATTTTCCCAATTGAGCACTAAATTGGTTTCCACGCATCTTTTCAAAACCAGGACCAAATTTTCCAAACAACTATCAAAGGAATCACCAAACACTGAAAAATCGTCCATGAATACCTCCATATTGCGTTTGACCATATCTGAGAAAATAGCCATCATACATCTTTGGAACGTCACTGGTGCATTACATAATCCAAAAGACATCCTCCTAAAAGCGAAAGTACCATAAGGACAAGTGAAGGTAGTCTTTTCCTGATCTTCGGGGGCAATCACTATCTGATTATATCCTGAATAGCCATCCAACAAGAAATAAAACTCGTGTCCAGCCAGTCTATCTAACATCTGATCAATGAAGGGTAGAGGAAAGTGATCCTTACGGGTTGCCTTGTTTAGTTTTCTGTAGTCCATACAAACCCTCCATCCGGTCACTGTCCTTGTCGATATCAACTCATTATGTTCGTTCTCTACAACCGTCATACCACCCTTTTTAGGCACACACTGTATTGGACTCACCCAACTGCTATCAGAGATGGGGTAAATGATACCTGCATCAAGCCACTTCAGAATTTCCTTTTTCACCACGTCTTTCATGATTGGGTTCAGCCTCCTTTGTTGCTCAATTATTGGTTTGGCATCATCTTCCAAAAGGATCTTATGCATACAAAATGATGGGCTAATTCCTTTAATGTCCGCGATGGTCCAACCAATTGCCAATTTGTACTCCCAGAGAACTCGTATCAACTTACTTTCCTGCAATTCGTTAAGTACAGATGCAATGATAATAGGCAAAGTAGATGATTCACCCAAATAAGCATACCTGAGATGATTAGGTAGTTGTTTAAGCTCAAGTGTTGGGGGTATTTCTAGAGATGGCTTCAATTGCTCAAAGGGTTGCTCTGTGCTTTTCAATGGTTCGAACGGGATTTTGAATCGGTGTACCCTAGGCAATGCATCCAACCCCTGAAGATAATCAATAATCTCAGCATCATCTAAATCATCCTCCCCTGACAAGGTAGTCTCCAATAGATACCTAATCATCAGCTTCAAAAATTCATCATCCACGACTTTTTTCACCATATCCATTCTGAAACACTCCTCTTCGTTCGTAGGAAACCTCATAGCCTTAAACACATTGAACTTCACTTCTTGGTCTTGAACTCTCATAGTTAATTCTCCTTTCTGCACGTCAATGAGTGTTCTACCGGTTGCTAAGAATGGTCTCCCAAGTATGATAGGAATGTTCTTGTCTTCTTCGTAATCCAATATGATGAAATCAGCTGGAAATATGAACTTATCAACTTTAACAAGTATGTCCTCCACAATTCCTCTCGGGTATGTAACAGACCTATCTGCCAGCTAAAGAGAGATGTTTGTAGGTTTCGGTGCAAGTAAACCCAACTGAGAGTATATCGATAACGGCATAAGGTTGATACTAGCTCCCAAATCACACAAACATTTGTTAAATGACAAGTTACCAATAGTGCAAGGAATAGTAAAGCTGCCAGGATCTTTCAACTTTTGTTGCAATTTCTTTTGGAGCACAACACTACATTCTTCAGTCAAAGCTACTGTTTCATAGTCCTCTAGCTTTTTCTTCCTTGACAAGATTCCCTTCTTAAACTTAGCGTAACTCGGCATCTGCTCTAAAGCCTCCGCAAATGGTATGTTAATTTGTAACTTTTTGAAAATTTCGAGGAACTTGGAGAATTGCTTATCTTTCTTCTGTTTCTGAAGTCTCTGTGGATATGGAACTGGGGGATATGTCATTGGTGGTGTTGTTAGTTCCTTTTCTTTTTCTTTTTGCTCAATTTCAGACTTCTTTCCTTCCTCCTTTGAAAGTTCTGTCGTTTCAATTTCTGGTGGGCTGCACGCCTGCGCTGCGTCCCCATACATTTCAGGCGTGGTCGCGCCTGTTGGCAGTAACTATTTTCCGCTTCTCAAAGTGATAGCTTGGCATTGTTCCTTCCCATCTCTTTTCGGATTAACTTCAGTATCACTTGGGAATGCTCCTTGGGGTCGACTATTCAAAACATGAGCTAACTGTCCCAACTAATTCTCTAGATTTCTAATCGACACTGCCTGACTTTTCACATTCATATCTACTTGGTTTAACAGCTTATCCTGATCATTCATTCTCCTCTCAGAAGTTGTAATAAATTTTGTCAAGCAGTCCTCCAAACTTGGTTTCTTCTCTGCCTGTTGTGGAACTTGATTTTGAAAACCTGGGGGATTCTGTGGTCTTGGAACTTGATTTTGAGCCTGTGTATTGTTGCTCTAAGAGAAACCCGGATGATTTCTCCACCCCGGATTATAAGTGTTTTGGTAAGGGTTTGGTGGTCGTTGGTAGCTACCCACAAACTGCACTGCTTCAGGATTAATGGGACAATAATCTGTATGATGTGATCCCACGCATAGCTCACAAACATAAGCAACTTGTTGAGTTTTTGACTCTGCTATAGCATCGATCTTCTTAGACATAGCTGCTATCTGAGCTGCTAATGTTGTGACTGTGTCAACCTCTAATACCCCGACTACCTTTTGTTGATTCATTCTGGAAGTCGGCCATTGATAATTGTTGGCAGCCATTGTCTCTAATAGGTCATAAGCCTCATCACACTTTTTATCCATAAGTGCTCCTCCCGCGGCTGCATCTATGCTGGATCGAGTCACTTAACCCATTGTAGAACGTCTGAAGTTGTAGCCACTTGGGTAGTCCATGGTGTGGGCATCTTCTCAATAAGTCCTTGAACCTCTCCCAAGTCTCATACAGTGACTCTCCATGTTGTTGCTCATAAGTAGAAATCTCGTTCCTCAATTTGGCAGTTTTAGCCGGCGGAAAGAATTTCGCAAGAAATTTCTGAGCTAAGTCATCCCAAGTCGTGATGGATCCCGGCGGTAGCGAGTGCAACCAACTCTTTGTTTTATCCCTCAGAGTGAATGGGAATAGACGTAGTCTGACCGCATCATCCGAAACATTGTGATATTTGAATGTATCACAAATCTCAAGAAAGCTCACCAAATGTTCATTCGGATCATCAGTGGCCAGTCCCCCAAATTGCACTGAATTTTGGATCATCTGAATTGTTCCCGGTTTAATCTCAAAAGTGTTTGTAGTGATAGCTAGCCTCGTGACGCTTGACTTGATCTTATCTATCTTAGGCATGGCATATTCCCTCAATGATTTCTGCTCTTCGTTATCCATGTTCACTTTCTCAATTGTCTCTTTGCAAAATTTCCTCAACTGGCGTAACTTGTTTTTAAGATCGTCCTCACACTGCACAAGTTCCGGTTGTTTTGATCTAGTTTGCATAAACGGACCAGAATCACCTGAAAAAGAGGATGAAAGAAAAAAAATTAAAAAAAATGAATGTTGTTTAACTAAGATTGAATCAATTAAACTGATAATTAAAAATTATAAACATAAATAGTTCAAATCATATTAGACAATCTGAAAATAGATATCAATAATTAACCAGGAAGCATATTAGATAAAAATTACACAATAAGATCCATTGCAATCTTAAAAGAAAATTAGTTCATAACTAAACCGAAATCCATAATCCATAAATTAAATAGCATTCAAAATTACAAACTAAGAGATAGAGAAGAGAAATAAAACTCTAATTGTAGCCTTCAATCTCTCCTTAGCTCCTACAATAACTCCTACGTGCTATCCAAATTGCTTCAAGTCTCCAATTGATTACAAATTAAGATGGTGTCTCTCAATTCATAGATAAATAAACACTACTAAAAACTAGCTATTTATAATGCCTACTAAACGTCCAAAACCAAATAAAAGAAATAAGTTTGATTACAACTCAAATTCTAATCCAAAACTAAAAAGTCAAACTTCTGTCTTTGGTCAACTCCCGACCTAGTGCGGCCGCGCTAGGTTCCAGCACAAATCCGGCGCGCCCGCGTAGTCCTTCAACAGAGCCCCATTCTGGCACCCAGTGCGCGCGCTGGTTCCCTTCACAATATCGGCGCGGCCGCGCAGTTCTTCAGCAACTTCTGACTTTGGCTTCTTCAGTGCTCAATTCCTATCAACTTTGGTTCCAAATGCATAATACCTACACAAACACAGTAAACACATGAAAAGTAACTAAAACTCAAAGATTTAAACAATAATGCAGTCAATTGTATCCAATTCATAGGTATGAAACCTACTCATCACTTGCCTGTCAATAGGAATTCCTCTAGTGATAGTAATACAAGTGATCCTTGGACTTGAGATCATCATAATATCTTGTATATGATGAGTTATACTTTAACATGTTCCTTAAGACCCTTAGGGTATATCAAAGGGTATGCTTAGGCATAATAATTTGTACATGGAGATAATGAATGGTCAACAAAGAATATATCGGTTCTAGTAAAAGGAGAGAATGTCATATGTGATTCGATAAATGACAACTCAGTAGTCCTTAGCCAAGGCAGAATAAAATTAGAAAGTAGTTTCTAATTTGCATTATTTAGAGTTATGCATTTGAGAATCGAAATACATATAATTAAATAAAATAAGACTTGACAGTAATTCCATGTCTTATATTTAATTGAGACATTGTTTGGTGGAAGGATTGAATTGTACAGTAACTATTCACTGAAAGGTTCTTTTACGATTAATGTTGAAATCTATATTATCTGAAAAGTCGTTAATCGCTAATGGAGTTTACCCTTATTGTAAAATAAATATTATTTAATTAAATAAATTAAATATTTAATTTATTTATTTAAATAAGATTAGAATTTTTCTAATTGATTTATTCACAACCGGTTTAATATAGAGAATTTAAAGGGTCACACTGCAAAAGGAAAATATTTATTTAAGAAGTAAATGACATAATCGTAATAATAAGTTAAGTATATTTAATTTAATCTATAGTGATAGAATAAATTAAATAGCTTAATATTTATTATTTAATATTTTGGAAATAGTAAATATAAATTAATAAGATGAGTCATATTATTATTATTACTATTATTATTATTTAATTCCTAAAAGGGTTTGAGAATTAATTAATTAAAGTACTCTCATAAATTTCTAATTGGATTAAGAGTTTAATTAATTAAAAGAGTTTAATTAAAATAAAACTCTATTCCTAAATAGTTTAGGAGGGTTGTCTATATCTATAAATAAGATGAGTCTTATTGTGAATTGGGGTTACATACATTTCCATACGATTTGGGATAGTACGTACAAATTCTATAGAGATAGAAAATTAAGATTTTTTCCAACGATCATCTTCTTGAATACATATTATTCCTTGGAGGATCACCTCTAGAGGCCAAACACTTGGGTGGCTAACGTTGATCAAAGGAAGGAATCTAACCGGTGAATTCAAGGAGAACACGAAGGATTTGGAGTTAAACTCGTACCTGAAGAAGCACGATTCTACGAGGGTATAATTATGATTCTCTACATCTTTCGTATAATTGATAACTGAGTATAAGGAAAGATCATGGTAATGGTTTGTATAAAATTTTAAAATCCGATTTTATCGCGCTTCCGCTATATTTGTGTATTTTGATTGCATACTCGCGTTATATACAAACCTAACAGTGGTATCAGAGCCAAACCTTGTGCTAATTATCGATTTTGATAATTCCATGTATGTATGGGTATATGATTTGATCAATTTTTTGGGCAACAGATGAGTTTTCAAAACCTGCGTCGCAACGCGGTCGCGCCACTCCTAGTTCATTTTGGAGTGCGGTCGCGCCCAAACCTAGTAATCATTTCTGGAGATGCAGCGCGGCCGCGCCGATTCCAGGGGTAATTTGAGCGCGGCTGCGCCGTTCTGCAGAATTTGAAAATTTTATTCTATCTTCAATTAAAGTAAATAGTTTATTCAATTGGAGTAAGTTTAAAATAAAGATGTTTATTTTGTTTGGAATAGGATTCCGTGTTGGTAAAATTAAAGGAGTTTAATTTGATTTGGTTTTTGATTAAAATAAAAGAGTTTATTTTGTTTCAAAATTAAATTTTAGCAAACTTTTCCCATTAAATGATATCGATGTATATATGGAATGGTTTTATTATTCATAAGATGAATGTTATTTATTGATGTATATGGTGATATAATTGATAATTAAGTACAAGAAAAGATCATGGTGATGGTTTGTATAAAATTTTAAAATTCGATTTTATCGCGTTTCCGCTATATTTTTGTAATTTGATTGCATGATCGCGTTATATACAAACCTAACAGTGGTATCAGAGCCAAACAATTTGCTAATTATCGATTTTGATGATTCCATGTATGTATGAGTATGTGATTCGATCAATTTTTTAGACAACAGATGAGTTTTCAAAACCTGCGTTGCAGCGCGGCCGCGCCGCTCCTAGTTCATTTTGGAGCGCGGCCGTGCCCAAACCCAGAAATCATTTATGGAGGTGCAGCGCGGCCGCGCCGATTCCAAGGGTAATTTGAGCACGGCCAAGTCGGTCTGTAGAAATTGAAATTTTTATTTTATCTTCAATTAACGCGAATGGTTTATTCAATTAGAGTAAGTTTAAAATAAAGATATTTATTTTATCTGGAATAGGATTACAGGTTGCTAAAATTAAAGGAGTTTAATTTTGATTTGGTTTTTGATTAAAATAAAAGAGTTTATTTTGTTTCAAAACTAAATTTTAGCAAATTTTTGCCCATTAAATGATATCGATGCATATATGAAATGGTTTTATTATACCTCTCCTGTCGAGCATGCCCTTCGAACAATTTCTTGAGATGATCGATCATCTCATAAGCATCCATTAACTCATGTTGCTTCTGAAGCTCAGAGTTCATAGTTGCTAGCATGAGACAACTCACGTCTAGAGCATCATATTGATGTTTCTTGTAAGCATTATGCTCTGCATGTGGTGCAGTGTTAGCTGGTGCTGCAGGAATGGGCCCATCAAGGACATATAGCTTGCGCTCTTGTTTGAGGACAATCCTCAAGTTCCTATGCCCGTCCAGGAAATTAATTCCACTCAGTTTTTCCTTCTCAAGGACTAATCATAGTGAAAGACTATTTGTATTGTTGTTTGCCATTGATATCTACAATTTATAAGTGCAAAAATAATAAGTCAAATTGCAGAGTTTTTTGATATTATGAAATTGATAATAGTACATTCAAAATATACCTCCCACTATTTTATTCAAATTAATAGCCCTCACCATTAATTCGGAAAGCATTTTTATTTAAATCTTTCTAGTGAGCTAAGATCCATATTTTATTATGCCTTAAGTTAGCTTTGGTTATTCTCTCAAAACATAATTATTTAGGTAGACAACCCTTTGTCAATTATATCGTATATAACTCTTAGATAGTTTGGTGAACAACATTTGTTCTAAGTCCATCTAATGGTATCTACCAAACTTTATGCCTCTAAGTCCACAATCCTATTGAGATAACTTAGTTAAGTTAGGCCCAATGATTTTAACAATTTGGATATCACAATTATCCTATCGCATCTTACTAAGATAAATAATGTACTTTGCTTTGGCAAACCTACATCCATCGATCAAGGTCTTGATGAGTGTTATTCATTGGAAGGCATCTGATTAGACTTAATAATTTTATGAGGGATTTTATTAATTAATTTAGATCTCACCAATATTTAATCTCATTAAGCATGCACATTATTTATCATATCATATCGTATACAAGCATAAATAAAGTGCAAAATTAAATGTGTCACAGTTATGGCCCAACCCTATGTCAATCTTCTCAAGCTAATGAAAAGATTGAAGGTCAGTCTAAGGTGATAAAAAAACTTCAAAATAGTAGCTTCCTCGGGCCTTCCTCGTGTATGTGTCTCCTCTCCATCATCATCTTGTCATCTTGATAGGTTACATTTGTACATTACATGTGATAAAGAAACCTCGAGTTACATTCGAGGGGATTTAGATGAGAAAAGAATATTACATTAGACTTTATAGAGAGGCACGACATGCAAGCCGTATTTCAAAAACAAAAACCACTAACCTATGGGTCAAAAGGGCCATAACTGTGCACCATGCATATCACAATAAGCACATAACATAATTTTATATAATAAAAAAAATCGAATATTAGGGTTACGACCATCGTGCGCTACGACGGGGGGTCCAAGGGGGGTTCCCCCCTGGCGGTGGAAAAATTTTTCGAACTACAATCTGTATTGCAGAATTTTTTCACACGAATTTATGAAACAATTCCAGATTCGTATACAAACTCCAAAACACACATAATAACAATACATTCAGAACATATCATATATGTCCAGTTTAGGTTAATCATATTAAACCGAATCATGTTTCTAATCCAATTAGAACAGTAGTTGTATTGTTATTCCACCTTCTAGGATACGATTAATAAAACATCTTATACATGCATATATCTTACTGTTTTTCCAGAACTCGCATACATGCAGAATAGGATATATTCAATTTTCAGATCGGTAAACATGCATCATCAAATATCATATATATATCGAATACAATTAAAACACATAATCTGAATTAATCTTTTCGCAAGTAGCTCTGATACCACTGTAGGGTTTCCGACCGATAAAGGCAGCGGAATTTAAAAATTTTAAAACTATTTCGAAACCCTAAAACAGGATTCATGCAAAAAATAAATTAATTCAGAGGTTTAGATTTGTTTTACCGATTATTCGAGCTTGAATGCAACGATGAAATTCTGGAACGGCTTCGAATCTCCAACGCAATCCAACAGAACTGCGTCTCTACGGTATTCACACGAACATCCCACAAATCGTCACACGGTCTGCAGCAAAGAGAACTCCGGTACTAGCCGCCAAGATCTGGATTTTCTCAAGTGTTGCTCTCAACTCTCTTTTCTAAAACGGCTAGGGTTTTTCTATTTTGTTTCACGTAAACAAGACTGCTGAAACATTTGATATATATAGAGTCCAAAAGGTTAAGCAAAATCCTAATCCTATTAGAAAAGTAAAATCCGAATTTATATATATATTATATTTTAATTAAGTCTTACTTAATTAATATATATATATATACAAATTATCCTGTTAATTTAAATTTGTAATTTAAATACTATCAATCATATTGATACATTTAAATCCTTACAATTTAAATTAATTCTCTTTTAATTACGTTCTAAGTGTGTGACCCTATAGGTTATTATTATATTGGCAATAATTTTAAAATCATATTATAAAATTATAAACAGTGAGTGGCATCTAGTAATGCATCACTGCTACCCAAATAATAATAAGATCGGTGACTCGATGCAACTTTTTCGTGACCAATGTTTCAATGTAATTTAATCCTTTTAACCTTGACATCCTAGATTAAACTCGAGCCATGGAATGTGTCATACTCTTCATAATTTAATCTGAGTTTTCTTGATCAATGAGTAGACTATATGAAATAAATCACTATTTGAGCATGGTCATGCATTTCATAGTCCTACTCAATCAAGAGGCCTATGGATATCACCCCTAATATATAGGAGGGTTAAATTCCATCTAGATCACTCATATTCCTCACACGATTCATGATGTACCCAATAATCACCTTTATTGTCCACCCTTTTAAAGGTGACCTTTGATGATATCAAAGTACATAAATTCTCATATAGTAATATAGTGATTTCAGGTCGGAGGACCATTACATCATTGTCACTATGAGAATTGCTTATGACACTTTGCATAATGCTCCACGTAGAATTCTCATGATGGGTCTGTCAAGTACATTGTTCTCTAACATGTACCTATGCATTGACTTAATATCTCATATATTAATGACCAATGAGATTTGGCCATCAGTCAATCCACATACTAGTCTCAATGTATCATTTTTGTCCCATTCTCAATGATACTTGACTAGGGACATTTAAGAGTAATGATACTTATTGTAATTATATAATCTCATGTTCAAGTCACATACTTGAAGCTATATAATTTGTATCATTATTCTAAGGACTTTTATTATGTTAACATTTATATAACAAAGTAAATGAAACCATAATAAAATAATTCATTTATTCAATCAAATATCACAAGAAATGTTAAGCAATTACATTAAATAATTGGCCTCTAGGGCATAAACTCTAACAATAAATGCATGCTAATGTTGTAAAATTACATATTTCATTTACAGAACTTTACAAATGTCTAATTCACTATCACTGCAGAGCATATTGAATGCTAATAAGTTAACCGGACTGAATTATATGGATTAGTTAAGAAATTTGAGAATAGTTCTCACATCTAAAAAGTTATCTTATATCCTTAATTCGCCTGTCCCTACAACTGTTGCAGAAACATCCTCTGAGGAAGAGATTGCTACTTTTAGAAAGTGGCAAGATGATGCAACCGTGGCTCAATACATCATGCTCGCATCCATGAGTAACGAGATACAACGTCAGCATGAAACTATGGATGCTCCTACTATACTCCTGCACCTCAAGGAGTTGTATGGTGAGGAAAGTAGGACTGCTAGATATCAGATATCTAAGGAGCTCTTCTAATTTAGAATGACCGATGGCACTACAGTACAGACACATGTCCTCAAAATAATCAATCTGATTGAACAATTGGGACAACTGGGTCTTGTAATAGATGGAGAGTTGATCCAAGATCTGATCTTGCAATCACTTTCGGACTCTTTCTTACAATTTATTGTGAATTTCCACATGAACAAGCTAGATGTCAGCCTGCCTGATTGCTTAAACATGTTGAAAGTTGCAAAGAGTCACTTTCCGGCTAAGAAAAACTAAGTCTTACTAGTAGATGAGTCTTCCAAGAAAAAGAAAAAGGACCAAAGGATCTTCCACTGCAATAAGCCTGGACACTGGAAAAGAAACTGCAAGGAGTATCTTGCAGATGCTAATTAGAAGAAGCTTAGTGAAGCTTCGGTTACAGATACAGGTTTATTCATGATTAAAATAAATATTTCTGTAAGTCAAGGTTCTACTTGGGTATTGGATACCGGCTGTAGTTTTCACATATACAATTCGATGCAGGAACTAAACAGAAGTAGAAAGTTAAACAAAGGGGAAGTAATCCTGCGTGTAGGGAATGGAGCAAAGGTTGTTGCATTAGTCGTAGGAACTTATAGTTTAGCGTTGCCTACGGGGATGTCTATTAAGTTAATAAGTTGTTATTATGTTCCAGTTCTCATTACAAACATTGTTTCTTTCCGTTGTTGGACAAGGAAGGTTTTGGTATTATATTTAAGAATAATAGTTGTTCTATTTATAATGATAATGTTTTGTTTGGAATTGAAAGATTACTTAATGGACTTTATACACTTGACTTATATGAAAAATATTTTACAAATTGAACAAACTAGTAAAAGAAAATAGATAATGTTAATTATACCATTATGTGGCACTGTAGACTCGGTCATATTAATAAAACAAGATTAACCAAGTTGCATAATGATGGGCTTTTAGAGCTATCTTATTACGAATCATATCCAACTTATGAATCTTGTTCATGGGTAAGATGACAAAATCTCCTTTTAGTGGAAAAGGAGAAAAGAGTTACAGAGTTGTTAGTGTTGGTACACACAGACATATGTGGACCTATGACAACGATTGCACGAGGAGGGTATTCTTATTTTATTACTTTCACTGATGATCATTCAAGATTTGAATATGTGTATTTGATGAAATACAAATCTGAATCGTGTGAAAAGTTCAAAGAATTCAGAAGTGAAGTAGAGAAGCAAACTGGCAAGAGTATTAAGATTCTTCGATCGGATCGAGGAGGGAAATACTTAAGCAATGAGTTTCTCAATTGTCTCACAGAAAATGGTATTTTCTCACAATGAACATATCCTGATATGCAATAATTGATTGGTGTATCTGAAAGGAGAAAATGTACCTTGTTGGACATGGTACAATCCATGATGATTTTTACCAACATTCCAATATCCTTCTAGGATTTTGCTCTAAAAAGGCTGCATATCTACTGGATAAGGTATCCTCAAAATCCGTCCCCAAGACTCCATATGAGTTATGGATAGGGAGGAAACCTGGTCTTAAGCATGTTAAGATTAGAGGTTGTTCAACTTATGTGAAAAAATTTCAAAAGATAAGTTTGGGACAAGATCTGGCAAGTGCAGATTTGTGGGATATCTTAAAGAAAGTTTAGGGTATTATTTCTGTAATCCTACTGAGCAAAAAGTGTTTGTTGCGAAACACGCTGCCTTCTTTGATAAAGGAGTTTATCCTTGAAGGGGCTAGTGGGAGGAAAAATAGATCTTGAAGAAGTTCAAAAACTACAAACCACTATAAGTCGAACCGAGGAACCTGTAGATAGACCTATTGTGCCACAACCGAATCGTAAATCTGGAAGAGTATCGAAGATACTAGGAGGTATGGATTCGTCATAGAGGATGATGATGAGGTACGCTTCATAGAGGATGATGATCCAGTCATATACGATGAGGCTATGAGTAGTAGACACTCAGAGAAATGGCAGATAACCATGAAATTCAAAATGGACTCCATGTATGAAAAACCAAATGTAGACTCTGGTTACTCCACCAAAAGGCATAATGTCTATAGAGTGTAAATAGGTCTTTAAGAGAAAGACTGGAGCAGATGGCAAGGTGGAGACCTATAAGGCTAGACTTGTGACAAAAGATTTCAATTAATAGCAAGGAGTTGTCCATCATGAAATCTTCTTACCAATAGCTATGCTAAGTCCATTCGGATTTTGCTTGCAATTGTAGCTTATTATGACTACAAAATTTGGCAAATGGATATGGAAACATCCTTCTTCAATGAAGACTTGAGGAAAATTTATGTATGATACAGCCAGAGGGATTTGTTTCAAAGGTTGAAGCAAATTGGGTATGTAAGCTACAACGATCCATTTATGGATTGAAACAAGTTTCTCGAAGATGGAACATCCGGTTTTATGAGATAATCAAAAGAGTTTGATTTTATCAAAAATACAGATGAACCAAATATGTACAAGAAGGTCAGTGGGAGTGCAGTAACATTCTTAGTACTATATATTGATATACTACTGATAGGGAATGATACACTAATGCTACAATCAGTGAAGATATTATTGTCTAAACATTCTTCTATAAAGGACTTGGGTGAAGCATCCTATATTTTGGGGATAAAGATATATAGAGATAGATCTGAAAGGATGTTTGGCTTGTCCCAAGGAAAGTACATTGACTCGATACTAAAGAAGTTTAGCATAGAAGATTCGAAGAGAGGTCTCATGTCGATGAGCCATGGAATGCATCTCTCCAAGAAACAGGTCCTAAAGACACCTAAGGAGAGAGGTCGTATGAGTAAGATTCCTTATGCTTTGGCAATAGGATCTATCATGTACGGTATGATATGTACTAGACCGGATGTTGCTCATGCACTTAGTGTAACAAGTAGATATCAGTCGAATCCAGGAGAAAAACACTAGAAGGCAGTGAAAAACATCCTAAAGTACTTAAGAAGAACTAAGAATATATTTCTTGTCTACGGTGGGTCTGAATTGAAACTAGAGGGCTATACAGACTTAATTTTTCAAACGGACTAAGATGACAGTAAATCCGTTTCAGGGTATATGTTTACCTTAAATGGTGGCGCAGTGAGTTGGAAAAGTTCCAAGCAGCAAATAGTTGTTGCTTCAGTGATAGAGGCAGAGTACATAGTTGCAAGTGATGCTGCAAAGGAAGCTGCTTGGATGAAGAAGTTCATAACTGAACTTGGAGTGGTTCCTAGCATTAGAGGAGTAGTACATTTATTTTATGATAACATTGGAGCTGTTGCGCAACCTAAGGAACCCAAGTCTCATCAGAAATCCTAACACGTGTTGCGGTGATTTTCATTTGATTAGAGAGATCATTGAAAAGAAGAGACGTCACCCTGGAGCGTGTAGACTCTCAAGACAACATTGCAGATCCATTTACTAAAGCTTTAACCCAACAACAGTTTGATCGTCACTTAGAGAAAATGGGTATTTGATACCATGGCGATTGGCTTTAGTGCAAGTGGGAGATTGAAAGTAGTATGCACACAAGCCAATCATATTTGATATGATGTAGCATATACTTTGTAATCTTATTCATTTATTAATAAAAAGATTAATTTATTAAAGGCATTTTACTTTATCTACATGGTGCTGTTATTTTATATATGATAAACTCATAGTTTTGAGCAATACTTTTAGAATCATGATAATAATTATGCTAATGAGATCTAAATTCTTAGAAAGCTTAAAACTAAAATCGTTCATAATCGTTGCATTACTAAAAAGAGGTTTAGTGAATCCGGATAGATTGGTACATACTTTGTTTGCTCTTAGAAAGAAGATGATTGATCTCATAATTATTTGTGTGGAGACACTAAAGCAAGTATATATGTGCTTATTGGAGAATAAGTTCACTGAACGTGACTCGCTAAAGGAATATCTAATGGAGTTTTACTTACCTGTCAATAGAAATTCCTCCAATGATAGTAGTACAAGTGATCATTGGACTTGAGATCATCATAGTATCTTGTATATGATGAGTTATACTTTGACATGTTTCTTAAGACCCTTAGGGTATATCAAAGGGTATGCTTGGGTATAATAAGTTGTATATGGAGATAATGAATGCTCAACAAAGAATTTACCGCTTCGAGTAAAAGGAGAGAATGTCCTATGTGATTCGATAAATGACAACTCAGTAGTCCTTGGCCAAGGCAGAATAAAATTAGAAAGTAGTTTCTAATTTACATTATTTAGAGTTATGCATTTGAGAATCGAAATACATATAATTAAATAAAATAAGACTTGACAGTAATTCCATGTCTTATATTTAATTGGGACATTGTTTGGTAGAAGGATTGAATTGTACGGTAACTATTCACTGAAAGGTTCTTTTATGATTAATGTTGAAATCTATATTATCTGAAAAGTCGTTGATCGCTAAGGGAGTTTACCCTTATTGTAGAATAAATATTATTTAACTAAATGAATTAAATAGTTTAATTTATTTATTTAAATAAGATTAGAATTGTTCTAATTGATTTATTCACAACCGGTTTAATATAGAGAACCTAAAGGGTCACATCGCAAAAGAAAAATATTTATTTAAGAAGTAATTGCCATAATCATAATAATAAGTTAAGTATATTTAATTTAATCTATGGTGATAGAATAAATTAAATAGCTTAATATTATAATTTAATATTTTGGAAATATTAAATATAAATTAATAAGAGGAGTCTTATTATTATTATGATAATTATTATTTAATTCTTAAAAGGGTTTGGGAATTAATTAATAAAAGTACTCTCATAAATTTCTAATTGGATTAGGAGTTTAATTAATTAAAAGAGTTTAATTAAAATAAAACCCTATTCCTAAATAGTTTAGGAAGGTTGTGTATATCTATAAATAAGAGGAGTCTTATTATGGATTGGAGTTACATACGTTTTCATAAGATTTGAGAGAGTACTTACAAATTCTATAGAGATAGAAAACTAGAGTTTTTGCCAACACCCATCTTCTTGAATACATATTATTCCTTGGTGGATCACCTCTAGAGTCCAAATACTTGGGTGGCTAACGTTGATTAAAGGAAGGAATCTAACCAGTGAATTCATGGAGAACGCGAAGGATTTGGAGTCAAACTCGTACCTGAGGAAGCACGATTCTACGAGGGTATGATTCTGATTCTCTACATCTTTCGTATAATTGATAATTAAGTATAAGGAAAGATCATGGTGATGGTTTGTATAAAATTTTAAAATCCGATTTTATCGCGCCTCCGTTATATTTGTATAATTTGATTGCATGCTCGCGTTATATACAAACCTAACACTTATTTACTGTATTCTGACCTTCTATGTGCCTTTTGGTCAGCCATACTTTCTTGTGTCATTAATGATAAATTATGCAAACAAAGGTTTTATGGCATATGGACTTTTATTGACAAAAATATTCAAAGCACATAATATTAACTTGAGTGATGAAGTGTCTATGACTGTTGATGAAGTGTTTACAGGTACACTTTCCCCCTACTCGTTCTCTACATCATTATCAAATGAGTGATAGCACACCTAAACAGTCTTCTGCATCAAATTGCTTAACTTCTTATGATATTGATGTCTGTCTAGAAATTGAGAAGAAGATTGATAAATTCCTTGAGGAATTTAAGATTGCTATAACTGGAATTAATGAAAGATTGGATGTGCTTCAGTTTCAAGTTAATTGCTTGACCAATGGTGTTTCTGTCAATCTTGATCCTTCGATCTCTACCCCTGTTCCTGATAATATCTGATATCTATATGCACTTTAGAAGTTTCATATTTTTTTCACACACAATACCTAATTTGATTACTTCTGTCAGGGGAACTCTGATTCTATCCTGAAACTAGTAGAAATAAATTAATGTTACTTTTAGGCATACATGTGTAAGTGTGATGGGTTCAACACATACTGTCTTGATTAAATGCTTTACAATATCTCTTTTGTGTTTCTATGTAATCTTTCTGAATATTACTTAGCTTCATTAATATGTAAGTGTTTTAGAACAATGTCATATTTGAAAAATGAATAGTAAATTGACTGGTTATGTCTTTTGAGAAATAAGGTGTGATGTGATCTAAGTAAACTGGCTTGAAGTAACTGAATGGAAAAATCATAAGTTATTTATGTCAAAGTTTTCCAACAGGAGGAATAAAAGAGGAAAAGAGCATCACTATGTAATTTCTATTTACAAATGTATTAAGGAAGTCATGTAAAAATTTATCAAATGTAGTAGGATATAAAACAATGTAATAGTTAAAAATAGGATATCTTTTCTGTTCTAACTCTTGTTTTGCAGGTACAAAGATAAATTCCTTTTTGTTGATGACAAAAAGGGGAAGAAGAAAAACAGTTACTTTAACTGTTTGAAGTAGAAAAACGAGGTAAAAATAGGTAATTACAGTGAGGGAAGCAAGTTAAAAATTGTTCAAATTAAGGGGAAGTAATACAATCAAGTTTTTCTAAAAATTAAAACTTAAATGGTTTTGTCATCATCAAAAAAGGGAAGATTGGAGGGACTAAATTATTCTACTGTTTTGATGATAACAAAATAAGAATTAAAAATCTTTAGAAAAACTAGGATAGAATCTTCTCCATAGGATTTTATATCGCATGGTACATTATTTATATATTTATTTTACTTTCTTATATATTATTTTCCTATAATTACTTTCCTATATTATCTTCAAACTGTATAAACTTTATAGTTAGTTCATAACAATTTAATGCTATTGGATTATAAAGTTTATTTCAGATATCGAAATTTTAAAGGACAATGAGTTTGGCTAGAAAATTTTATTATACTCAAATTCTTTAACTAGTCCAAAAGGAACTATAATTCAATTATTTAGTAATTGGACTAAAAGTAATTTTCCAAACAAATTAACTGTTATCTCTATGATTTCAGTCGTTCTAGCTTTCGGTATAGAAACGTAGAAAGAATCTTCAGATCATAGAATGACTTAACTCTACTAGACTTTACTCTTTGCAGTAACTCTGCTGTCGACGCCGGGTTTTTCTCGCTTCTTTTTCTGGTCTTTTCCAATTTTAGCCTTTTGATTAGATGATGTTTGGAAAAGGTCAGCATTGATGTCGACGGGGTTTTGAAAGATCGTTTTTTATGATGAGCCAATTAACCAGAGTCGCCAGTTGGTATATTTGAAATGGATGTACCAACTCATCCGAATTTTCGTTTTTTTATAAATCGCTGGCTCATATGTGACTCCGAATTAATTGGTCTGCGAACCGAGATTCATAGAGTTCGGGGGCTTGCTTAAGCGAGGGGAAGGTGTTAGGCACCCCCCGACTTCCGTGAAACACGGTTACCGCAATCTTGATGCTTTTCTATCCTTTAATTCATGAAGTGTGTGTGTATGCGCGCGTGTGTGTGTGTGTGCCTATGTGAATGTTGTGGTGAGTTTGTATGAAAGAATCATTTGGATTTTTAGGGAAAGTCGTGCTTCAATTTGAGAGTGCTTTGGAATGTCCTTCGGCTTCTACGAGAAAGCTTTATTCTTTATTAGGAAGGTTTGATTTTAATTGTCAAAAGCTATGAGATTTTTCTTTAGGTGTTGTTTTGGCAAATCAAGAGTTTTTTAAACCTTCGTCAAAATAGGAATCGAGATCTATACGTTGCCTTGTGAATGTAATGACGGGCAATTTCTAGGATCTCTTTAACCCTATGCACAACGGTTTAATAAAACATCACTTTATTTATAAAATCATTTTGGGTGATGTTTGAAAGCGATTTTTCTTTAGCCTTCTCGTTGAATAGGAATCCACATTCATTAGCATTTCCAATTTTTAGCCTCGTGATTCTAACAACCTAGTTTGATTGATTTTATGAAAATCTTATCGTTTAGCTTTGAAACCAATTTCGTGTCATAAATCAAATCAAGCATAAAACACGCGTCGGGGCTATTCATGGGCATGTAAGCCATCAAAATAACCCCGAACGCCTATTAATCACAAGTTTCACTATTTCGGGGCCTTAAACACGATTCTCGCCTTGGCGTCGTTTTAAGGCCCGACGATTACATATTTACAATGAAAGGTACATCAAATTTATTACATATATCAAAAGATGTCCATCATCGGATTTGGACCATGGGGTCGCGCTCCTAGGCTCACATCCAAAATCGCTACATATCCACAAGATCCTAAAAATAACAATCTAAATAAACTATGCATAATACATCATTACAACGAGCTAAAATTTCACCAAATGGATATCATCGGGCCATTAAGAGGAATTTCGTTCCCATTTGGAACCCTCACTAATAGCCCTCAATCCATAGATCCACAACAATACACAAGGAAACTACATTTAATATAATTTGGATGACAAAAGCTTAACAAAAATGGTAAAACAAAATGCTAAAACAAAGGATTTTTCACCTTGCAAATAATCCCAACAATATGTATGAATTTGTGTATTGAATAGAGTAGAAAATATGAGATGTAATCTCACAAAATGGGTACAATTTCTCTCTTCTTTTCTCTCTTTTCTCTCTATTTTTCTTGCTGTTTTCTCCTTCTTTTCTTTCTTTTTCCGCCGCTGCTGCTGCTGCTCTCTCGTTTCTGTATGCAAAATGGCCTGATAAGGGGCTGCCCTAGGCAGCCGCAGATAGATCCGCGGCTGGCCGCAGATAGATCCGCGGCTGGCCGCAGATAGATCCGCGGCTGGCCGCAGATCAATCCGCGGCTGGCCTCGGTTTCTCCGCGCCCGCCGCGCACTTCAGCCGTCTCGCGCACTACCATTATTTTAATCGTTTGGCCGCAGATCAATCCGCGGCTGGGTGGGCTGATTTTCTCATTTTTCGAACCGCACCTCGACTCTCGTGTCGGATCATCGGTTTCTGCTGAAAGGCTTGCATTTTGCAGTCCGGGAACCGCTGGGAAACGTGCCACGTCATCCGGGAATGCCCATTTCGGACAGCCTTATTGTCACGTCAGCTTTGGTTGCCAATCATTGCGGTGGTGTTGGGCGTTCGCACTTGTGCCCATTCCCTCGCCCTCACAGGTCGATTCATTTGACGATTTTGCCCTCCTGTCACGGTTAGTATACGGAGCGCAAAATTTGGGTGTCTACAGCTGCCCCTCTTTATCATGTTTATGAAATGTTAAATGAAATGAACATGATAAAGAAGTAGACACACGATGCATGAATGACAGTGCATAAGAATGACAGTGCATACATGATGCAACACATACAACTTATGATGCAACGCAAGATGTAAGGCATGCAACACATTCGTAAAGGTGTCAATGCATCAATCCCTAACCTGTCGCTCATCTCGTAATCGCCGGGTCTCGTATCCGGTCGATTGTCCTGTGAGTGACGGGTCTCGTATCCGGTCACCCCTCTCGTAATCACCTTATTCCATCCCATTGTCATCAAAGGAAGTTATTCTCCTGACTAGCTTTGAAGGGCATCCTTGGAGTTCGTCCTCGTACATCGTTCTTGGCAACCATCGCTTTTGACTCTGATAGGCTAGGACCTTGACACCTAACCTGCATGGATCACGTACAGAATTATCATCTATTCAATGTATGTGACACAACATTAAAATGTAAATTTGATGAAAAATGACCCCTGTACAGTCTTTTGATACGGTTCCCCAGGTGTCACCGTTTGTTGGGGTTTGCTTGGATCTCAACCCTTCCTAGGGGTCATTGATTGTTTGGATACCAGCCCTTCCCAGGGGTTCGTTGATCGCCGGTTATCGTCGCCGGTCGATCGTCTCGTCGGGGACGGGTTTTGTCGCCGGTCACCCATCTCGTAATCGCCGGTTATCGTCGCCAGTCGATCGTCTCGTCGGGGCCGGTTTTCGTCGCCGGACACCCATCTCGTAACCCCCGGTTATCGTCGCCGTTTGGTTATCTTGTCGGAGCCGGTTTTCGTCACCGGACATCCATCTCGTAATCGCCGGTTATCGTCGCCGGTCGATTGTCTTGTCGGGGCCGGGTATCGTCGCCGGTCACCCATCTCGTAACCCCCGGTTATCGTCGCCGGTTGGTTATCTTGTCGGAGCCGGTTTTCGTCGCCGGACATCCATCTCGTAATCGCCGGTTTTCGTCGCCGGACGATTGTCTTGTCGGGGCCGGTTTTCGTCGCCGGACACCCATCTCGTAACCCCCGGTTATCGTCGCCGGTTGGTTATCCTGTCGGAGCCGGTTTTCGTCGCCGGACATCCATCTCGTAATCGCCGGTTTTCATCGCCGGACGATTGTCTTGTCGGGGCCGGGTATCGTCGCCGGTCACCCATGTCGTAACCCCCGGTTATCGTCGCCGGTCGGTTATCTTGTCGGAGCCAGTTTTCGTCGCCGGACATCCATCTTGTAATCGCCGGTTTTCGTCGCCGGACGATTGTCTTGTCGGGGCCGGTTTTCGTCGCCGGACACCCATCTCGTAACCCCCGGTTATCGTCGCCGGTTGGTTATCTTGTCGGAGCCGGTTTTCGTCGCCGGACATCCATCTCGTAATCGCCGATTATCGTCGCCGGTCGATTGTCTTGTCGGGGCCGGGTATCGTCGCCGGTCACCCATCTCGTAACCCCCGGTTATCGTCGCCGGTTGGTTATCTTGGATCTCAGCCCTTCCCAGGGTTTGTTGTTTTTTGTCTTTTTCTTTTTCTGGATATCAGCCCTTCCCAGGGGTGCTCACCATCTTGTTGTGGTTCGCGTGGATCTCAGCCCTTCCCAGGGTTTGTTGTTTTTTGTCTTTTTCTTTTTTGTGGATATCAGCCCTTCCCAGGGGTGCTCACCATCTTGTTGTGGTTCGCGTGGATCTCAGCCCTTCCCAGGGTTTGTTGTTTTTGGTCTTTTTTCTTTTTTTTGTGGATATCAGCCCTTCCCAGGGTTGCTCACCATCTTGTTGTGGTTCGCGTGGATCTCAGCCCTTCCCAGGGTTTGTTGTTTTTTGTCTTTTTCTTTTTTGTGGATATCAGCCCTTCCCAGGGGTGCTCACCATCTTGTTGTGGTTCGCGTGGATCTCAGCCCTTCCCAGGGTTTGTTGTTTTTTGTCTTTTTTCTTTTGTGGATATCAGCCCTTCCCAGGGGTGCTCACCATCTTGTTGTGGTTCGCGTGGATGCCTTCCCAGGTTCGCTCACCACCTTGTTGTGGTTTGCTTCGATGCCTTCCCAGGTTCACTTCTTGTTTGGATATCAGCCCTTCCCAGGGATCACTGATTGTTTGGATACCAGCCCTTCCCTGGGGTCTTTGATTGGTTGGATACCAGCCCTTCCCAGGGGTCATTGATTGGATTTGAGTGAATTTTTTTTTTTTTTTTTTTTTTTTTTTTTTTGAAATGGGATATGTGATCGGGTTCATGTCCTGGATCACCCACCAACATCGTCCACGTATCATGCCGCAAAAGCCATCACAGTCTGATCATTCGTGAGGTTGAAAACGACGTGCTTGTACTTTCCTGAAGATTTTCATTTTGATCGTACCTGCATTCATAAAAAAGATGTTATGCATGATCCGACATATATGTTATGGACATATGCATGTGCACAACATATGTTTAGATAGAAATGATCCCTGTTCAGTCAAATGATACTATTCGACAGTCGTCGTTGTTTGCCAACATCTGATTGGATCATGCCTCGTCGTGAAGTGTAGTTTCTAGACTTCAACCATGGTTTGGTACTCTGTCTGTTCTTGGTTGTCTTCATTTCATCGAGTTGAGGCAGTCTGTTTCGCTCTCTATGATGATCGGCAACTATGTTGGGCTCTTTGGCCTTTTGATCATTCCTGCTGGCCGATATGCTGTCGTCCCGCATTATATCATCCTTGTATATGCTTATGCACAGGGATCATTTGGATGCCGAGGCAATGATAGTCAGGATTGGGGAGAGGCCCAATGACGAGAAGTTCTGTGCAGCCTCATCTTCCTTCCATTTCACGATTCTTAACTGCCCCAGCCTTGGCGCGTGTTGTTACCAAGAATTTCTATCGAAAACTCGCGATGTTGACCGTGCTGAGTTATCCACCGCTCTGCAAGATCCTGCATATCAGATGACTAACAAGTGCCAAAACTTGAAGGTTCGGGCCGTTAGTGTTAGTTCAACACAAAGATTTTAAAATCTCGACAAAAATGCAGTTAAAGCACATGAAATCTAGCAAGTTGTGAACCGTGAATGTGCTAGATTGGAAGTTATTTTCTTCTTCTTTTTTTTTTTTTTTTTTTTATTATTTATTTTTTTTTTCAATCCCTCGTGAGTTGATGATTTTCTATTTGACGAGTTATGAAATCGTAAGAAAACCTTCAAGCATTCATGGTCATTGTACGTGAGTAAGGTTGAATTCAAAAGAACTACCTTCCCTCGTCAAAGGTATCCTGTCTTCATTCTCGACAACGTTCTTAGCAGGATTGACGTCATATGACAAATGCACTGTGCGATGGAGCACTCAGTAGGGGTTTCTCTTCTATGACTCCTTGTTTAAAGGCCGGAGAGTTTTTTTTATCTTTCTTTTTATTAGTCCACTTCACTTGTCTCGTTTTCTTAGGCTATTCAAAGTTACCCATTTAGCGAGTTTTGGACCAATGACTCCCAAACCAGATGGTTTTGGGGGCATTAGGTGTACAGACACCCCTTCGGGTTTATTTACTCGAGTAACAAAGGCCACGGTTCGAGACAAGCTGGTGGTCTGTACTATTCATTCTCTGCTTGACCTTGCGCAAGATTCGTTTTCTTAGGCTTGAGTTACCCATGTAGCGAGTGTTAGGCCGGTGACTCCCGAACCAGACGGCTTTTAGGGCACCAGATGCAGAGACACCCCTCAGGCTTAATTACTCGAGTAACCCATGCCACGATTCGAATCTGCTCGGGGCTCCTCTACTTTAATGCTCGTTTTCTTAGGCTCTGAGTTACCCATGTAACGAGTGTTGGGCCAGCGACTCCCAAACCAGATGGTTTTAGGGCACCAGGTGTAGAGACACCCCTCGGGCTTAATTACTCGAATAACCCATGTCACGATTCGAGACATTAGCTTGATAATCATTTATCGTCTGACTCTTTGATATTGATAATTATTGACTGTCTGACTACGTGTTAATGGCCATCAACGTCGTCATAGTTTTATACCCCACAACTGAAAGCTTGTGCAAATGCAAAGTGAAGGCTGTCACATGAGGTCGATTCTGCTGCAAACGTTGCTTTGAATTAAGGCTTTGTACCTGATCAAAAGGTTGAATAGCCTTCTTCGTCTAATCATACTCACGATCGTGCTCCACGGTTTGCTTGTCAGAGTGAGTCCGATTCCGCTGAAGTCAAATAAAATCCCCCCTCACGCGGATCATCGTATCCCCGGAAAACTATGCTTAACAAATGCCAGATGATCGTACCGTTGAAGATTGACATGAGGTAGCATTTGATGATGATGGTGCGTGTGGATGGGATTGTTGCATGGGTGCCAATTTGCACGTCATCATTTTCTGGGTAGTTGATAAATGCCCCAGCGTTAAGTTGCTTTTCTTGTGATCTCCCTCGTACCGATTGCATCAGTATCTCGCTGGGCTGACAAAAGATCCGGTCCTTTGACTTGTTAAAAGGTTTGGGGGATTTTTGATTTTTGAGATTTTTTTTTTTTTTTTTTTTGGTCGAATTTGCCCCTACTCCGGGTTCTTTGTGATCGTTAGGGGTTCTGATGTTTGATGGCGATGGTTTGGCCTAAGTCGGGTTTGGGTTTATCTTCGCCCCATCCTTTGATCTCGTCAGGCGTATTGTCGATATCTGTCTCGCCCTGCTCAATCCCCATCAGATCGAAATCTAGCTCTATACCAAAATCGTGATCCTCCTTCAAATTTGGCCTATTACTTGTCAGGCTAGAATGCCTCAAATCAGGGTACCTGAAATAAAACAGAAATGCTTGTCATAGATATAAAACATTTCAACACATGATCTTCTTTTTTGGATAACATGACAAAGTGACATGAGCGTGCAGGGATTTGAAATAAAACTCAGAATTTTAAAACCCATTGATCTTCTACTGGCCGGGATTCACTGCCATACTCCTGGATTTACCCCTTCCTGGATATCACTTGTTGCACGGTCCAACTGGCCACGGTGAGGTCAAGCAATGGAGCTCATTAGGAGGTGCATGGATCGTATTGGCATGAATCTGGCATTGATGGCATTTCTTGACATGAGTATCGCAGTCAGTTTTCATGGTCAGCCAGTAGTGACCCGTTCACATGATTTTCTTTGCCAAAAATGCTCCGCTCATATGGGCTCCGCACACATCGCCATGTACTTCGTTCATTAATCAGTGGGCTACTTCGACTTCCAGATATCTCAGCAGTCCCGTAGCTTAGGAAGAAATTCACTACCCCTCTTTGGATTCTCTTTCCCTGGTCAGATCTGCATTTTCGGGAGAGGAGCTGTCTCGAAGGAACTCTTTAATGTTTTGATACCAAGCCCATTCAGGAGGGGTGTCACTATGGGAGATCTCTCAGATCTGATCATCATAGGCCGGACAAGTCTGTACCACAATTCTCAGGGCTAATCTCAGTCCTAGGATGCATCCCTCGTATTCGGCCGTATTGTTGGAGTGGCAGAACTGTAATTTCATGGCTACAGGCTTCTGCCATTTGGATGGATGGAGTATGGACTTTATGGCCTCTCAGTTGGATCCTAGGGGCAATCTCACAAAATAAACAAGGGCCGTAGTTTAGCACTGTGCCAGCTACAAATTGGCAGATGCATGTCAACACTGATGCTTGATTTTTTTTTTTTTTTTTTTTTTTAGAGTTCTCTAATCTTATCCTGCAAAACGAGGTCAGTGTTCGATGACAGGACAGTATTCAGAAGTTTTAGAAAACCCTGGTACGTGATATGAATTACCCTCCTGCAAAACCATGTCAGTACTCTCTTTATATGTGCAGGTGATGTAATCACATGATACAGGACATTTTTATTATGATGATGACGGTATGACAGTTGTATGCCATTCACATGACATTTATTTATTTGACTGAACGATAAAAGGGCATGAAGAAGCTTCCCTTTCGTTAGGTTTATCAGAGGCTGACCTACCCTAGGGTTACTCTCGCGGGCTTTTCGGCATGAAGGTCCCCAAATCTTCGCAATCTACTCGTCTGAATCCTTTCGATTGGAGCGGATTTGGGTGGTGCGTTTCCTGAGCCATCTCCGGGGAGCAGCCCCTTCGAGTCCAGTAATAAGCAACCGACAGGTTCGCCTCAGGAGGAGGTACTCTCTCAACATACATTCACATTCATCGTCCTCACCGTATGCAAATGATTTTACTTTAAATTAAAGCAATTCCATTCAATCAATCATTCATTGTACAAAAGCACACATTCACACAACAATAAATAAAACAGGTCAAAATGTTGCACGCACATACACATTCATGAATTTTAAAGGGTAAGATAGCATCAAGATTCGAAAGCGGCTTAAGCCCTCTAATGTCCCCAGCGGAGTCGCCAGCTGTCGACGCCGGGTTTTCTCGTCTCTCGTCCTTTTCCTTTTTTTAGCCTTTTGATTAGATGATGTTTGGAAAAGGTCGGCTTTGATGTCGACGGGGTTTTGAAAGATCGTTTTTTATGATAAGCCAATTAACTAGAGTCGCCAGTTGGTATATTTGAAATGGATGTACCAACTCATCCGAATTTTCGTTTTTTTATAAATCGCTGGCTCATATGTGACTCCGAATTAATTGGTCTGCGAACCGAGATTCATAGAGTTCGGGGGCTTGCTTAAGCGAGGGGAAGGTGTTAGGCACCCCCCGACTTCCGTGAAACACGGTTACCGCAATCTTGATGCTTTTCTATCCTTTAATTCATGAAGTGTGTGTGTATGCGCGCGTGTGTGTGTGTGTGTGCCTATGTGAATGTTGTGGTGAGTTTGTATGAAAGAATCATTTGGATTTTTAGGGAAAGTCGTGCTTCAATTTGAGAGTGCTTTGGAATGTCCTTCGGCTTGTACGAGAAAGCTTTATTCTTTATTAGGAAGGTTTGATTTTAATTGTCAAAAGCTATGAGATTTTTCTTTAGGTGTTGTTTTGGCAAATCAAGAGTTTTTTAAACCTTCGTCAAAATAGGAATCGAGATCTATACGTTGCCTTGTGAATGTAATGACGGGCAATTTCTAGGATCTCTTTAACCCTATGCACAACGGTTTAATAAAACATCACTTTATTTATAAAATCATTTTGGGTGATGTTTGAAAGCGATTTTTCTTTAGCCTTCTCGTTGAATAGGAATCCACATTCATTAGCATTTCCAATTTTTAGCCTCGTGATTCTAACAACCTAGTTTGATTGATTTTATGAAAATCTTATCGTTTAGCTTTGAAACCAATTTCGTGTCATAAATCAAATCAAGCATAAACACGCGTCGGGGCTATTCATGGGCATGTAAGCCATCAAAATAACCCCGAACGCCTATAATCACAAGTTTCACTATTTCGGGGCCTTAAACACGATTCTCGCCTTGGCGTCGTTTTAAGGCCCGACGATTACATATTTACAATGAAAGGTACATCGAATTTATTACATATATCAAAAGATGTCCATCATCGGATTTGGACCATGGGGTCGCGCTCCTAGGCTCACATCCAAAATCGCTACATATCCACAAGATCCTAAAAATAACAATCTAAATAAACTATGCATAATACATCATTACAACGAGCTAAAATTTCACCAAATGGATATCATCGGGCCATTAAGAGGAATTTCGTTCCATTTGGAACCCTCACTAATAGCCCTCAATCCATAGATCCACAACAATACACAAGGAAACTACATTTAATATAATTTGGATGACAAAAGCTTAACAAAAATGGTAAAACAAAATGCTAAAACAAAGGATTTTTCACCTTGCAAATAATCCCAACAATATGTATGAATTTGTGTATTGAATAGAGTAGAAAATATGAGATGTAATCTCACAAAATGGGTACAATTTCTCTCTTCTTTTCTCTCTTTTCTCTCTATTTTTCTTGTTGTTTTCTCCTTCTTTTCTTTCTTTTTCCGCCGCTGCTGCTGCTGCTCTCTCGTTTCTGTATGCAAAATGGCCTGATAAGGGGCTGCCCTAGGCAGCCGCAGATAGATCCGCGGCTGGCCGCAGATAGATCCGCGGCTGGCCGCAGATCAATCCGCGGCTGGCCTCGGTTTCTCCGCGCCCGCCGCGCACTTCAGCCGTCTCGCGCACTACCATTATTTTAATCGTTTGGCCGCAGATCAATCCGCGGCTGGGTGGGCTGATTTTCTCATTTTTCGAACCGCACCTCGACTCTCGTGTCGGATCATCGGTTTCTGCTGAAAGGCTTGCATTTTGCAGTCCGGGAACCGCTGGGAAACGTGCCACGTCATCCGGGAATGCCCATTTCGGACAGCCTTATTGTCACGTCAGCTTTGGTTGCCAATCATTGCGGTGGTGTTGGGCGTTCGCACTTGTGCCCATTCCCTCGCCCTCACAGGTCGGTTCATTTGACGATTTTTCCCTCCTGTCACGGTTAGTATACGGAGCGCAAAATTTGGGTGTCTACATCTGCGATATTACTTTACGAACTAGTATTCCACTCAACGATCTTAGAGTTCTCTTTGAGCACTTCACTTCGTTACTCTCTGATAGTAGAGTGATTTCAGTCTTTACTCTACAAACTGGTATTCCACTCAATGATATTAGAGTTCTCTTTGAGCACTTCAGTTCTTTACTCTGTGATAGTAGAGTGACTTCAGTTTTTATTCAACGAATTTTTAGCTCCAGTTATTACAAGGTTATACTCTACGATTTTGAAATCAACCTAAGTTCAATATGTTTCAACATGAGCTTTAAACATTCAAGTATTTTTGAGTTGGACAAAAAGAATGCTAGTATTCTCTCTCTCTCTTTCTCTCTCTGCATTCGTGCTAAATGGTACTAACTTTCCTATGTGGCATGAAAGATAACAAAAGTTATCCTTCTTCATTTTTACACGGCAAAGCAAATAAATTTTGCTAAAACTTTAAGACATGTGATATAACCATACTAGTTAAATTGGTGACTCATCACCCTCCCCATTCTTTCGGCCACATAAGCAAGAATGAGAGAAAAAGCTAGGTGAATTATAAACTATTGGATCAACAATTAAATCAAACTAATCCTAGCCATTCATTTAAATATTTTTGGCCTATAAATACAAAGCTTACTTCATTCATTTCTCTTTAATCTAGCCAAAAGCCAAACTCTGCCCATACTTTTCACTCAATCTCAAAAACCTAGATTCTAGTAGGATAAAAAGTGATCAAAAAAGCAAGAAAAATCCAACATACTGTTATAACCGAAATTCTATATATTGCTCTTCTACACAAATTAGCACATACTCTTTATTATATTTTGTGCTAACATATCACTTTCTTATTTATGTTTAATATTATTATTATTGTTATATTTTTATACATATTAAACACCACAACCACAAAGCACTTTCATTTACATTTATCATATTGTTGTGCTACATTCAAGTTGATCATCATTGATTATATTTATACTCACTTGAATTAAAAACTTGTATATATTAATTTGAATTTTATACATAGTCCTTTCAAAGAAAGTGAAAAGCAAGTGATCTAATCTTCAATAACTATCCACTAAGTACGAGACGTACAGGATAGGCTCACTTGAAAGTCGTGAACTGTAGTCATTTCTAGTAAAGTGATATAAAGCAATTTTTCTCCCTCGGGATTAGATAACTAGTTTATCCTTACAATTCTTATGCGGGAAAATTTTTTCCTTTGTGTATAAAAGGACGATTCGTATATAGTCCTCTCTTTGAGAGTGATAAGTAGATTGACCTTTATTCAAATTGTTAATCTCACCTTTTGAAAGTGTTCTATATCAACCAAATTGATCCTAATATATAAATTGTCATATTATTTGTACGCGATCATTAGTTTATCTGTCATTTTGGAAGATTTATTCTTAAATTGTCATTATTTATATCTTGTAATATTTGACATATCTGAACTTCAATATTGTCTATTTGCTTAATATTCAAGAAGTATTAATTAAAGACAAATAAGAATCTTTTAAACAAAAAGGGTAGTGATGAGTGTTCTTCCAGTGTGTGAGGAATTGAGTGATTCTTGTTCCAAGACCAAGATCTTAGAAAGGCCATAAGTTTGGGTTTGTAAGTGAGTGAGGAAGAGAAAAGATATCAAGTTTCAAGATCAGCCGAAGAAGAAATACAAGAAACTCTATAAAAGGAATATGTCATTCTTGAAGAATACTAAGGGATAGTAGTTTTAAGACAGAATCAAATTTGTAAAGGTTTCTCCACCTAAGATAAAGATCTAAATAATTTTTACAATAAAAAATCTCAAATCCTAGAAAGGAGTTTGGAGACTGGACTAACTATATATCTATCAGAGATATATATAGCGAACCAGGATATATCTTTGTGTTCTCTATTTGGTATCTCTCTATCTCTATCTCTTTACTTTGATTCACTAAAATATTTTAAACAAAAATCACTTAGGGAAATAGAGTTAAAATTTAAAAAGGTCAAGATTTGTTAAAAAGCAAATTAATCTATTCAACCCCCTTCTAGATTAATTATTTCATATTTGGACCTAACAGAGTCCAATCGAAGAGGTAATCTAGGATATTATTTTCCAAACCATCTAAGTCGTCTAGAATCGTTAAAATCTTCATGAGTGCATTATTTTGAAAGTAACTTTCGGGCATCTTTGAACCTATGTACGAAGGATTTGATTAAAAATTCATTTTTTATGTCATACATATTTATAAGAAATTAATAATGTTTCAGAAATGTTCTTTTTAGTTTGAAAATCCTCTATGACTACGATAAAAGTTTAAGATTTTACTAAAGAAAATATATTTTTGCAAACCTGATGAGTAGGTTTTATACCTATTATTTGGGTACTTTTAGGCTTAATAGTTTGTGTGTTTTTAAGTAATTTATATTATTTTATAGAGTTTTTATTTCATTTATTGTGTTTATTTATTTTGTAGGAATAAAGGAGTTAAGTGGCAAAATTGTGAATATTTGAAGCAATTGGGCGAGCAAGGAAGTAAGAAAAGAAAAACGGACAGAGTTTATGGACTGCGACGCACAGACATAAGGGTCGTGGCGCTAGATCAAGAGCCACGGCGCACCAATCATGGGCCACGGCACGCGGTCGGATCGGGCGCGCGTGGTGCGGCGGAGCTAAAGGGTTTAATGGTTGTTTGTTTTCCAAATAAAATGAGATATTTACCAATTGAAGCCAAAAGAGTTACAAAGACTACAAGGCTGACTTCAGTACAAATATTTCCACCTAGGGTTATAAATGTAATTGTAATTCTATTAGGGTTAGGTGGAATAATTCCTATAAGTATTCTTATTTTAGGAAGGGGCATGATTATTCATTAGTTGTTTTTTTGATATTAGTTAGGGTTTCAAGGAGGCACCTGAAAGAGGCAATGATTGAAGAAAGGAGCAAAGCAAAACTGTGACAGAGTTTATTCTTCCTTCTCAATTGAATTTCTTGTACTTTAAGATGTAATCTGAATTCGTTATATTGTTTATTTTATTATTTAATATGAATTAGTCTTTTCATTAAGAATTCGATGGAACCCGATGATAGTTTAATTTAATACTTATTCTCTCTTTGATTTAAATTGGGTATGAGTTGATTTATTTATTATATCTTGAGTTGGTTGTTATAATTGCGTAATTAACAATTATTGGATGGATTAAGATGAAATCTGGCGATAGATTCTAAATTAAGATAGGGGTATAATAACTTGTGATTAGTAATTCTTTTCGGTAATATTAATTGCTAATTGAATGCTAATTTTGTGGACGGGATAAGAATATACCTGAATACCACAAGCAACGGGTAGAAAATGATTCTTAATGAATTTATTATTATTGTTTCTCATAGGAATATAGGGAAATTTATAATAATAGGTATGCTTTATAATTATTCGAAAGATAATTATAATAATTATTAGTGATTTTTCGTTGACAATTCTGAATAATTGATTTAATGAAAGAAGGATGTTATTAATTAAATGATTCATCGGGGGAAATTGAGTTCTAAATATTTTCTTTTATTTATTGAATTCACTTTTCTTTAATTATTTCTTCATTAATTAATTCACTTAAGATTTCAATCGTTTAAATAGAATTGAATTGATTACGAATTAGTAATTGGAGTAATTAATTATTACTACTCCTCGTGGATCGACAACTCTATTTACACTTTATTACTTGATTGACCGTGTATACTTGCACGTAAATTGCTAGTATAGATTTAGCTTAACAAGTTTTTGGCGCTGTTGTCAGGGAATAGTTAATAATTATTGTTTCAACATTAGTTTACGTCTATTTGATTTTAATTTAAACGTTCTTTTTATGTTTGTTTTAATCATGTTTTTCCAAGATACGCTGGTACAGGAACCTATGGCATTTTATAAGGATCAGTGGTCTATGGCAAGGATGAATCAACCGAAAGCAGTAGAGATTAATGAAAGCAACGTATTATCTGCATTGGCTGTACAAATAGAAATGTTGTCAAAGAAGGTGGATGCCTTTGTAGCACAACGTATTCAGAACACTTTAGTAATTTGTGATTTTTGTCATGGAAAGCATCCAAGCCATCAGTGTAACTTCAATTTCAAAGCAGTACTGTATGGTGGCAATTTCGGCAACTACCCCAATGAGTACATCAACCCCAACAATTACAATCAAGATTGGGGGAATCATACGAAGCAATTTTGGAGCGATAACAATCAAGTTCAAACTTTTGCTCCATGCCAAACATACAATCCAGAAGTTTATGATCATGCTTCTCCTCAGTAGCAAAGTGAATCAAAATTTGAAGAACTTTTATCCAAGTACATAGCTGTGAGCGAGGAAAGGATGCAAAAGATCGAAAATCAAGTGAATCAGTTGGTCAATGCCATTGACAATCACCCTCAAGATAATTTACCAAGCGGCATGGTTGCCGAGAGTGATAGAAGAGCCACAGTATTGCTACAAACTGCCATGGACAATGATGAGGACGCTCTAATGGAGGAGGTAAAGAGTGAAGAACCGGTAAATAAGGAAATAGAAGACCTTGATTCGAGTAATGATACAAGGACTCAGATCCATATGTTGAACTCGGTGCCTTCACCGAAGCATAATCAAGAAAGGAAGCTGGATGAACAAGTGCATGAGTACTCAAAATTGGTTAAGAAGCTTCTCGTCATCATCGCACCTGCGGAATTATGGGAACAAAAGCCTAGCTCTGTGGAGTTCATAGAGATTAGTTTATTTGAAAAGAGCAAGCTAGGCGAATTTGAAGTATTGACTTGTTTGAAGGAGAAGCATACAAATGTTACTTTGCTACCAATAGACGTGTCAATCACTTCTTGATTAGGAATTAAAAAATTTTGAAGAATTCAGGCTGATGACTATAAAACAAGCGCTAGTTGGGAGGCAACCCAAGTGTTTTTAAATTTATTATTAGTTCGCATATTTGAATTTTAATTCATTTTATTAAGTTATAGCTAGCCTAAATTAATTAAATAATGAAAAAATAAAAAATAAAAAATAGAAATAGGTTGCATGTTAATTAGGAATTAATTGAATTATTAAGTTAGTTATGTTTTAGTTAGTAATAATGCGATAATATTTTTCAGGTACCAAGTTGGGAGATTGAGAGTTGAAGGAATATCAGGGACTTGAATACCCAAGGGCTTGAGGCGTCAAATATCCTTACGCACTTTCCTGCTTCACTGGTGTTCTTCGAATACACATTTATCATGATTGAGGAGGATGAGGATGAGGATGGTGATGATGATGATGCTGGTGACGCTTAATTTTTCAGGGAAGTTTCTTAACTTATTTTTCTGGAACATTGAGGACAATGTACGTTTCAAGTTTGGGGGTATTAGTTGAATTTATTTGATACTTGATTTATTTGGTACTTAGGATTTTATTAATGCATTTTAGTTATTTTATAGATAGATTGCATATTAGGTTGCATATTACATTGCATATTAGGTTGCATATTACATTGCATATTAGTAAAAAATAAATAAATAAATAAATAATAATAATAATAATAGTTTGACTTTTGAGCAATCTTTTAATTGAATCTGTGAAGGCCAATGATAGGAATGGATTGAAAATTGGGTAATTCTGGCTAATTCTTGAATCATGCTAGTTTAGAGTTAACATAAGAGTCGGTTTCTAGTATTTTGTGATTCTATACGTTTGATAATCCTACTGTTCAAGTTAGTTGACGTTAGAGAGTGTATATAGTTGAATATGATTGAAACTCTAGGAGTTTATTGATCGTCAGTTGATGTAGAGATAGACATTCATTTAAGTTTGGGAGGAATTTGCGGAAAGAAATTGAAAAGTTTGAAAAATGATTGAAGTTTGAATTGTTGGTGGATTGAGATGGAGCGTAAAACGCACTCATCCATAAATGTAGACAAGATGGAGCGTAAAACGCACTTGTTTACAATAAAGTGAGATGGAGCATAAAATGCACTCACGAGTGAAAATATATATGAAATTATTTGTTAATTCCTTCCCCCGAATTGATGTGATGTCGTCTTTGCGGAAATTTGATGTGATGATTGGATTTTTGAGTTGATGTCAGGTATCTTTTACACGATATTTGATTATATAACCTTATCTAGGTTGAATAGCTTGAGCAGTTTGGATGATCTTATGTTGGGGATCGTGAATTGCTATTGAATTGATGATTATGTTGAGATTTTAGATTATGCATGATCTGAATTTGGTTAGAAATTATTATATGTGAGTCTTTGAGGTCGTGATTCAGATTTATCTTAAATTTTTGCTCATGGGTTAATTGGTTATTGCATGTTAGAGTAGTTTTTAGTTTTGTTTGAGTTTTGCTTGAGGACAAGCAAATATTTAAGTTTGGGGGTATTTGATGAGTAGGTTTTATACCTATTATTTGGGTACTTTTAGGCTTAATAGTTTGTGTGTTTTTAAGTATTTTATGTTATTTTATAAAGTTTTTATTTCATTTATTGTGTTTATTTATTTTGTAGGAATAAAGGAGATAAGTGGCAAAATCGTAAATATTTGAAGCAATTGGGCGAGCAAGGAAGTAAGGAAAGAAAAACGGACAGAGCTTATGGGCCGCGACACACAGACATAAGGGCCGCAGTGTTGGATCAAGAGCCGCGGCGCCCCAATCACGGGTCGCGGCGCGCGGTCGGATCGAGCGCGCGCATGGTGCGACGGAGCTGAAGGGTTTAATGGTTGTTTGTTTTCCAAATAAAATGAGATATTTACCAATTGAACCAAAAAAGTTATAAAGACTACAAGCTGACTTCAATACAAATATTTTCACCTAGGGTTATAAATGTAATTGTAATTTTATTAGGGTTAGCTGGAATAATTCCTATAAGTATTCTTATTTTAGGAGGAGGCATGATTATTCATTAGTAGTTTTTTTTATATTAGTTAGGGTTTCAGGGGGGGCACCTAAAGGAGGCAAGGATTGAAGAAAGGAGCAAAGCAAAACTACGACAGAGTTTATTCTTCCTTCTCAATTTAATTTCTTGTACTTTAGGATGTGTTCTGAATTCGTTATATTGTTTATTTTATTATTTAATATGAATTAGTCTTTTCATTAAGAATTCGATGGAACCCGATGATAGTTTAATTTAATACTTATTCTCTCTTTGATTTAAATTGGGTATGAGTTGATTTGTTTATTATATCTTGAGTTGGTTGTTATAATTGCGTAATTAACATTATTGGATGGATTTAGATAAAATCTGGCGATAGATTCTAAATTAAGATCTGGGTATAATAACTTGTGAGTAGTAATTTTTTTCAGTAATATTGATTGTTAATTGAATGCTAATTTTATGGACAGGATAGGAATATACCTGAATATCGCAAGCAACGGGTGGAAAATGATTCTTAATGAATTTATTATTATTGTTTCTCATAGGAATATAGGAAAATTTATAATAATAGGTATGCTTTATAATTATTCGAATATCATCACGTTGGTTTTTGATCCGGGAATTCATGAATGGGAGTTTATGCAACTTGGAGAGTTCTATGTGTTGATATTTGATCCAGGAGGATATAGGACTTTTCATAGTTTTATTTGCTTTTATTTAACTATATATGCATTCGATTTCTTAGGTAGAAATTTTGATTACGTTTTAGTTTTAGTTGTTTATTTAGTTTGTTTTGGTGTAGTTGATATTTTGGAAGTATTTGGCATAAATGTGGAAGAGCATCATGTTGATGTAGACAAGTTTTTGTTTAAAGGAAATCGAAAGTTTGAGTTTCCAGGTTGTGCTACGAGGAGTTTGCAGTGTTTTGCTATGTCGAGCATCGCCTGGAAGGAAACATATACGAGATGTTCATGTCAATTCGGGGAAATTGTCGGACATTGTTGCTATGTTCTTTGCAGGAGTTGGGGGTTTTGATGATTATCTTCATATTCTTACCTGCATTGTTGATATTATTTGTATATTTCATATGCTAGGTAAGACTTGTGATTATGAATTGTTTGATGCTACTAACTTAATCTCTTTTCATGTAAGATCAGATTTATGGGTAAATCCTTTTCAAGAGGAAGAGATGTCAAATTTGAGGACAAATCCTTTTCAAGAGGAGGGAAATAATGAGATCCTGACCAGACTCGCATCAAGCAATCAAGACACAACTCATGTTCCAGGTGTAGAACAAATGATCGAGACTAATTGGGCTGGAAACTACTCAAGGATTCTTAATTTGAGGCTCAATTCAAGTGGATCGCGAGTGGAGGATAAATTCCATAATTTGGGATTGTTAGATTTCATCTATGTAATAAGACCAAATCAACTCAAGCCAAGTCATCAAGGCCATGTTCGTTTGTGTCATTTAGTCTTCGTCAAAACTACATTTCATTTCATAGGAAGATTAGTGTTCACGCAACATTATGATTGTTCAAACATGATCGAGAGTTTATATTTTATCACACGACAATACAAGTTCGGATTACACGGAACGAAGATAATGGTTTCAAACTACATGGCAAGGCATTTGGAACTTAAAAGGGCAAGATGGTCAATTCTGTCAGACCGGCGCGCCCCGCGCCAGTTTTGGCCTGGCATCAGCGCGTCACGCGCCACCTATGCAGAACTTCTGCATGAGCAGCGTGCCCCGCGCCAGCTCCTTTGTATTTTCGGCGCGCCCCACGCCGTGCACATGGCACAGATTTTGAGGAATACGTTTTTGTCAGATTTACTTCCAAATTTGTAGGGATTTTCATATCTTTTAGATTTTTAATGTAATTAGAATATTTGTTAGATAGATTTGATTCCTAATTACTTGTTAACAAGTATTTCTATTTCTTTTAGGATTTAGGGTTTCTTTAAGGTTTTATTTTATTAGTATAAATAGAATACTTGGGTTATGTAATAGATAGACTACAACTTTTGATTAATAAATTACTTTGTGAGATACTTCTCATCTTTTGGTTCTTTGAGAATTCCTAGATTAATTTCTTAGTTTTCTTGAGATTCAATTATCGATTTATCATATAACAATTCATAGTTGTTTGTGGCGGCGTCTTCTACCGCATCAATCGTCGATTGTATCAAGATTATCGCTTCAATATAAGCGAGGGGTCAAGGTGTCGTTGGTATCCATTCAACGCAGATTTTTGACGCGAGCAATTATACCAAGATTATCGTCTACATATAGGCGAGGGGTTAATGTGTTGCGAGCAATTCACCATATAACTTTGCTAGAAACGATCCGAGCGACGACCACCTCACGCAAGCGTGTCGTGGAGTCTATCAGGTTCTCAGGAATAAAAATTCTTCCTAACTAACCTATAAATCCTTTTCTCGTGCTTGGGCTTTGTTTATTCATGTTTGTCTCTTTCTTTTTAGGCTCTTCTAACATCCTAAATCGTTTCTAGTGGTTTTTGGATTCTATTTTGGGTTATGGGTTGTTGAGGAGGATTTCTCATGAATAGAAATTCACCTAACTAACCTAGAAATCCTTTTGCGTGCGTGGCCTTTGTTTATTCGTGTTCATTTCTTTCTTTTTAGGTTTTACTAAGATCCTAGATCAATTCTAGTGGCGTTTGGATCCTATTTTGGGTTTTGGATTGTTAAGGAGAATTTATCATGAAAAGAAATTTCCCCTAAACAATCCAGAAAATCTTTTTGGTAGTTATTTAATTTCGATTGGATGTTATTGCTTCGAAGTTTTTTATTATTATTATTATTATTATTATTATTATTATTATTATTATTATTATTGTGAGTCGATTTGTGGAGTTTAGGGTTTATGGGTTTCAATCTCTATATCATAGATTTCTTTATTAGATCTTAACCGTTATAATTAGATTCTTACGATGTGTTGTCAATAGATTTTCATGAATAATTAATGCTATGTTGTGATTTCATTTGTTTCAAGTCGGTCTATGGAGTTTTGGGTTTATGGGTCTCGATCCCTAGATTCTAAATTCCTTTATTATCACATTCGATATGGTTAGATTCTTGCAATGTAATTAGAATTCTGTCGATGTCATTAGATTCTTAGTACGAGTTTAGTCCTATAATTTTGATTTCGTGGGTATTTTGTTTGATCTAGAGATATAAGGTTTATGGACACCATTTTCTAAACTTTAAACTCTGTTTATAGATTTTAATAATTTTATTGGGTGTGATTACGAATTATGTGAGTCTAGGAATGAATGACCCTTAAACTTCATGTGTACCAGGAATTGAAGGATATTCCCATGATGGACGAATACGATGGTTGTAACTTTGTGATGCAATAATTGTAAATGTAATTTGGGTCTTAAAATGATTTAGATGATTTTCATGCCCAAAATTGGGTTTAAGGCCACGTGATAATGGATTTTGAGGTACATGGAGTTTACTTTGATGACTTATAAGCTCATGGGTAGTTCCAACCCTATTTCGATGTTTGATTTCATTTTTCGACACACGAAAATGGTTTTTATACAAAAATTAAAGTTGAATCAAACGAAGTTATTATATTAATTTTAGGCTAACACTGGAAGTAATGGGAGCCTTAATTTCTATTTGATAAAAGGTTTTGTTGAGCTAAATCTATACTAGCAATTTACGTACAAGTATACACGGTCAATCAAGTAATAAAGTGTAAGTAGAGTTGTCGATCCCACGAGGAATAGTAATAATTAATTACTCCAATTACTAATTCGCAATCAATTCGATTCTATTTAAACGATTGAAATCTTAAGTGAATTAATTAATAAACAAATAATTAAAGCAAAATGAATTCAATAAATAAAAGAAAATATTAAGAACTCAATTTTCCCCGATGAATCATTTAATTGATAACATCCTTCTTTCATTAAATCAATTATTCAGAATTGTCAACGAAAAATCACTAATAATTATTATAATCATCTTTCGAATAATTATAAATCATACCTATTATTATAAATTTCCCTATATTCCTATGAGAAACAATAATAATAAATTCATTAAGAATTATTTTTCACCCGTTGCTTGTGATATTCAGGTATATTCCTATCATGTCCCCAAAATTAGCATTCAATTAGCAATCAATATTACCGAAAAAAATTACTACTCACAAGTTATTATACCCAGATCTTAATTTAGAATCTATCGCCAGATTTCATCTAAATCCATCCAATAATGTTAATTACGCAATTATAACAACCAGCACAAGATATAATAAACAAATCAACTCATACCCAATTTAAATCAAAGAGAGAATAAGTATTAAATTAAACTATCATCGGGTTCCATCAAATTCTTAATGAAAAGACTAATTCATATTAAATAATAAAATAAACAATATAACGAATTCAGAACACATCTTAAAGTACAAGAAATTAAATTGAGAAGGAAGAATAAACTCTGTCACAGTTTTGCTTCGCTCATTTCTTCAATCCTTGCCTCCTTCAGGTGCCTCCCTGAACCCTAACTAATATAAAAAAAACTACTAATGAATAATCATGCCTCCTCCTAAAATAAGAATACTAATAGGAATTATTCCACCTAACCCTAATAAAATTACAATTACATTTATAACCCTAGGTGAAAATATTTGTATTGAAGTCAGCCTCGTAGTCTTTGTAACTATTTTGGCTTCAATTGGTAAATATCTCATTTTATTTGATCCAGGAGGATATAGGACTTTAAATAGTTTTATTTGCTTTTATTTAACTATATATGCATTTGATTTCTTAGGTAGAAATTTTGATTGCGTTTTAGTTTTAGTTGTTTATTTAGTTTGTTTTGGTGTAGTTGATATTTTGGAAGTATTTGGCATAAATGTGGAAGAGCATCGTGTTGATGTGGACAAGTTTTTGTTTAAAGGAAATCGAAAAGTTTGAGTTTTCGGGTTGTGCTACGAGGAGTTTGCAATGTTATGCTATGTCGAGCATTGCCTGGAAGGATACATATACGAGATGTTCATGTCTATTCGGAGAAATTGCCGGACATTGTTGTTATGTTCTTTGCAGGAGTTGGAGTTTTTGATGATTATCTTCATATTTTTACTTGCATTGTTGATATTGTTTGTATATTTCATATGCTAGGTAAGACTTGTGATTATGAATTGTTTGATGCTACTAACTTAATCTGTTTTCATGTAGGATCAAATTTATGGGTAAATACTTTTCAAGAGGATGTCAAATTTGAGGACAAATCCTTTTCAAGAGGAGGGGAATGATGAGATCCTGACCAGGCTCACATCAAGCAATCAAGACACAACTCATGTTCCGGGTGTAGAACAAATGATCGAGACTAATTGGGCTGGAAACTACTCAAGGATTCTTAATTTGAGGCTAAATTCAAGTGGATCGCGAGTGGAGAATAAATTCCATAATTTGGGATTGTTAGATTTCATCTATGTAATAAGACCAAATCAACTCAAGCCAAGTCATCAAGGCCATGTTCGTTTATGTCGATTAGTCTTCGTTAAAACTACATTTCATTTCATGGGAAGATTAGCGTTTACGTAACATTGTGATTGTTCAAACATGATCGAGAATTTATATTTTATCACGCGACAATACAAGTTGGGACTACATGGAATGAAAGGAATGGTTTCAAACTACATGGTAAGGCATTTGGAACTTAAAAGGGCAAGATGGTCAATTCTGTCAGACCAGTGCGCCCCGCGCCAATTTTGGCCTGACATCAGCGTGCCCCGCGCCACCTATGCAGAACTTCTGCAAGAGCAGCACGCCCTGCGCCAGCTACTTTATATTTTCGACGCGCTCCGCGCCGTGCACGCGACACAGATTTTGAGGAACGCGATTTTGTCAGATTTGCTTCCAAATTTGTAGGGATTTTCATATCTTTTAGATTTCTAATGTAATTAGGATATTTTTTAGATAGATTTGATTCCTAATTACTTATTAACTAGTATTTCTATTTCTTTTAGGATTTAGGGTTTCTTTAAGGTTTTATTCTATTAGTATAAATAGAATACTTGGGTTATGTAATAGATAGACTACAACTTTTGATTAATAAATTACTTTGTGAGATACTTCTCATCTTTTGGTTCTTTGAGAATTCCTAGATTAATTTCTTAATTTTCTTGAGATTTGATTATCGACTTATCATACAACAATTCATAGTTGTTTGTGACGTCTTCTACCACATCAATCGTCGATTGTACCAAGATTATCGCTTCAATATAAGCGAGGGGTCAAGGTGTCATTGGTGTCCATTCAACGCAGATTTTTGACGCGAGCAATTATACCAAGATTGCCGTCTACATATAGGCGAGGGGTTAAGGTGTTACGAACAATTCACCATATAACTTTGCTAGAAACGATCCGAGCGACGACCACATCATGCAAGCGTGTCGTAGAGTCTATCAGGTTGGTAAGCAGGATTTCTCATGAATAAAAATTCTTCCTAACTAACCTAGAAATCCTTTTCTCGTGCTTGGGCTTTGTTTATTCATGTTTGTCTCTTTCTTTTTAGGCTCTTCTAACATCCTAAGTCGTTTCTAGTGGTGTTTGGATTCTATTTTGGGTTATGGGTTGTTAAGGAGGATTTCTTATGAATAGAAATTCACCTAACTAACCTAGAAATCCTTTTTCGTGCTTGGCCTTTGTTTATTCGTGTTCATTTCTTTCTTTTTAGGTTTTACTAACATCCTAGATCAATTCTAGTGACGTTTGGATCCTATTTTGGGTTATGGATTATTAAGGAGGATTTATCATGAAAAGAAATTTCTCCTAAACAATCCAGAAAATCTTTTTGGTAGTTATTTAATTTCGATTGGATGTTATTGCTTCAAAGTTTATTATTATTATTATTATTATTATTATTATTGTGAGTCGATTTATGGAGTTTAGGGTTTATGGGTTTCAATCTATATATTATAGATTTCTTTATTAGATCTTAACCGTTATAATTAGATTCTTACGATATGTTGTCGATAGATTTTCATGAATAATTAATGCTATGTTGTGATTTCGTTTGTTTCAAGTCGGTCTATGGAGTTTTGGGTTTATGGGTCTCGATCCCTAGATCCTAAATTCCTTTATTATCACATTCGATATGGTTAGATTCTTACGATGTAATTAGAATTTTGTCGATGTCATTAGATTCTTAGTACGAGTTTAGTCCTATAATTTTGATTTCGTGGGTATTTTCTTTGATCTAGGGATATAAGGTTTATAGATTTTAATAATTTTTTTGGGTGTGATTACAAATTATGTGATTCTAGGAATGAATGACCCTTAAACTTCATGTGTACTAGGAATTGAAGAATATTCCCACGATGGTTGTAACTGTAACAATCGGAAATTTTGGATTTCCTTGTAACCCGAGTTTATGTGTGAATAAAATGAATTTTATTTTTATTTATATTATGTTGTGTTATGTGCTTAAAAGTTGTATTACAACCTAGAATATGTGTATGTGTTAAATTTTATGTGTTGTTGTGTCGTTGGAGTGACTAAATTGATTTCGCACAAAATTGCAAAATCACTATTCACGGGGCACGTTTCCCGAGGCACTATTCACGCAATAATATTTTTACGTCTTTTTCGATTTCAATAAATTTCATTAATACGCGTGTGCGAAGTGATAATTTTTTCAAGAGTTGGATTTTCATTTTTGAGCCCAAGTGTGTTTTATTCGGTATCCGAAATATATAATATGGGTGTTCCGAATAAATGGACAAATCCTATAATTACTATTTTTACGCGTCCCAATATTTTATAGGAATATCTATTTTAATTTTGGATAGAGTTATTGAGCAAATTTTGTACAAAAGCGGGAGTATTCGGGTATATTTTTGGGTATATACGATTTAATTGGGGAGGCATTTAACCTCCAACCAATCAGAATTAGGTAAGTGTGGCATGAGCCAATCGGATGAGAGGAGGAGGCAGTCACAATACACAATATGTGGGATATCCCATTTTACAAACATTCCACCTCAATTTTATTTCCAAGGAAGCTCGGGTGATGAGCTCCCATTCTCCCGAAGCCACTTAGCAATACCACTCCCTCCATTTCCCTCAATCCATTCCATTCCTCTTCTATAAGTTGGTTCTGCAGCAAAGAGAGAATTGAGAGAGAGAGAGAGATAGAGAATCTACAGCAAAGAAGAACAAGGAAGAAGAAGAACAAGGAAGAAGGAGGAGGAGGAAGCACGGGTGAAGAGGAAGAAGGAGAAGGAAGAGAAGAGTAGCAAGAGGAAAAAGAGGAGCACTCTAGCAACCTCCATACCTGCAAGAAACAAGCAACAAGAGGTACTCACCACCGTTAAACCATTTCTTTCTCATTTTCAAGTTTTCTTAGTTTTTGAGCTCTTAAGCTTCCGGGTCAGATTTGTGACGATCTTTGTTGTTGTTATTCATTATGGATGATTGTTAATGTTGTTAAGAGACCTTGTACGCCATTAACACCATTAAAGTGGAACAAAAACGAAGAAAATCCTTACATTTGCTTAATGAAGGAAGAACTTCGGACAAAAATGGAACCTTGGACTGTTTGGACTTTTAAAGGACTGTAAATGCTAATTTCCGTGTTTGTTTAGTTTGTTTGTTGATATGATGTTGTACTTCCATGGGTTACGAGGTTAACCCAGTTGGAATGGAGTAAAAAGGTGTTAAAACAAAAATTTGGTGAAGATTTTTGTAAAACATACCCAGAACACAAAAACAGAGTATTAACTTCGAACTTTGGCTTAGGATTTGGTCGTGTTAATGGTTATGGGTGGCTCTATATTTTTTGATATGTTGTAGCCCCATGTCTTACGAGTCCATAGAGTCCGAAATGGACCAATTTGAACGTGTATAAAAGGAGTTATGAAGATCGGAGTAGGAAGAGGTATGCATCGCGTTACTGCAGAAAGTTGCAGAACTGGGCGCTGATGCATGGCGCCGGTGCCGGGTCAGGACCGGGTCGGGTCGGCCAGACCTGATCGGGTCGGATCCAATGAATTTTTCCAGCGAGTCCAAAACTTATATTTTTGTACAAAATGATTATACATGTTAGTTATTTATATCTTGTTAAGCCTTAAACGCTCAGTTATATATCCAGTGTTAACCGAAGCAGAGTTGTCTTAAGGCGTAAAATCAATAACTAAATTGCACTTTACGCTTGGCTTCCAGGGGGCGCTGCCCCCTTGCAACCTCCGCCAGCTCACCGGCGAGCTGGGCAGCCGCTCGCTCACCAGGGAGCGAGACCCCTGACTACCTTGTCATAGTGGCAATCAATATAGTTTAATGATGTGATGAGTGTATTGAACCTGGTCCTTATGTGACTAATCTTTATGACGATTTTAATGAACTATGTAGGATATTTTTGAAGGACGTAACGTCAAGATATTAACGCACGTACAAGACAAGTTCCTTACTCAACCTTTATTATTGAGCAAGTTCCTTACCCTACTCAAGTTCTATTTGAACAAGTATTTTATTCTATTGTGCAAGTTTCCTTAAACCTTACTCAGTTTATTTATTGGGCAAGTTTCAAATTCTTGTTTAATTTGATGTTGAACAAGTATTCTATATTAATGCAAGTTCTCTAAATTCACTTAAGTTATGTATTGATTACAAGTATTGCGATATTGAGCTAGTTTTCTAAACTTCCACAATTTACTTCATTGTGCGAGTACTCTTATGATTATTCAAATGATTTGACATTCGTTCAAGTTATCTACCTATGTTATAATGCATGTTGTTAAGACTTAAAGTTCTTTATTCCATAAACTATTTGAAAGCTATGTTAAAGTGAATTGTTTCGGCTAGACACATATTGATTTGTTTATTGAAGTGAGGTTAAGTTCTCGAACTATTATTGATGTTAAGTAAAACTATCCAATCAAATTGTTTTGGTTCGGATTCCCATGTAAAGCTGAGAAGAACAACCCTCATAACAGGGGCAATTGTATAAACGTCGGGGAACCGACACGCGCATAAATAGTAAGTGAGGCTTATGCATAACGCCAGGTACTTTAGGCTGATCACCTATTGTACCAGTTTTGTGGATTATCGGATGAATTTCCGGTAATTCTAGATAGAGTTTTGTGCCTTGGTGCTCTTTCAGTATTGAATAGTCCCTTTCTTTGGAAAACTTTGAAATCCTTGGATATTTCAGAAATCCTTCAGTCCATAACGACCACTATAATGGTGATAAAGAAGTTGTTTATTTCCTTGAGCTATCTAATTTTTAACTCCTGTGAACTATAAAGTTATTCATATGATTATTCACTGTTATTGTGCTTGCGGGGCAAATTTGTTGCTCACCCTTGCTTTCCTTAAAATATTTTAGTTAATGCAGCACGTAGTGAGAGCTCGGGAAAAGATAAGGGAAAGGGCAAAGCTACTGATTAGTTCTGTTTTATTGTATTAGAATCATCGTTTGTATTAAGACTTATTACTTGATGTTGGGTATTAAGACTTATTTACCCTTATGTATTATGTTATGTTTTGTAGTAGTCTTGGTTTCGAGACTTGGGACAGGATTATTTATGTTATATCAATTTAATATTCCTTTATTCCGCTATAAGTTATCGATAGTATGATGCATGTATTAGATAGTGACGAATCAGGTATGTGGCTCAGGTGACCCAGATTTGGGGCGTCACAGTAACTTTGTGATGCAATAATTATAAATGTAATTCGGGTCTTAAAATGATTTAGATGATTTTCGTGCCCAATATTGGGTTTAAGGCCACGTGATAATGGATTTTGAGGTATTGGGAGTTTACTTTGATGACTTACAAGCTCATGGGTAGCTCCAACCCTATTTCGATGTTTGATTTCATTTTTCGACACACGAAAATGGTTTTTATACAAAAATTAAAGTTGAATCAAACTAAGTTATTATATTAATTTTAGGCTAACACTGGAAGTAATGAGAGCCTTAATTTCTATTTGATGAAAGGTTTTGTTGAGCTAAATCTATACTAGCAATTTACGTGCAAGTATACACGGTCAATCAATTAATAAAGTGTAAGTAGATTTGTCGATCCCACGAGAAATAGTAATAATTAATTACACCAATTACTAATTCGTAATCAATTCAATTCTATTTAAACGATTAAAATCTTAAGTGAATTAATTAATGAATAAATAATTAAAGAAAAGTGAATTCAATAAATAAAAGAAAATATTAAGAACTCAATTTCCCCTGATGAATCATTTAATTAATAACATCCTTCTTTTATTAAATCAATTATTCAGAATTGCCAATGGAAAATCACTAACAATTATTATAATTATCTTTCGAATAATTATAAAGCATACCTATTATTAAATTTCCCTATATTCCTATGACAAACAATAATAATAAATTCATTAAGAATCATTTTTCACCCGTTGCTTGCGGTATTCAGGTATATTCCTATCATGTCCACAAAATTAGCATTCAATTAGCAATCAATATTACTGAAAAAAATTACTACTCACAAGTTATTATACCCATATCTTAATTTAGAATCTATCGCCAGATTTCATCTAAATCCATCCAATAATTGTTAATTACGCAATTATAACAACCAACACAAGATATAATAAACAAATCAACTCATACCCAATTTAAATCAAAGAGAGAATAAGTATTAAATTAAATTATCATCGGGTTCCATCGAATTCTTAATGAAAAGACTAATTCATATTAAATAATAAAATAAACAATATAACGAATTTAGAACACATCATAAAGTACAAGAAATTAAATTGATAAGGAAGAATAAACTCGGTCGCAGTTTTGCTTCGCTCATTTCTTCAATCATTGCCTCCTTTAGGTGCTTCCCTGAAACCCTAACTAATATAAAAAAACTACTAATGAATAATCATGCCTCCTCCTAAAATAAGAATACTTATAAGAATTATTCCACTTAACCCTAATAGAATTACAATTACATTTATAACTCTAGATGAAAATATTTGTGTTGAAGTCATCCTTGTAGTCTTTGTAACTCGTTTGGCTTCAATTGGTAAATATCTCATTTTATTTGGAAAAAAACAACCATTAAAACCTTCAGCTCCGCCGCACCACGCGCGCCACGCGCGCCCGATCCGACCGCGCACCGCGGCTCTTGATCCAGCGCCACGGCCCCTATGTCTGTGCGTCGTGGCCCATAAACTTTGTCCGTTTTTCTTTTCTTACTTCTTTGCTCGCCTAATTACTTCAAATATTTACGATTTTGCCACTTAACTCCTTTATTCTTACAAAATAAATAAACACAATAAATGAAATAAAAACTCTATAAAATAACATAAAATACTTAAAAACACACAAACTATTAAGCCTAAAAGTACCCAAATAATAGGTATAAAACCTACTCATCAAATACCCCCAAACTTAAATATTTGCTTGTCCTCAAGTAAAACTCAAACAAAACTAAAAACTACTCTAACATGCAATAACTAGTTAACTCATGAGCAAGAATTTAAGATAAATCTGAATCACAACCTCAAAGACTCACATATAATAATTTTCAGCCAAATCCAGATCATGCATAATCTAAAATCTCAACATAATCATCAATTCAATAGCAATTCACGATCCCCAACATAAGATCATCCAAACTGCTCAAGCTATTCAACCTAGATAAGGTTATATAATCAAATATCGTGTAAAAGATACCTGACATCAACTCAAAAATCCAACCATCACATCAAATTTCTGCAAAGACGACATCACATCAATTCGGGGGAAGGAATTAACAAATAATTTCATATATATTTCCACTCGTGAGTGCATTTTATGCTCCATCTCATTTTATCGTAAACAAGTGCGTTTTATGCTCCATCTTGCCTACGTTTATGGATGAGTACGTTTTACGCTCCATCTCAATCCACCAACAATTCAAATTTCAATCATTTTTCAAACTTTTCAATTTCTTTCCGCAAATTTCCCCCAAACTTAAATGAATGTCTATCTCTACGTCAACTGACGATCAATAAACTCCTAGAGTTTCAATCATATTCAACTATATAAACTCTTTAACGTCAACTAACTTGAACAGTAGGATTATCAAACGTATAGAATCACAAAAAACTAGAAACCGACTCTTATGTTAACTCTAAACTAGCATGATTCAAGAATTAGCCAGAAGTACCCAATTTTCAATCCATTCCTATCATTGGCCTTCACGGATTCAATTAAAAGATTGCTCAAAAGTTAAACTACTATTATTATTATTATTATTATTATTATTATTATTATTATTATTATTATTATTATTATTATTATTATTTATTTTTATTTTTTTTATTTTTTTTATTTTTTTATTATTTTTACTAATATGCAACCTAATATGCAATCTATCTATAAAATAACTAAAATGCATTAATAAAATCCCAAGTACCAAATAAATCAAGTATCAAATAACCAATACCCCCAAACTTGAAATGTACATTGTCCTCAATGTTCTAGAAAAATAAGTTAAGAAACTTCCCTGAAAAATTAAGCGTCACCAGCATCATCATCATCCTCATCCTCCTCCTCCTCAATCATGATAAATGTGTATTCGAGGAACACCAGTGAAGCAGGAAAGTGCGTAAGGATTTATGACGCCTCAAGCCCTTGGTATTCAAGTCATTGATATTCTTTCAACTCTCAATCTCCCAACTTGGTACCTGAAAAATATTATCGCATTATTACTAACTAAAACATAACTAACTTAATAATTCAATTAATTCCTAATTAACATGCAACCTATTTCTATTTTTTATTTTTTTATTATTATTTTTTTTTCATTATTTAATTAATTTAGGCTAGCTATAACTTAATAAAATGAATTAAAATTCAAATATACGAACTAATAATAAATTTAAAAACACTTGGGTTACCTCCTAACTAGCGCTTGTTTTACAGTCATCAGCCTGACTTCTTCAAATTTTGCTATCCAATTCCCAATTGAGAAGTGATTGACACGTCCATCGGTAGCAAAGTAACATTTGTATGCTTCTCCTCTAAACAAGTCAATACTTCAAATTCGTCTAGCTTGCTCTTTTCAAATAAACTAATCTCTATGAACTCCACGGAGCTAGGCTTTTGTTCCCATGATTCCGCAGGTGCGATGATGACGGGAAGCTTCTTAACCAATTTTGAGTACTAATGCACTTGCTCATCTAGCTTCTTTTCTTGATTATGCTTTGGTTCAAACCGTATTCTATACGGTTAAACCGTATAAAATACATGTCTGGCCGGAAGTGTAGGTATTCTGGCCAACTTTGGCCGGATTCTGAAATTGGGGACTAAATTGTATCAAATTAGGTACTTAATGCAGTAAATTGGTGATACTTGATGTAACGAAAGTGTATTTAGCCCAATTAAAAATGATATGTGCAAATTATAAGAAATAAAAAGAATATCGACGGAAAAGTCAAAAAATATTTGATACGGTACAATAACATCGTAATAATTAATTATTGGTAAACTTCACAACAAAATAATTATCGAATATAAAAAACGACAAAATGCCTTTGATCTATGATAAAAATGATTAATGTTTTGGCCATGAGAATAATTGATGTTTGACAGTTCCTGGACATGTACCAGTAGTTTGGCCATCAAAACAAGGCATAATATATTATATAGATAAAATACGGATGTCAAGAGAAAATCTTGTAGCACAATTGCTATGTCAGCAATTCAAATTCTTGGAACTCTGCTCAACCCTCCACATCAGCATTCTTGCATTTCAACAAGTCTCAATATTATGAATTTATGAGTTTCTTCATGGAACAGTTACATCAGTTGTGTACTGATGATTCTTATTCATCTTCAATCTTTAAGTAGTTTTTAATCAGAACTTTTATTTCCAATTGTGTGTTCTCTCATTTCTCTTTCTCTCTGCGATGGTTCGGGATGAGGGTCTCTTTTAATGGTTACATATTATTATGATGATATTTTTGAGTGCAAAATGTGAATTTCTAGATGTCACTTTTTTATTGATAAATCTCTCTGTATGAAAGGAAATCGTACCTTATTCGAATTAGGGTTTTGTATGAGTTGACGAAGAGAGAAATCCACAAAGAGTACAGAGATGATTGAAGAATTAAAGAGGGGAGAAAAATAAGTAGGCAATTACAACTCATGTTCCGGGTGTAAAACAAATGATCGAGACTAATTGGGCTGGAAACTACTCAAGGATTCTTAATTTGAGGCTCAATTCAACTAAATCGCGAGTGGAGGATAAATTCCATAATTTGAGATTGTTAGATTTCATCTATGTAATAAGACCAAATCAACTCAAGCCAAGTCATCAAGGTCATGTTCGTTTGTGTCGTTTAGTCTTCGTCAAAACTACATTTCATTTCATGGGAAGATTAGCGTTCACGCAACATTGTGATTGTTCAAACATGATCAAGAGTTTATATTTTATCACGCGACAATACAAGTTGGGATTATGCGGAACGAAGGGAATGGTTTCAAACTACATGGCAAGGCATTTGGAACTTAAAAGGGCAAGATGGTCAATTCTGTCAGACCGGAGCGCCCTGTGCCAGCTTCTTTGTATTTTCGGTGCGCCCCGCGCCGTGCACACGGCACAGATTTTGAGGAACATGTTTTTGTCAGATTTGCTTCCAAATTTGTAGGGATTTTCATACCTTTTAGATTTCTAATGTAATTAGGATATTTGTTAGATAGATTTGATTCCTATTTACTTGTTAACTAGTATTTCTATTTCTTTTAGGATTTAGGGTTTCTTTAAGGTTTTATTCTATTAGTATAAATAGAATACTTGGGTTATGTAATAAATAGACTACAACTTTTGATTAATAAATTACTTTGTGAGATACTTCTCATCTTTTGGTTCTTTGAGAATTCCTAGATTAATCCACAGCACGCTTGTGTAAGGTGGTCGTCGCCCGGATCGTTTCTAGCAAAGTTATATGGTGAATTGCTCGCAACACCTTAACCCCTCGCTTATATGTAGACGGTAATCTTGGTATAATTGCTCACGTCAAAAATCTGCGTTGAATGGACACCAACGACACCTTGACCCGTCGCTTATATTGAAGCGGTAATCTTGGTACAATCGACGATTGATGCGGTAGAAGACGCCACAAACAACTATGAATTGTTGTATGATAAGTCGATAATTGAATCTCAAGAAAACTAAGAAATTAATCTAAGAATTCTTAAAGAACCAAAAGATGAGAAGTATCTCACAAAGTAATTTATTAATCAAAAGTTGTAGTCTATCTATTACATAACCCAAGTATTCTATTTATACTAATAGAATAAAACCTTAAAAAATCCTAAATCCTAAAAGAAATAGAAATACTAGTTAACAAGTAATTAGGAATCAAATCTATCTAACAAATATCCTAATTACATTAGAAATCTAAAAGATATGAAAATCCCTACAAATTTGGAAGCAAATCTAACAAAAACGCGTTCCTCGAAATCTGTGTCATGTGCACATCGCGGGGCACGCCGAAAACACAAAGGAGTTGGCGCAGGGCGCGCTGCTCCTGCGGAAGTTCTGCATAGGTGGCGTGGGTCGCGTTGATGCCAGGCCAAAACTGGCACGGGGCGCGCCGGTCTGACAGAATTGACCATCTTGCCCTTTTAAGTTCCAAATGCCTTGCCATGTAGTTTAAAACCATTCCCTTCGTTCCGTGTAATCCCAACTTGTATTGTCGCGTGATAAAATATAAACTCTCGATCATGTTTGAACAATCACAATGTTGCGTGAACGCTAATCTTCCCATGAAATGAAATGTAGTTTTGACGAAGACTACACGACACAAACGAACATGGCCTTGATGACTTGGCTTGAGTTGATTTGGTCTTTATTACATAGATGAAATCTAACAATCCCAAATTATGAAATTTATCCTCCACTCGCGATCCACTTGAATTGAGCCTCAAATTAATAATCCTTGAGTAATTTCTAGCCCAATTAGTCTCGATCATTTGTTCTACACCCGGAACATGAGTTAACTCTTGATTGCTTGATGCGAGCCTGGTCAGGATTTTATCACAACCCATAACTAAAAATAGGATCTAAACACCACTAGAAACTATCTAGGATGTTAGAAGATCTTAAAAAGAAAGAGAAACACGAATAAACAAATTAAGCTCAAGCACGAGAAAGGATTTCTAAGTTAGTTAGGAGGAATTTTTATTCATGAGAAATCCTCCTTAACAACCCATAACCCAAAATAGGATCCAAACATCACTAGAAATGATATAAGATGTTAGAAGTACCTAAAAAGAAAGAAACAAACACGAACAAACAAAGCCCATGCAAAATAATCGACAAATAAGTTAAATCGAATGTAGAGATGAGAAATGGACATTGAGAATGGGGTTTCGTCCTCCTTAAGCTTGCTAAAGGCATCTTGGATAGATATTGATGGAGGATTTATTGAGAAACTAAAGATTTGATTTTAAGTCTAGGAGAGTTTCTCTTCATTTTTGGGTTTTTCTCTCTATTTTTCTTCTTTCTTACACTTTTTCTCTCTATTGTTCTCCTTCTCGTGCAAAATGAAGTAAAAACGCCTTAAATAGCGAGGCTAGGGTTGGCGTAAGCATGCCTGCGCCAATCTGCCTGTGGGTCCCACCTTGTCCACTCTTTCATCTTGTGCACTAAATCGTCTGTAACTTTCATACCGAGAAGACTTAAAAGGCATGTCACCCTAATCTGGAAAACTCTTTTTGAGACATACGCAGTGGTATATATATAAATTGACCCTTTTTGGATCTGGAATAAGGGAGAAAAGTGGAGAAAACCCATCCCCTTGTGCACTGACTAACCCCTTTTCCTTCCCTTTTGCATATTAGTACTTCAAGGTCCATGTGTGGGATCTAAGTAATCGTCTTGACTCTATAATCTTGGCTTTGACACTCTCGTCTCATTTTGGATTGACATTATTGCCCTCATGTCATATAGTTAGAGAATATGTGTAGATTTTGGGTGTCTACAGATACTATCAAAAATTTGAATCATTAAAAAAAATTACCACTTAAAAGTTAAAAAAATTAACCATTAAAATCTTGATGAAAAATTCACATGTTCATCAAATAGTGAAAAAGTACCAGATTATTTTTATTTTTGAAACAATTATACTAATCAATAATATAAATTAATTAATTAGTGTTGCTTTGGATTTTACTACTTAAAACTATAAAAAAAAAATTTAAAAAAATATGGTGTATTGAATGGGATTAAAACAAATGTATAATGAAAGAGAGTCAAGTCCCTCAATTTATAATGGTAGATAATATATATTTTTGCATATCACAATGAGTGGTGATATGTGAATTTTGATACACTTTTGAGACTTCTATTAGTAGCCCTTTAAACAACGCATATTAACCGAATAAATAAATAAATAAAATTTACAACCAAAATATTAACACATTTTCCTTGTGACCAATTTACTGCAAGGAAATTGATACTCTAATACATGGGTTAAAACTCAAATCTAAAGTGAAACAAGTGCAACAATTTGCTTGTATAGATTTCATAATTGTAATCTCAATGTTATTCTTTAAAATTTACTGAAAAATGAAAGAGAAACAAATTAACATTTAATACTTATGAATAATATGAGAAACTAGATTATTAATACTTCCTTAAAATTTAAGAAAGATAGATGATAAAGAACAAATTTTTGCTCTATAAATATAAATAAAAAGGAATGGAGGGAGTATTCAATTTCTTTTATAACACTAAACAAACACTATATCAATAAAACAGAGATGATTTTTTAACCGAATAAACATATTGACCATGTATATATGAAATTATAATTATTTACTGATCATACTATTGTGTATAGAGTGTAGACATCTAAAAATAACTACCCAGTGAAACTAGCTCTTCTCAAGGCGAGCCATTTTGTAAAGCAAGAAAAGCCTCTTCATGACCTTCATCCCAACCACAATTCTTCTTTTTCTAGAAGATGCCACAATACCATTGGCTCTCTCATTCATCTTCAAGGCTTGCTGCTTCACATTGGCTCTCTCATTCATCTTCAAGGCTTGCTGCTTCACACAACAAAGCTCCATACTCGCTCCTAATTCAACCTGTTTGTCATTTTCAGAATCTTTGACTTGAAATTCATCATTGAAGTCTTCCCACAACATGTCCATTTTTTCCTCGGCCTGATCTCCTAGCAATTCCGATAAACTTTTTGTATGCAAATTTCGGATCTTACCATCGTTAATATTTTCGTAGTGAAAATCTGAAAAAACACGCGAAGAAATTCGCCACAAAGATGGAGTAAAGGTCAGATGAGCAATATTCTGGTCAGCTACTTTTGGGAAACTAAAATCATTTGTCGCCATGGCCAAAACTAAAGGATTGAAGAACTTGAAGTATTAGAGCTTATAGGGAAAGATAAGAGGAATTTGGTGGTGTTGATTATCTTTATAAGTCTTTGTTGGAATGTTAAGTGGTATGCAAGGGTAGGTGTTGTTATCATTTGAAACTTATATAAGTCCATGTCAACAAGTTAAAGGGTTGTCATTTGGAATTTAATTGGGAAGTTGGGATAGTCCCAACTTAATGCCGGATTGTTCGGAGGATAAAAGATTTTAGAAGAAAAATTAAAAGCCACTCAAAATATATCTCACGTGCAATATGCCCGTGCAAATTATTGGCCCCGTTTGAATGGGTTTAGAATATTTTTTTTTTAATTGAAAATAGATAACTGGGAAAATATGTTTTCACTAATTATATTAATAAACATTTCTAATTACCTCTGTTGAAAATAATCAAAATAAAATACTCCCTCCATTCGAAAATATAAGATCATTATTGACTTTTTGAAGTCAACTTGAGACATTTTCAATCTCAAAATTGACATGAATTCTTTTAAATGCTAATTATTTCAATTCGAAAATGTAATGTTTTTTAATTTCTAATGAATATTCTTCTTAATTTTGAATTTTAAAATGTTTCAATTTGACTTTCAAAAGTCAATATTGATCTTATAATTTGAAACGGAGGTAGTATAAATTTAATAATAAGTATTAATTGCAAGTGATATATTATCAAATTATAATTAAAGAAATATTTTATTATAAGATATGTCTTTTACTTAATACATATTTAGTAAATGTAGGAGTGAAGAAGTGATTATTGAAAAACATAATTTTTACTCTAAAGGAAGGTTTTGTGAAGTAAAGAGTAGTAATGAATGTAGTAATTACCAATAGGGATAAATTAGTAAGAAGTTGAAAAAATATCTAATTTTTTAAATTCTTATTGCGAAGTCGATAAATTATATATTTTTTGGTTGAATCATAACGATTTACTTCAATTTTAACTCTATCGCTTAACAATATTTGTATATACTTAGGCCATGTTTGTTTGCACAGATTATAATCTCGGAATCCCGGAATTATAATACCTTGTTGAACATGATATTAAATAATCCCGCTGTAGACACCCAAATTTTGCGTTTCCTTCTACTAACCATGACAGGAGGGCGAAATCGACAATTGAACCGGCTTGCGGAAGCAAAGGAGCGGGCACAAGGGCGAGCGCCCGGCACCGCCGCAATGATTTGGGCAGCCCAAGTCGACGTGACAGCATGACCGTCCAAGGCAGGCACTTCCGAATGAGGTGGCACGTCTCCCGGAAATTCTCGGACTGCGGAATACGAGCCTGTCAGCGAAAACCGACGTTGCGGTACGAAAATCGAGGCGTGGCACGAAAATCGAGAAAGTCAAGCCCGCCAGCCGCGGATAGATCTGCGGCCAAGTGGGTGCGCCAGCACGAAAACCGGGAAATCAGCACTACCAGCTGCGTGCGATGGGAGGCGTGCCAGCTGGCCAGCCGCAGATCTATCTGCGGCCAGCCGCAGATAGATCTGCGGCTGGCTCTGGCCAGCCTATTTAAGCCGCTTCGGGCAGCATACAGGGGGTTCAGCGAATTTTGGGAAAGAGGAAGAATTCCAGCGGAAAACAGCAGCAAAAGATCGGAAATTGAGAGGAAAAAGAGGGAAATTTTGCAATCAAATAGGAAGAAAAGAGAGAAAAAAGGAGAGAGTTCAATTCTTTTGATTTTGATTGTATCAATACACTCCTTATTCAATTCAAATACATCAAGTTTACATCCATTTGGATATCAATTGCAAGGTGAAATCTCTTTTGTGGTATCAATTTCTATCATATCATTTGATCAAATTAGATGTAATTTTTCATGTAATTTATTGATTGAACAATGAATTAGGGATTGTGAGTGAAGTTTCCATCGGAATGAAACTCTTCCTAATAACCCGATGATATTCGTTCATTAATTTCTTTGTTTGTTTTAAGGTGTTATGTTTGGTATCAATTCCTTTAAATCGTTGTTTTAGGATGCCTTGGTATTGTTAGATTATCCGGGTTGGTTTATTTTCTTGTAATATCCGATTGTTTGTGGATACTTGGTTGTGAGCCTAGGAAAGCGACCCCGGGGTCCCAATCCGATGATGGACATATCTTGGTGTAAGAAGTAGAGATGACGTAGTTCTCATTGTAAATATGTAATCGTTGGGCCTTAAAACGACGCTAAGGCGAGAATCGTGCTTAAGGCCCCGAAATAGTGAAATTTGTGATTGTTGGCGTTCGGGGATATTTCGATGGCTTACATGCCCATTAATAGCCCGACGCGTGTTTATGTTCGATTTGAATTATGACACGAAATTGATTTCAAAGCTAAATGATAAGATTTTCATAAAATCAATCAAAGTAGGATATTAGAATCACGAGGTTAAAATTTGAGAAATGTTAATGAAATGTCGATTCATATCTAACGAGAAAGCTAAAGAAAAATCGTTTTCCAAAACAACACACGAAATGATTTTATAAATAATTGACGTTTTATTAAATCTTTGTGCATAGGGTGAAAGAGATCCTAGAAATTGCCCATCATTTTATGAAAGCAATGTATAGATCTCGATTCCTATTTTGACGAAGGTTTAAAACTCTTGTTTTGTTAAAACGACACTTAACGAAAAATCTCATAGTTTTGATAATTAAAATCAAACCTTTCTCATAAAGAATAAAGCCTTCTCGGGTATACCGAAAAGACATTCCGAAGCATACTCAAATTAAAACACGATTTTCCCTAAAATCCAAATGACTCTTTCATACAAACTCACCACAACATTCACATAGGCACACACACACACACGCGCGCACCTACATACACATATTCATGAATTAAAGGATAGGAAAGCATTAAGATTGCGGTAACCGTATTTCACGGAAGTCGAGGGATGCCTAACACCTTCCCCTCACTTAAACAAGCCCCCGAACTCCATGAATCTCGATTCGCAGACCAATTAATTCGGAGTCATACATGAGCCAGCGATTTATAAAAAAAACGAAAACTCGGATGAGTTGGTACATCCATTTCAAATATACCAACTGGCGACTCTGGTTAATTGGCTCATCATAAAACGCAATCTTTCAAAACCCCGTCGACATCAATGCCGACCTTTTCCAAACGTCATCTAAATCAAAAGGCTAAAATTGGAAAAGACTAAGGAGACGAGAAAGCGAGAACCCGGCGTCGACAGCTGGCGACTCTGCTGGGGACATTAGAGGGCTTAAGCCCCATTAAAATCTTGATGCTATTCTATCCTTTAAAAAATTCATGAATATGTGTGTGCATGCGATATTTTGATCTTTTGTGTTTTTGTTGTGTGAATGCGTGTTTTGTCCAATGAATGAATGATTGAATGGAATGGCTTTACTTTAAAGAAATCATTTGCATACGGTGAGGACGATGAATGTGAATGTATGTTGAGAGAGTACCTCCTCCTGAGGCGAACCTGTCGGTTGCTTATTACTGGACTCGATGGGGCTGCTCCCCGGAGATGGCTCAGGAAACGCACCACTCAAATCCGCTCCAATCGAAAGGGCTCAAACGAGTAGATTGCGAAGATTTGGGAACCTTCATGCCGAAAAAGCCCGTGAGAGTAACCCTAGGATAGGTCATCCTCAGAATAACCCAACGCAGGAAAAGTCTCTTCATGCCTTTTTACGTTTATATGTCTAAATGTCATGATCTCATTCAATATTCATACATCCCTTTTCTGTGTCGAAAGAGATTACTAACCGCTGTGAATTGCAGGGAATAGTTGGGGGAGCATAATAAAGCATGTTTAGCATTGGTTATGGCACTAAAGGACTACTAACTTTCTCTTTTGCAGGGAAAGATTAAAGAACCCCAAAACACAAAAAATTTATAGCTTTAGCATGCATCCATGTTTTCATTTCCCCAGGACTAAACTTCGAACCATTTGTCTCTGTAGGATTGCTCCTCAAACTCGTTCGCAGTCTAAGAAAGCCCAGGTCTCTACATCTGAAATGGCTGATCTTCCTAACCATAATTCCATATCTCGGGAGGAGTTTGATGATTTTAAAAGACAGATGATGGAAATGGCCACAATGTTAAAGGAACAGTTCTTAATCAGACAGGATCCGGTAAACCAGGGATCGCATAATACTCCACCACCAGGGGATGATCAGAATCCTCCTAAAAATGGTACAAACTTGCTTAAAGAGGACCAACCCCGACTCAAGGACGAGCCAGTCATCCCAAAGGCCGTTCCCATACCTGGCAGGACAGTGATTACTATCCCAGAGGAAGGGGACCATGACGACCTTCGGAGAAAAATGAAATACATGGAGGAAACCATCCAATCTCTAAAGGGCATAGGCTCCCTGGGCAGGGTTAATTACTCGGATTTATGTGTTTTCCCCGGAGCCAGATATCCAGAAAAGTTCAAAGTTCCCGAGTTTGAAAAGTACAATGGAAAGGGAGACCCCTATACACACTTGAAAATATACATTGGAGAACTCGGGGCTTATGCCGAAGACGAGGGGTTAAGAATGCAGCTATTCCAGAAAAGCTTAACAGGGGAGGCAAGAATCTGGTATGCCCGCCTCGACAACGCCCGAATCCACAACTGGGAGGAATTGGCCCATACTTTCTTAACCCAATACAGCTTTCAGGCCCAGATGGCTCTTGACAGGTACCAAATGACAAAGGTTAAAAAGCAGCCTAGGGAATCCTTTAGGGAATATGCGCAAAGATGGAGGGGCATGGCTGCCCAGGTAACTCCCCCGATGAGCGAATCAGAGATGGTAATGACCTTTGTAGACATTCAGGAGGCACCGTATTATGAGAGGGTCATCTCAGGGATTGGAAGACCTTTTGCGGAAATGATTAAACATGGAGAGATGGTTGACATGGGGTTGAAATCGGGTAAAATCCGGGATCTTACTGCTTTAGAAACTGCTGCCGAGCAAATACAGAATGGAAAACTATGGTAGCACTTCCCGGAGAGTCCAAAAGAGGAAGGAAGAGGATGTCTCCCTCATCCTACAAGGGTCGTCCAGTAAAGCAGAAAACCATCTTCCGGTACAGGCACAGAGGGGGAGGGCCACCCCGCCAGCCCAATTTCTCAGATCAAAGAGCAGAGGGGCGAAGAAGATATGAGGCCTCGCAAAACCGAGTATTCACCCCGCTCGGGGAGCCGCTTGAACGAGTATTAGCGGTATTAGTAGCCCAAAAGAAGATTGTTGGTTTGGCACCCCCGAGTGAAGTGACCCAAAGGGTAGAAGGTTTGACCCGAGCAAGCGGTGTGCATACCACTCCAGTTCCCCTGGCCATGATACACAGGATTGCTGGACGTTAAAGCATCGAATCCAAAAACCTGATTGACAGTGGAGAGATTGTGGTGGAACAGCCGGATTCCCCGAATGTTAAGGCAAATCCCCTGCCAAGACATGATGGAGGGGGAGTCAATGCGACGGAGGCAAGTGAGGCTGGGGGGCCGCCAAGGTTGAACTATGTGCAGAAAGTTGAGGAGATGATAAATATGATACATGACCATGGGAGTGCGAGGGTAACGCCCATCAAGTTGATAGGGGTAAGTACGAATAACATAGAGGGACCTATCAAGTTGACAGCTCCGAGGCCCATCATTTTTGCTGCAAGGCCACAACTCCCTATCAGTAGTCTGAAGACTGTACCCTGGAATTACGGGGGAATACCCGAGGAAGCGGCCAGTTGTGCTTCCGTGACGACCAAGGGGAACCCCTTATATCTGCCCGGGCGAGTCCTTGAGAGCCAAAAGAGAAAAAGTGAAGAGGTTTCTGAAGAAAGGGCCATAGAGTTTTTGAAAAGGATGGATCACCCAGAAATGAGGGGGATCCAGATTTTAAATGAGGAATCAACCCTAACATCAGTCATGGACTTGGTGTTGTCATCCAGTGAGCATTGCAAAACCCTGATGAAGGTTCTGGAGGAAGCATTTGTGCCCAAAGAAATTAGTGAGGGGGGTTTCGGCCAGCTGGTAGGCCACTTATTAGAAACCGATGCAATATCCTTTACAGATGAGGACATTCCCAAAGAGGGAAGGGGGCACCGAAAACCGCTACACATCGCGGTAATCTCCTCAGGATATGTCATGAATGGGGTACTGATCGACGGGGGATCGGCATTGAATATATGTCCTCTCAGTACGCTGAAGAAAATGAACATCAGTCCCAAGCGCCTGCGGGCCAGTCATGTGGTGGTTCGGGCTTTTGACGGATCCCGGAGGGACACCATCGGAGAGATAGAATTGCCAGTGGAGATAGGACCCTGTACTTTTGATATCTCCTTCCAAGTCCTGGATATTACGGCAAGCTACAACCTGCTGTTAGGGAGGCCGTGGATACACATGGCCGGGGCAGTTCCCTCCACGCTCCACCAACAAATCAAGTTGATCATCGATGGGAATCTGGTAACAATCTCGGCCGAATGTGATGACCCTTCTCCTCCCAGGGGTGGCCTACCAGTAATCAATGTGGATGAGTCAGCGGCGCCTGCCAGCTTTCAAGCACTAGAGATTAGCACTCCCCATTATAGATGCCTGGGGGCTCCAGCTGTGAAACCGAGGGTCTCTCCGGAACTCACCTTTGTGGCAAAGGAAATGATTAAAATGAACTTCCAACCTGGACAGGGACTAGGGAAAAGCAGTCAGGGAATCACCGAGCCCATCCACCTACCACAGCAGATAGGCAAAGCAGGATTGGGATACCATGTGGGCGCAGTACGGGGACACCGTCAGGGTGCTACTCCGATTCGACTAATTGGCAGTCCAGCGACCAAAGCCAACAATGAGCAGGGGATCAGCGGACCTGTGATTGGGGCAGGGAATGAGGAGTTAACCCCCACACATAGTGAGTCGGCCCGGAGGGAAAGTTTCCTACAGGAGGTCGCAAAAGAGTTTGAAACCAAATGCTACATCCCCGGACAATCAACAAGCAGTAAGGAGGGGACGAATATTGTCATACCACCGGGAGCCCAACAAGTTGTGCCTGTCATCGATTGGGCAGGACTGATTATTCCTGGAGAGGGTATGGAGGAGAACTCAGGCGACGTATCCGTAATCATCTGGGAGGTGTCCGATGTGAGGACCTCTTTCATCCAGCGCATTTCAGCTGACCTGACCATCGACAATTGGACCCAGAAACCAGTGATATCCAAACAGGGGTAAAGCTCGACGTCAGGGTGATTGACCCCCGATGATGGGGGAATGAAGAAGTTTATTTTTGTTGTTGTTTTAATTTCTTTCTGCATCATTATGTCGTTTCTTCTTGTTATTTGAAAATGCGATCATCGTGAAAAAATGATTTATATATGACAAGTATTTTGTTTCATGTCAGGTGTACCAATTTGAGTAATCCTTTGCCTAACAAACGGTCTTTCAAATTTGAATGATGATTATGATTTTGACATTGAGCTGGATTTCGATTTAATGGGCATTGAACCAGATGAGACAGATTACGACGACGCACCTGACGAGATCAAGGGATGGGTCGAGGATAAACCCAAAACCCAACTTGGACCAAACCATCACCGTTGATATTGGAACCCCTGACAATCCAAAAGAACTCAAGATAGGGACAGACCTTACCCCCAGCCAAAAAAAAAAGCCGAAATAATTGAGTTACTAAGCCAATATGAGGATGTCTTTGCGTGGTCGCACGAGGATATGATCGGATTGTCCACCGACATTGTGGTGCACCGGTTACCCATCAAGGAGGGTTTCAGGCCTGTCAAGCAGAAACTAAGGAAGTTGAAACCTGAGTGGAGCTTAAAAGTGAAGGAAGAGATCATCAAACAGTTCAGGGCGGGAATCATTATGGTGTCCACTTACCCGGAATGGCTATCCAATGTGGTCCCAGTGGCTAAACCTGGAGGAAAGGTGAGGGTATGCGTAGACTACAGGGATCTAAACAAGGCCAGTCTCAAGGATAACTTCCCGGTGCCTTTCATACACATCCTGGTAGATAACACAGCCCAGTACGAAATGTATTCTTTTGTGGGTTGCTTCGCGGGATATCATCAGATAATGGTGGCGGAGGAGGATCGGGAAAAAACCGCATTCATCACCCCCTGGGGCACTTTCTGCTATAGACGACTGGCTTTCGGTCTCACAAATGCAGGGGCTACTTATCAGAGGGCCATGATGGCCTTGTTCCACGATATGATGCACAAGGAGATAGAGGTCTACGTGGATGACATTATTGTGAAATCAAAGGTAGAGTCCGATCATATAACTCATCTCAAAAAGCTATTCGATCGGCTCAGAAAGTATAATTTGAAACTCAATCCAGCCAAGTGTGCTTTCGGAGTGCAGTCAGGTAAGCTCTTGGGATTCCTGGTTAGTGATCGGGGCATTGAGTTGGATCCAGCAAAGATTAAGGCCATTGTGGATATGCCAGCACCTCGCACAGAGAAGGAGATAAGAGGATTCCTGGGGAGAATAAACTTCATCAGCCGTTTTTATATCTCACTTGACGACTACATGTGAGCCGATTTTTAAATTGTTAAGAAAGGGTGCTTCCCAAGAATGGAATGAGCAGTGTCAGAGGGCTTTTCAGATCATTAAGAAACAACTGACGGAGGCACCAGTGCTGGTACCCCCCCCGAAGGATGGGATCCCTTTGTTTATGTACATATCGGTCAACACCATCGCGATGGGATGTATGTTGGGACAGAAAAATGAGGCGGGTAAAGAGCAGGCCATCTATTACCTCAGCAAAAGATTTAGCCAATGTGAGCAGAATTACACTCCCATCGAGAAGACTTGTTGTGCTCTGGTGGCCCTGGGCTGCAGGGAGATTACAGCACTACCTCCATGGGCATACAACGTACCTGATATCAAGAATGGATCCCCTAAAATATATTTTTGAAAGGCCCATGCTGAATTGTCGATTATCCAGATGGCAGTTAATCTTACAACAGTTTGACATGGTGTACGTGACCCAGAAGGCCATGAAAGGGCAGGGAATTGCAGATCAGTTGGCAGAAAACCCCGTCAGGAGGGACGGAGCCTTTAGAAACTCCTCTTCCGGGCGAGGATATATTTTGGGTATCACACGAAAAATGTGATGACGAGGGACAATTTTGGAAGCTGTATTTTGATGGTGCCATGAATGCCGAGGGGGCAGGAGCCGGAGCGGTCCTAGTCTCTATCACCGGAGAACAATACCCCGTGGCCACTAAACTTCGTTTCAGCAATTCGAACAACACCGCTGAATACGAGGGGTGTATCTTGGGACTTCCGATTGGCCCGTGACATGGGAGTAAAAAGACTAGCGGTGTTCGGGGATTCAGAATTGGTAATCAGACAAGCAATCGGGGTATACAACACTAAGGAGCTTCGGTTACTTCCATACCATTGTTGTGTCACCCAGCTTATGCAAGAGTTCGAAGATATCGCCTTCCGCCATATTCCTCGGGGACGAAATGATTTTGCCGATGCATTGGCGACTTTGGCTTCCTTAATCCACGTGATCAAGAGTAGGGACAGTCCACAGATTGAGATCACCGTACAGAATGCCCCGGCATATGAGGAAAATGTGGCAGTGTTATCAAACGAGGTGGTGTTGACGAGGCAGCCCTGGTATCACGACATAAAGGAATATCTGAGAGACAGATCCCTTCCCGATCAGGCAAATCGGACTGAAAGGATGAGAATTCAAAAGATGGCGATGAAGTTTTACCTGAGTGGCGATTCACTTTACAAAAGGGATGCCGGGTTGGGACTGTTGCAGTGCATAGATGAAACACAGGCCCGAAAGATTATGAATGAAATACATGGTGGAGTGTGGTGGGCCCCATATGAGTGGACCGATGCTTGCCAAAAAGATTTTGAGGACAGGGCATTATTGGTTGACGCTGAGGGCCGATTGCGAAGATCATGTCAAACGGTGTTATCAATGTCAGGCGCACGGTAATGTGATCCATACGCCTCCCCATGAACTGCACTGTATGACCTCCCCGTGGCCATTTTCGATGTGGGGAATGGATGTAATCGGACCCATAGAGCCCAAAGCAAGCAACGGGCACCGGTTCATTTTCGTCATGATCGATTATTTCACCAAATGGGTAGAGGCAAAGCTTCTTTCCCTAAAGTAACTCAGGAGGTCATCGTCAGCTTCATCAGGAATAATGTCATTTGCCGATATGGGCAACCTGAGGTTGTGGTCTCCGACAATGCCAAGAATTTAAACAACGCCCTCATGAAGGGACTGTGTGACCAGTTCAGGATTAAGCACCTCAATTCCGTCATTTACCGTCCCAAAATGAATGGGGCAGTGGAGGCGGCCAATAAGAACATCAAGAAGATCATGGCGAAAATGTCTGCTAATCATCGGGGATGGCCGGATCTGTTACCCCTCACCCTGCTGGCATACCGAACATCCACGCGTACTTCTACGGGAGCAACCCCTTACGCCTTGGTATATGGAATGGAGGCTGTCCTGCCAGTTGAAGTTGAGATGGCGTCCCTCAGAATAATGATCGATGCTCAGATAAGCGAGGAGGATTGGATGCAAAGTCGATACGACCAATTGGCCCTAATTGATGAAAGGAGGGTGGCTGCTGTTTGGCACGGCCAGCTATATCAACAGAGGATCTCCCGATCATATGACAAAAGGATCAGACCTCGGAAATTCAAGGAGAATGACCTGGTGCTAAAGAGAATCATGTCTTGTCAGGACGAAGCCAGGGGGAAGTTTGCCCCGAATTGGGAAGGACCATTCGTGATTAAGAAAGTGCTGTCCGGAGGAGCCCTCATATTGCAAGAAATGGATGGTGAGGTATTTCCACAACCCCTCAATGCTGACTCGGTGAAGCGGTTCTACGCTTAAATTATCAGTTCTTTTTTCCTTTGAGAGCGAACTACGTAGGACCTGATCTCCCCAACTTGTGGGGGTACGTAGGCAGCCATCATGGCGCGGTCCGATCCTTTAAAAATAATCCTTTCCCCAACCAAAACCAATTTTCGATAGCCAGATAAAACCTTCTTACACCCTCAAAACCTTCCCGAAACCAACTGCCTAACCAGTTTCATCCCAGAATACATACCCTGATCCAACCCAAACAGTTGTCCCAAAATCTGAGATTCAATCCGACGAAATCAAAAGGTGTGCGGCAATATCTGTCAAATCTCCATCAAGTCTTGAGGAAAGAAAGAAGGCGAAATGTCAAAATCATGGTCAGTTGGATAAAATGATGATCCGATGGAGGGCAATGATACGACAAAAGGGGAAAATGACTAAATTTAAATGCATGTCTATATATATATATAAGTCGTTTTATTACAAGATTTATCTTTCAATAACTGATGAAACCAACATAGTCTATGCAGGAAATAAAATAATCTACAAATCTGAAACTAGCCGAAAGCAGGATGGACAGGGTGGTGGATAGATCTGAAGCATCAGCATCTCCTGTAATCTGCTGCCCCATCATATCAATACGATCCAGTAAAGCAGTAGCTCGGCTGACAGTCCCAAAATGAGCATCTACCACTGCCCTGGTCTGAAATACAATGGCCTCTCTATCAGCAATGGCAGCATCTCTAGCCCGAATGGCCTCATCTCTCTCGGCAAGGGCGGCATCCCTCTCGGCTTCAGTAGTAATCAGGGCCAGGAGGAGTCGGGAATCCTCAGCGACCCGAGTCGGGGCAGAATCGACTGAAATGGAGTGGTCTGTGGTATCTTCTGTGAAAATCACTCCAGAATCATCAAAGGCCCCAGTCCGACTCAAACTAGCCGAATCCAGGTCTCCACGCAACCACTGTACGTAGGCAAATGTCTGGATGTGACAGCTCGCACTATATTCGGCAAAGATCCTGTGATTCCAAAGCTCGTATACCTGCAATAGATCCCTCTCTGTACAGAATGATATAAGGAATCGGTATGCGGCTGTACCCGCGAAGGGGTGTAAATCCTGTGTCTGATCAAACTGCCCCATAACCGCCAGGGGATGATAGGTCGTCACGCCCCTTAACCCAGCAATGGGAATGAAATCCATGCCAGGCACATGAGTCAAGAAGCTCATGAAGGAGCAATAGCCCGAATAAACCAATAGATGAAAGGGGTCCTCAATGATAGACAAAAATGATGTCCAGGAGGCCACATCAGTACAACTCACAGGACGAAACGAAAACTGCGCGGCTATGTTGTGACTGAAGCAAAACCCTTGGCGACGGAAATGGCCGATGGGACTAAGATGGCCCATGAACCACATGTACAATAAGGTCGAACTCCCTCTGAAGAATCTCCCTCGGAAGGACTGGCAGTATGTGGCCGACATATAGGTATCCGCCAATATCATGGGGAGAATGGTGTGATCCTCCTGAAGGGCCCGAACGGCCGCAACAATCCGCATGTCCAAATGATCGGATCCTGCAGGCAAAGACAAAACTGAGATGACACAGGCCATAAGAACGCACACTCTCAAAGCATACCAGAGCTCCTCGGACAAGGAAAAATCACCGAGGAAAAGACGGAAACTGTCAGGTGAGCCGAATCGGTCAATCAAGAATTGAAGAGGAACCATATGGTCTGATGTGGTTACCGGTAATAAGACAGCCCTCCGCAAACCGGTAAAAGTCAAGAATTGACGGCGCATGGAACCAACAGTAACCCTAGCACAGGGACCATCCAAGGGCAAGCCGGTGAAGCGAGCATACTCCTCAAGGGTGGGGGTCAGCTCTACTGTCCCAAACCTAAACACCTGACGGGCAGGGGCCCAATGGCTCAGAAGACCATCCACAAAGCCCGCTGGCACCTGGAAGGTTAATAAGGACCAAGAATGTCCCAAAAGACCATCTGCGATAATCCTGTCTGCTGCCGGCAGTAAACTGTCCAACCAGCGGAAGAGGCTGCCGACCAACCCTGTGGGAGGAATGGAATCCAAACGAGTCACGACATCCGAGGACGACATCTGAAAAAATAGTATCAAAAAGACTGTACAGGGGTCATTCTCTATCCATAAATAAAAGCATGCATCATACAGTTAATAATAAAGCAGGTGAATTCCATAGAGATGAAAAAGAACTGTGCGTAAATAAATAAATGAGTTCAGTACATATTGCATAAATGAAAAAGAAATCTAAGCAGGTGCCGATACAAAAGGCCCTATCCTATCCTGGTCTAAATAAAATCAGTATCATCTATGAAAGCAGGATCCTCGAACTGATCCCCTGGAGTCGTCGAGCTCGGAGGACCAAAGTTCATATCAGGGATGTAGGGATGCGCTGTGGCATCAGATGAACTCGGGCCTGCATCATAGCCTGAACCGTCAGGATCGTAGGTGTAAGCCTCCTCCGGGGCCCGGCCCAATCCTCGAATAAACAGCGACAACTGATCTACCTGACGGGTCAATGAGGCGATCTGCTCAGCGTGGGTAGGGGTCCGAACACAGGCAGCCCAATCGGTCATCGTCACCGAGCCTGGAACCATGTCTCCAAGGAAGAAGGTGGCCCGAGTCTGAGGACCGATGGTACGGGGCACCCACCATGTACGGAATGCATCACTCGTAGTGGGACCCGTGGAAAGCATCCGACCATCCTCCCCGGCGAGCATGATCTCCGAGGGCTGAGAATCCAGCGGCCAGAAAGTAGTGAAAGAAAGGGAGTGCGGGATGCGGATCTCTCCAGTGACGCATCTGAATGCGCGCTCTCCCAGATACATCACCCAGCCTCCAACACTCTGCAAAGTGAGGCGACGGGTGGAAAGCTCGAACTCCGGGCCGGAAGGATGCCCGTCAGCAAACCCCACAGTCAGATGCTCGGAGAGGTAGGGAATCCAGACGACGTCGGCAGCCGTGATCAACTCCAGCTGAATACGACAATGTGCAAAGCTGCCCGACACGGGGACCTCCTCCAGAGTACTGTGATGCCATCGCCGACCCCGAGGATAAGTGTCCGGGCCCAGAGTAGTGATAGGCCTCAGACATGGCAGCCGCTCGTAAGCCCAGAACTGTGAATAGAAACAAGACAGGGCATGAGTCACTATCAAATACAGAAAAGAGATGAAAGGAAAAGAAATACAGTAAGAGAGAGGAGGAGGGGACTCACCAACAGAAAATGGTAGAAGCCGAGCCAGGCATCAGTCTGTCCCTCTGAGCGTAGACGCATGCCGTGGAGGAAATAGGCAAAGGTGAATGACCCCCAGTCATAATCACCGATGCGGTCCACATCTCTGACCGCTCCTACGACGCTGAAATGAATGGTGGAGGAGTTGTTCCCCAGAAAACAACCCCTCATGATGGTCAGGAACAGGCGTCATAGCAGAATGTCCCTGGTGCCCTGATCTGCTGGAATAGGCAGCGCATAGAGACCCCCGACTGCATCGACTGCCAAGGCACCAGATCGGATACTGCGGGCCTTAAAGACCCGGTCCTCAACAGCGAAGCCCAGCAAAGCTCGAACCTCCACAGGAGTGATATCAAGATCCAAGGGGACGCGGGACCCGGTAAACTCAATGCCAGTAATGTACCTCCAGTCCCATGGGGTCAACACGACCTCGCAGTCGAGGAGATGAAGAGACTGCGTCTGGTGGAACCATCGCTCGGATAAAGCCCTCATGTAACCCCAGGGGCACTGGCGGGGGATGATAGTGAAGAAATGTCGGAAGCCCCAAGAGTCCACCATCGCCCGATAATCACTGTGCAGGGCCGCGTAAAGGGAATAGATGTTGAACCAGTTACCCCTCGGCTGGGTAAACTCGGGTACCTGGGGCAATCACCAAGGGGTCAATCCGGGTAAAAGGAGAATGGAGAAATTGAGAATGAAATCAGAATAGAGCTGAAATATACCTCGTTAGCCACGAGAGATGCCGAGGGGTGACGACTGAGATCCCGACCCAAAAGATCGGGTATCTGCACAGAGGCGCCAGAAGGAGCCTGATGAGTAGATGGAGCCGGAGTGCTGGAGGATGGCCCCTCTGCCGCGACCTCCGGAGGAACAGCCTCCTCAACGTCCGGAGGACCAGGACGAATAACAGCCTCCGTCAAACGACGAGCCTGACGGGTCCGAGGAGGAACAGGAGTGGGTGCAGCCCTACGACGGCGAACACCCGAAGTCCGAGAGGCGGAGGAGCTACTGGGCGCATCACGATCCATAGCTGGAATAGAACGGGCGAGAAAGAAGGTAAGTTTCCTTTTAAAATTATGTAATGAACATTTCTAAATTTCTAGCCTCATCATATGATTAATGCAACATGATGCATGCTTAAAAAAAAAAAAAAAAAAAAAAAAAAAAAAAAAAAAATCGGCAGAGTTCCGTTTGTAAATTGAACATCCCAGGCATAAGCCAAGCGTGTTTTCCATCAATCAAAGCCTCAAACAGATTTAAATTGCATTCATATATGTAATTACAGCATGTAATGCATGATTTTATTGCAGAAAAGGAATAACAATATGTGGGACCGCCTCATGAACATAAAATAGGACTCACATAGTTGATACATAGCATGTATATATGATGATACATTACATAGCATTGTAAAGCATACATTTTATCTCTAAACATGCAAATAGTCAAATGTATAGCAAAACATTGACGAAATTGAAAAGTGACCGGTCAAAGTGTTACCTGTAGCGTGTAGATCAATCCTACCGGAACAGTTTTTGCAGGAAAGTTGAAAAAATCGACAAAAAGCCCTTGCGAACAAGCAAAAATCGCGAGGAATATGTGTGAGTTGGAAGTTGAAAGTGACAGATCTGGAAGCGGGACGCGGCATATAAGCCCGATCTTGGCCGCAGATGTATCTGCGGCTGGCCGCAGATCCATCTGCGGCTGGCCTTGGTGGGTCCCACCTTGCTCCCTTGCAACCATTTGACGTGTTGAAGTGAAAAGTATACGAGATGGGTGACCGGCGACGATACCCGGCCCCGACATGACGATCGACCGGCGACGATAACCGGCGATCACAAGATGGATGACCGGCGACGATAACCGGCTCCGACAAGATAACCAACCGGCGACGATAACCGGGGGTTACGAGATGGGTGACCGGCGACGATACCCGGCCCCGACGAGACGATCGACCGGCGACGATAACCGGCTCCAACAGATAACCAACCGGCGACGATAACCGGGGGTTACGAGATGGGTGACCGGCGACGATACCCGGCCCCGACGAGACGATCAACCGGCGACGATAACCGGCGATCACGAGATGGATGACCGGCGACGATAACCGGCTCCGACAAGATAACCGACCGGCGACGATAACCGGAGGTTACGATATGGGTGACCGGCGACGATACCCGGCCCCGACGAGACGATCGACCGGCGACGATAACCGGCGATCACGAGATGGATGACCGGCGACGATAACCGGCTCCGACAAGATAACCGACCGGCGACGATAACCGGAGGTTACGAGATGGGTGACCGGCGACGATACCCGGCCCCGACGAGACGATCGACCGACGACGATAACCGGCGATCACGAGATGGATGACCGGCGACGATAACCGGCTCCGACAAGATAACCGACCGGCGACGATAACCGGAGGTTACGAGATGGGTGACCGGCGACGATACCCGGCCCCGACATGACGATTGACCGGCGACGATAACCGGCGATCACGAGATGGATGACCGGCGACGATAATCGGCTCCAACAGATAACCAACCGGCGACGATAACCGGGGGTTACGAGATGGGTGACCGGCGACGATACCCGGCCCCGACGAGACGATTGACCGGCGACGATAACCGGCGATCACGAGATGGATGTCCGGCGACGATAACCGGCTCCGACAGAGGACCGACCGGCGACGATAACCGGGGGTTACGCGATGGGTGACCGGCGACGATACCCGGCCCCGAACGAGACGATAGATTGAAACAGTGAACCCAAAGACTAACAAACACGGTCAAGGGGTTGATACATTGACACTCTTACGAATGTCTTGCATGCATTACATCTTATGTTGCATCATAAGCTATATGTGTGGCATCATGTATGTACTGTCATTCTTATGCACTGTCATTCATGCATCGAGTGTCTATTCTTTATCCTGCTCATTTCATTTATCATTTCATAAACATGATAAAGAGGGGCAGCTGTAGACACCCAAATTTTGCGTTTCCTTCTACTAACCATGACAGGAGGGCGAAATCGACAATTGAACCGGCTTGCGGAAGCAAAGGAGCGGGCACAAGGGCGAGCGCCCGGCACCGCCGCAATGATTTGGGCAGCCCAAGTCGACGTGACAGCATGACCGTCCAAGGCAGGCACTTCCGAATGAGGTGGCACGTCTCCCGGAAATTCCCGGACTGCGGAATACGAGCCTGTCAGCGAAAACCGACGTTGCGGTACGAAAATCGAGGCGTGGCACGAAAATCGAGAAAGTCAAGCCCGCCAGCCGCGGATAGATCTGCGGCCAAGTGGGTGCGCCAGCACGAAAACCGGGAAATCAGCACTACCAGCTGAGTGCGATGGGAGGCGTGCCAGCTGGCCAGCCGCAGATCTATCTGCGGCCAGCCGCAGATAGATCTGCGGCTGGCTCTGGCCAGCCTATTTAAGCCGCTTCGGGCAGCAGCATACAGGGGGGGGTTCAGCGAATTTTGGGAAAGAGGAAGAATTCCAGCGGAAAACAGCAGCAAAAGATCGGAAATTGAGAGGAAAAAGAGGGAAATTTTGCAATCAAATAGGAAGAAAAGAGAGAAAAAAGGAGAGAGAGTTCAATTCTTTTGATTTTGATTGTATCAATACACTCCTTATTCAATTCAAATACATCAAGTTTACATCCATTTGGATATCAATTGCAAGGTGAAATCTCTTTTGTGGTATCAATTTCTATCATATCATTTGATCAAATTAGATGTAATTTTTCATGTAATTTATTGATTGAACAATGAATTAGGGATTGTGAGTGAAGTTTCCATCGGAATGAAACTCTTCCTAATAACCCGATGATATTCGTTCATTAATTTCTTTGTTTGTTTTAAGGTGTTATGTTTGGTATCAATTCCTTTAAATCGTTGTTTTAGGATGCCTTGGTATTGTTAGATTATCCGGGTTGGTTTATTTTCTTGTAATATCCGATTGTTTGTGGATACTTGGTTGTGAGCCTAGGAAAGCGACCCCGGGGTCCCAATCCGATGATGGACATATCTTGGTGTAAGAAGTAGAGATGACGTAGTTCTCATTGTAAATATGTAATCGTTGGGCCTTAAAACGACGCTAAGGCGAGAATCGTGCTTAAGGCCCCGAAATAGTGAAATTTGTGATTGTTGGCGTTCGGGGATATTTTGATGGTTTACATGCCCATTAATAGCCCGACGCGTGTTTATGTTCGATTTGAATTATGACACGAAATTGATTTCAAAGCTAAATGATAAGATTTTCATAAAATCAATCAAAGTAGGATATTAGAATCACGAGGTTAAAATTTGAGAAATGTTAATGAAATGTCGATTCATATCTAACGAGAAAGCTAAAGAAAAATCGTTTTCCAAAACAACACACGAAATGATTTTATAAATAATTGACGTTTTATTAAATCTTTGTGCATAGGGTGAAAGAGATCCTAGAAATTGCCCATCATTTTATGAAAGCAATGTATAGATCTCGATTCCTATTTTGACGAAGGTTTAAAACTCTTGTTTTGTTAAAACGACACTTAACGAAAAATCTCATAGTTTTGATAATTAAAATCAAACCTTTCTCATAAAGAATAAAGCCTTCTCGGGTATACCGAAAAGACATTCCGAAGCATACTCAAATTAAAACACGATTTTCCCTAAAATCCAAATGACTCTTTCATACAAACTCACCACAACATTCACATAGGCACACACACACACACGCGCGCACCTACATACACATATTCATGAATTAAAGGATAGGAAAGCATTAAGATTGCGGTAACCGTATTTTCACGGAAGTCCGAGGGATGCCTAACACCTTCCCCTCACTTAAACAAGCCCCCGAACTCCATGAATCTCGATTCGCAGACCAATTAATTCGGAGTCATACATGAGCCAGCGATTTATAAAAAAAACGAAAACTCGGATGAGTTGGTACATCCATTTCAAATATACCAACTGGCGACTCTGGTTAATTGGCTCATCATAAAACGCAATCTTTCAAAACCCCGTCGACATCAATGCCGACCTTTTCCAAACGTCATCTAAATCAAAAGGCTAAAATTGGAAAAGACTAAGGAGACGAGAAAGCGAGAACCCGGCGTCGACACCCGCATATTAAATTATTTTATAATCCCTAAACTAATAGTCCAAGTCTAAATTTGAAAACAAACAAGACACTTGAGATTAATAGTCGTATCTCAAGTATAATCCTTGCAAACAAACATAGTCTTAGTGATTATTAGATTTTGCCAAATAATCTGAAACATCGTATTATTTTCATAATATGTGATCATAATCAATTTCAAAAAAGGCAAGTTATGGATCATTTTTGCTTTTTAAAAGTAATTATAAATCAAGTTAATTACTTATAAGCGATCTTAAACACTTCAAACTGAAACTTGTTTGTTTGTAGTTCCTATCATATCTTTTGCCATATTGTTACATATGTCTGTTGGTTTGTAATATCCATGAATATACAATCAAATTGCATATAAACAAGCGGAAGCATGGTAAAATCAGAATTTTAAATTTTACAAATCATAACTAGGATCGATCTTTATGCGCAATTATCAATTAACAAGAAAGAGATAGAGAATTATACCCTTGTAGAATAAAGATTCCTCAGGTACAAGTTCAACTCCAATTCCTTTGTATTCTCCTTGAATTCCACTGATTAGATTCATTTGATCAACGTTAGTCACCCAAGTGTTTGGCCTCTAAAGGTGATCCACCAAGAAAAATAAGGATTCTGTAGACACCCAAATTTTGCACTTCGTATACAAACCGTGACAAGAGGGCAAAATCGTCAAATAGAACCGGCCCGCAGGAGCGAAGAATGGGCACAAGTGCGCACACTCGACGCCACCGCGACGATTTGCAGTCAAAACCAACACGACAACAAGGCCGTCCGAAATGAGCATTCCCGAACAATGTGTCACGTCTCACGGTAATTCCCGGACTGCAAAATACAGGTCTTTCGGCGAAAACCGACAGCACGACGTGAGAATCGAGGTGCGGTGCGGAAACCGAGAAGAAATTAAATAACTAAAGTGCATGGCGGGCTGAGTGCATGGCGGGCTAAGGCCAGCCGCAGATGAATCTGCGGCCAGCCGCAGATCAATCTGCGGCTGGCCTTAGCCAGCCTACTTCAGCATTTCCTTCATTCATTCAGCAGAAGAAGACAGAGAGTTTAAAGCAGCAGGCGGAGAGAAAAAGAAGCAGTGGCAGCAAGCTTGAGAATTGAGAAAATAATAGCATAGATTTTCAACAAAATAGGAGAGAAAGAGAGAAAAAAAGAGGAATAATATTCTTGTGATTGGATTGTATCACATATACTTCTTCTTCTATTCAAAATACACAAGTTTATATCCATTTTGATCTCATTTGCAAGGTGAAAATCTTCTTATTTTTGCAAATTTCTATCATATCATTTGGTCAAATTAAATGTAGTTTTTCATGTAATTTATGATGGAACAATGAATTAGGGATTATTAGTGAGGGTTCCATCGGAACAAAATTCTTCCTAATAACCCGATGATATTTATTTATTGAATTCTTGTTTGTTTTACGGTGCTATATTGGGCACGGTTCCTTTAGATCGTTATTTTTAGGATGTCTTGATATTATTATATTATCCGTGTTGGTTATTCCTTGTAATATCCGGTTGTGGGGGTGCGGAAATTTGGTTGTGAGCCTAGGAAAGCGACCTCGTGGTCCAAATCCGATGATGGACGTCTTTTGATGTAAATAGTAAGAAGGATGTAGTTTTCATTGTACATATGTAATCGTCGGGCCTTAAAACGATATCAAGTCAAAAATCGGGTTTAAGGCCCCGTAATAGTGAAATATGTGATTGTGGGCGTTGGGTTATTCGGATGGCTTACATGCCCATGAATAGCTCCACGCATGTTAATACTTGATTTGATTTATAACACGAAATTGATTTCAAAGCTAAATGATAAGATTTTCATAAAAAAATCTATCAAATTAGGTTATTAGCATCACGAGGCTAAGAATTGAAAATGCTAATGAAAGTCGATTCCTATTTTACGAGGAAGTTAAAGAGAAGTTGTTTCTAAATGTCACAAAAAATGATTTTATAAATAAATGGCGTTTTATTAAACCGTTGTGCATAGGGTTAAAGAGATTCTAGAAGTTGCCCATCATTTGAGTTACGAAAGCAACGTATAGATCTCGATTCCTATTTTGACGAAGGTTTAAAACTCTTAGTTGCCAAAATAACACCTAATAAAAAACCTTGCAGTTTTTGACAATTAAAATCAAACCTTCCTAATAAAGAATAAAACTTTCTCGTAGGAGCCGAAGGACATTCCAAAGCACTCTCAAATTAAAGCACGACTTTCCCTAAAAATCCAAATGATTCTTTCATACAAACTCACCACAACATTCACATAGGCACACCCACACACACGCGCACATATGCACACACACATTTCATGAATTAAAGGAGAGGAAAGTATCAAGATTGCAGTAACCGTGTTTCACGGAAGTCGGGGGTGCCTAACACCTTCTCCTCGCTTAAGCAAGCCCCCGAACTCTATGAATCTCGATTCGCAGACTAATTAATTCGGAGTCACACATAAGCCAGCGATTTACGAAAACGAAACTCGGATGAGTTGGTACATCCATTTCAAATATACCAACTGGCGACTCTGGTTAATTGGCTCATCATAAAAAACGATCTTTCAAAACCCCGTCGACATCAATGCCGACCTTTTCCGAAACATCATCTAATCAAAAGGCAAAAAATCGGAAGGGACGAAAAACTGGCGTCGACAGCTGGCGACTCTGCTGGGGACATTAGAGGGCTTAAGCCGCGTTCAAAATCTTGATGTTATCCTATCCTTTAAAAATTCATAAAATGTGTGTATATGCGATATTTTGATTTTTTACTTTTGTTGTGTGAATGTGTGTTTTGCCCAATAAATGGATGATTTGAATGGGATTGTTTTACTTTAAAGTAACCATTTGCATACGGTGAGGACGATGAATGTGAATGTATGTTGAGACTGTACCTCCTCCTGAGGCAAACCTGTCGGTTGCTTATTACTGGACTCGAAGGGGCTGCTCCCCGGAGATGGCTCAGGAAACGCACCACCCATATCCGCTCCAATCGAAAGGATTCAGACGAGTAGATTGCGAAGATGTGGAACCTTCATGCCGAAAAGCCCGTGAGAGTAACCCTAGGATAGGTCAGCCTCAGATTAACCCAACGCAGGAAAAGTCTTTTCATGCCTTTTTACATTCGCGCATATAAATGTAATGATCCCATTCAAAATTCATAAAGGCCTCCCCTGCTGTCAAGAGAAAATTACTAACCTTTATGTTTTGCAGGGAACAGCTGGGGAAGCATAATAAAGTCATGTTTAGCATTTGTTATTGCATTAAAGGACTACTAACTTTCTGTTTTACAGCGAAAGATTAAAAAACTCAAAAACACAAAAATTACAGCTTTAGCATGCATCCGCATTTTTTATTCCCCAGGACTAAACTTCGGACCATTGTTTCTGTAGGATTTCTCCTCAAACACGTTTGCAGTCTAGAAGGGCAAAAAACTCTACATCCGAAATGGCTGATCTCCCACCTACTAATCCTGGTTCCATATCTAGAGAGGAGTTTGATGACTTTAAAAAACAAATGTTGGAGATGGCCATAATGCTGAAGGAACAATTGATACCTCGACAGGATCCACCTAAAGAGGATCCACCCCAACCTAAGGGCGAGCCAGTCGTCCCAAAGGTCATTCCCGTACCGAACAAGACAGTGATTAATATCCCGGAAGAGGGAGATACGGATGACCTGCGAAAGAAAATGAGACAAATGGAGGAAACTATCCAATCTATGAAGGGCATAGGGTCCCTAGGCAGGGTTAATTATTCGGATCTATGTGTTTTCCCCGGAACCAGATACCCGGAGAAATTTAAAATTCCCGAATTTGAGAAATACAATGGGAAGGGGGATCCTTATACCCAACTAAAAATCTACATTGGGGAGCTGGGATCTTATGCATAAGACGAAGGTCTAAGGATGCAATTATTCCAAAAAAGCCTGACAGAAGAGGCGAGAATTTGGTATGCCCGTCTTGACAATGCCCGGATCCATAATTGGGAAGAGTTGGCCCACACCTTTTTAACACATTATAGCTTCCAGGCCCAAATGGCTCCTGATAGATACCAAATGACAAAAGTTAAGAAGCAACCCAGGGAATCCTTCAGGGATTATGCACAACGATGGAGGGGTATGGCCGCCCAAGTGAATCCCCCGATGAGCGAGTCGGAGATGGTGATGAACTTCGTAGATATTCAAGAGGCCCCTTATTATGAGCGGGTTATATCAGGGATTGGCAGACCTTTCGCCGAGATGATTAAACACGGAGAAATGGTGGATATGGGTTTGAAGTCCGGTAAGATTCGGGATTTCACGGCTTTGGAAACGGCTGCAGAACAAATACAGAGTGGAAATTATGGCAGCACTTCCCGTAGGGTGCAAAAGAAAAAGGAGGAGGATGTTTCCCTCATCCTTCAGGGGTCACCTAGAAAGGCAGAAAACAATCTTCCAGTACAGGTGCAGAGAGTGGGGCCATCCCGACAGCCTAACTTCACTGATCAGAGAGCGGAAGGGCGAAGGAGATTCGAGGCCTCACAAAATTGAGTATTCACCCCACTCGGGGATCCTCTTGAGCGGATTCTAGCGGTATTGATAGCCCAAAAGAAGATAGTCAATTTGGCACCCCCGAGTGACCCAAAGGGAAGAAGGTTTGACCCAAGCAAGCGATGCGCATACCACTCAGGTTCCCCCGGTCATGATACACAGGACTGTTGGACGTTGAAGCACAGAATCCAAAACTTGATTGATAGTGGGGAAATTGTGGTGGAACAACCGGACTCCCCAAATGTTAAGGTCAATCCCCTGCCTAGACATGATGGAGGAGGGGTCAATATGGCGGAGGCCAGTGAAGCCGAGGGGCCGTCAAGGCTGAATTATGTGAAGAAAATTGATGAAATGATCAATATGATAAGTAATCACGAGAGTGCACGGGGAGCGCCCATTCGGTTGATGGGTGTAAGTGGAAATACCACAGGGGAACCTGTCAAATTGGCGGCTCCGAAACCCCTCATCCTTACAGCGAGACCACAAATCTCTGTCAGCAGTCTAAAGACGGTACCATGGAATTATGGGGGGGTATCAGAGGAAGCGGCCAGTTGTGCTTCTGTGACAACGAGGGGAAATCCTTTGTATCTTCCTGGGCGAGTCCTTGAGAACAAAACGAAGAAAAGTGAAGAGATCTCCGAGGAGAAAGCCATAGAATTCTTGAAGAGGATGGATCATCCGGAAGCAAGAGGGATCCAGATATTAAGCGAGGAGTCGACCTTGACATCAATCATGGATTTGGTGTTATCGTCCAGTGATCATTGCAAAACCCTGGCGAAAGTCCTGGAGGAGGCATACGTTCCCAAAGAAATTAGCAAGGAAAGTTTCAGCCATCTGGTGGACCACCTGTTGGAGAGTGATGTAATATCATTTACAGATGACGATATCCCCAAGGAGGGAAGGGGGCATCGCAAACCGCTACATATTGCGGTAATCTCCTCAGGTTATATCATGAATGGGGTGCTGATCGATGGGGGGTCGGCATTGAATATCTGTCCCCTCAGCACATTGCAGAAGATGAACATTAATCCCAAGCGCCTGCGGGCCAGTCATGTAGTGGTGCGAGCTTTCGATGGTTCCCGGAGGGATACAATTGGAGAGATAGAATTTCCGGTGGAAATAGGACCTTGTACTTTTGATATCTCTTTCCAGGTCCTAGACATTGCGGCCAGTTATAACCTGTTATTGGGAAGGCCGTGGATACACATGGCTGGGGCCGTTCCTTCCACGTTGCACCAACAAATCAAACTAATCATCGACGGGAATCTGGTAACGATCTCGGCAGAATGTGATGACCCTTCTCCTCCTAGGAATGGCCTATCAGTGATTAATGTGGACGAGTCGGCGGCACCTGCCAGTTTTCAGGCATTGGAAATTAGCACTCCCTACTACAGATGCCTGGGAGCTCCAGCCGTGAAACCTAAGGTCTCTCCAGAACTGACCTTCGTTGCAAAAGAAATGATGAAAATGAAATTCCAGCCTGGACAGGGGTTAGGAAAGAGTAGCCAAGGGATCACCGAGCCCATTCAACTACCCCATCAGGTAGGCAAAGCAGGTTTGGGATATCATGAGGGCACATCACGGAGACACCGTCAAGACGTGGCCCCGATTCGACTGGCTGGCAGTCCGGTGACCAAGGTCAACAATGAATAGGGGACTAGCGAGCATGTGACTGGTTCGGGGAATGGAGGATTAACCCCCGCAAGTGATGAGTCGACCAGGAGGGAAAGTTTCCTACAGGAGGTCGCGCAGAAGTTTGAAACCAGGTGCTATGTCCCCGGACAATTAACAAGCAATGGAGAGGGGACGGATATTTTCACGCCACCGGGAGCCCAACAAAGTGTGCCTGTCATCGATTGGGCAGGGCTAATTATTCCTGGAGAAGGTAGGAAGAAGGACTCGAGCGACGTGGCCGTGGTCATCGGGGAAGTGTCTGATGTGAAGTCACCTTTTATCCAGCACATTTCATCTGACCTGACCGTCGACAACTGGACCATGAAACCAGTGATATCCAAACAAGGGTAAAACCCGACATCAGGGTGGTAGACCCCAGAGGATGGAAGGATGAAGAAGTTTATTTTCGTTTGTTGTTTTGTATTTTGCATAATTATGTCGTTTCTTCATGTTATCTAAGAATGTGATCGTTGTGGAAAATAACTTATATATGACAAGTATTTTGTTTCATGTCAGGTGTACCAATTTGAGTAATCCTTGCCTAACAAACGGTCTTTCAAATTTGAATGATGATTATGATTTTGACATTGAGCTGGATTTCGATTTGATGGGCATTGAGCAAGACGAAACAGATTACGACGACGCGCCTGATGAGATCAAAGGATGGGTCGAGGATAAACCCAAACCCAACTTAGACCAAACCCTCACCATAGATATCGGAACCCCGGACAAGCCAAAAGAACTCAAGATAGGGATGGACCTTACCCCTAGCCAGAAAGCAGAAATAACTGAGTTGCTAAGCCAATATGAGGATGTCTTTGCCTGGTCTCATGAGGACATGATCGGATTATCCACCGACATTGTGGTACACCGGTTGCCCATCAAGGAGGGTTTCAGGTCTGTCAAGCAAAAATTAAGAAAGTTGAAACCGTAGTGGAGCTTAAAAGTGAAGGAAGAGATCATCAAACAGTTCAGGGCGGGAATCATTATGGTGTTCACTTACCCAGAATGGCTGTCCAATGTAGTCCCAGTGGCTAAGCCTGGAGGGAAGGTGAGAGTATGTGTAGATTATAGAGATCTAAATAAGGCCAGTCTCAAGGATAACTTCCCGATGCCTTTCATACACATCCTGGTGGATAACACAGCCCAGTACGAGATGTACTCTTTTGTTGATTGCTTTACGGGATATCATCAGATCATGGTGGCGGAAGAAGATCGGGAAAAAACCGCGTTCATCACCCCTTGGGGCACCTTCTGCTATAGACGATTGGCTTTTGGTCTCACAAACGCGGGGGCCACTTATCAAAGAGTCATGATGGCCCTGTTCCATGACATGATGCATAAGGAGATAGAGGTCTATGTGGATGACATTATCGTGAAGTCAAGGGTAGAATCGGATCATATAACCCATCTCAAAAAGCTATTCGACCGGCTCAGAAAGTATAATTTGAAGCTCAATCCAGCAAAGTGCGCTTTCGGAGTACAGTCGGGTAAGCTCTTGGGATTCCTGGTTAGTGATCGAGGCATTGAGTTGGATCCGGCAAAGATTAAGGCCATTGTGGATATGCCGGCACCTCACACTGAGAAGGAGATAAGAGGATTCCTCAGAAGAATAAACTTCATCAGCCGCTTCATATCCCACCTGACGACTACGTGCGAGCCAATTTTTAAACTGTTAAGGAAAGGTGCTTCCCAAGAATGGAATGAGCAATGTCAGAGGGCTTTTCAGACCATTAAAAAGCAGCTGACAGAGGCACCAGTGCTGGTACCCCCGAAGGATGGGATCCCTCTGTTTATGTATATATCGGTCAATGTCATTGCAGTGGGATGCATGCTGGGGCAGAAGAATGAGGCGGGTAAAGAGCAGGCCATCTATTACCTCAGCAAGAGATTTAGCCAATGTGAACAGAATTACACTCCCATCGAGAAGACTTGTTGTGCTCTGGCCTGGGCTGCAGGGAGATTGCAGCACTACCTCCATGGGCATACTACATACCTGATATCGAGAATGGATCCCCTGAAATATATTTTTGAAAGGCCCATGTTAAACTGTCGACTATCAAGATGGCAGTTAATCTTACAGCAGTTCGACATGGTATACGTAACTCAGAAAGCCATGAAAGGGCAGGGAATTGCAGATCAGTTGGCAGAAATGCCATCAGGAGGGATGGAGCCGTTAGAAACTCCTCTGCCGGGCGAAGACATATTTTGGGTGTCACACACAAAATGCGATGACGAGGGACAATTCTGGAAGCTGTATTTTGATGGTGCCATGAATGCTGAAGGGGCAGGAGCCGGAGCAGTCCTGGTCTCTATCATCGGAGAGCAATACCATGTGGCCACTAAATTGCAGTTCATTAATTCAAACAACACAGCTGAATACGAGGGATGTATATTGGGACTCCGTTTTGCACGCGATATGGGAGTGAAGAGACTGGCGGTGTTTGGGGATTCAGAACTGGTAATCAGACAGGCGATCGGGGAGTATAGCACGAAAGAGCTTCGGTTGCTTCCATACCACCGATGTGTTGTCCAATTGACGCGAGAATTTGAAGATATCGCTTTCCGACACATTCCCCGGGGTCGGAATGACTTTGCCGATGCATTGGCAACTCTGGCTTCCTTAATCCACGTAATCAAGAGCAGGGACGTTCCACAGATTGAGATAGCAGTACAGAATGCCCCGGCATACGAGGAACATGTTGCAGTATTATCAGACGAGGTGGTTCTGCCAAAGCAGCCTTGGTATCACGACATAAGGGAATATCTGAGGGATAGATCCATTCCCGACCAGGCGAGCCGAGCTGAGAGGATGAGGATCCAAAAGATGGCAATGAAGTTTTACCTGAGTGGGGATTCACTCTACAAGAGGGATGCTGGGTTGGGACTGTTACAATGCGTAGACGAGACACAGGCCCAAAGGATTATGAGCGAAATACATGGTGGAGTGTGCGGGCCACACATGAGTGGACCGATGCTGGCCAAAAAGATCTTGAGAACGGGGCATTATTGGTTAACGCTGAAAGCCGACTGCGATGACCATGTCAAACGGTGTTATCAATGCCAGGCGCACGGTAATGTGATCCATACGCCTCCCAATGAACTGCACTGTATGACCTCCCCTTGGCCATTCTCAATGTGGGGGATGGATGTAATCGGACCGATAGAGCCCAAAGCAAGCAACGGACACCGATTCATTTTCGTCATGATCGATTACTTCACCAAATGGGTAGAAGCAGCGTCTTTCCCCAAAGTAACTCAGGAGGTCATCGTCGGTTTCATCAGGAATAATGTCATTTATCGATACGGGCAACCTGAGGTTTTGGTCTCCGACAATGCCAAGAATCTGAACAACGCCCTCATGAAGGGATTGTGCGACCAGTTTAAGATCAAATACCTCAATTCCGTCATTTACCGTCCTAAGATGAGTGGGGCAGTGGAGGCTGCCAATAAGAACATCAAGAAGATCATGGCGAAAATGTCTGCTAATCATCGGGGATGGCCGGATTTGCTACCCCTCACCCTGCTAGCATACCGAACATCAACGCGTACTTCTACAGGGGCAACCCCTTACGCTTTGGTGTATGGAATAGAGGTTGTTTTGCCAGTTGAGGTTGAGATGGCGTCCCTCAGAATAGTGATCGATGAGGATTGGATGCAAAGTCGATACGACCAATTGGCCCTAATTGATGAAAGGAGGGTGGCTGTTATTTGGCACGGTTAGCTATATCAACAAAGGATCTCTCGATCATACGACAAAAGGATGAGACCTCGGAAATTCAAGGAGAATGACCTGGTGCTAAAGAGAGTCATGCCTTGCCAAGACGAAGCCAAGGGGAAGTTTGCCCCGAACTGGGAAGGACCATTTGTGATCAAGAAAGTGCTATCCGGAGGAGCCCTCATATTGCGAGAAATGGATGGTGAGGTATTTTCACAACCCCTCAATTCTGACTCGGTGAAGCGTTTCTATGCGTGAATCATCAGTTCCCCTTTTTTTCTTTGAGGAACGAACTACGTAGGACCTGATCTCCTAACTTATGGGGGTACGTAGGCAGCCATCACGGCACGGTCCGATCCCTTTTAAAAATAATCCTTTCCCTAAAACAAAACCAATTCCCAACAGCCAGATAAACCTTCCTACACCCTCAAAGCCTTTCTGAAACCAGCCGACCAATAAGCTTCATCTCAAGATGACATAACCCTGAGCCCAACCAAAATAATGAGTCAAAATCCGAAACTCAATCCGAGGAAATCAACAGGGGTGCGGCAATATCTGTCAGATCTCCATCAAGACTTGAGAAGAGAAAGAAGGCGAAATGTCAAAATCATAGCCAGCGGGATAAAATGAGCATCCAATGAAGGGCAACGATACGATAAAAGGGAAAATGACTAAATTTAAATGCATGTCTATATATATAAGTCATTTTGTTACAAGATTTCGTTTTTCAATAACCGATGAAATTAACATAGTCTATGCAGGAAATAAAACAATCTACAAATCTGCAACTAACTGAAGCAGGATGGATAAACTAGTGGATAGATCCAAAGCATCAGCGTCCCCTGCAATATGTTGTCCCATCATGTCGATGCGGTCCAACAAAGTAGTGGCTCGGCTGACAGTCTCAGAATGAGCATCTACAACTGCCCTGGTCTGAAAAACAATGGCGTCTCTGTTAGCAATGGCAGCGTCTCTAGCCAGAATGGCATTATCTCTCTCGACAAGAGCGGCATCCCTCTCAGCTTCAGTAGTAATCAAGGCCAGGCGTAACCGGGTATCCTCAGTACCCGACTAGGGGCAGAATCGGCTGAGATGGAGTGGTCTGTGGTATCAGCTGGGAAAATCACTCCAGAGTCATCAAAGGCCCCAGCCTGACTCAAACCAACCGGGTCCGAGTCTCCGCGCAACCACTGCACGTAAGCAAATGTCTGGATGTGGCAGCTCTCACTATATTTGGCGAGGATCCTGCGAGACCAAAGATCGTATACCCGCAGTAGATCCCTCTCTGTCTGGGAGGATATAAGGAATCGGTAGGCGGCTGCACCCGTGAAAGGGTGAAAATCCTGTGTCTGATCAAACTGCCCCATAACCGCCAGGGGATGATAAGTCGTCACGCCCCTCAAGCCAGTAATAGGGATGAAATCCAGGGTGGGCACGTGAGTCAAAAAGCTCATAAAGGAGCAATAACCCGAGTAGATCAGGAGATGAAAAGGATCCTCAATAACCGACAAAAATGCTATCCAGGAGGCCGCATCAGTACAGCTCACAGGACGAAACGAAAACTGCGTGGCTATGTCATGGCTGAAGCAAAACCCTTGGCGACGGAAATGGCCGATGGGACTAAGATGACTCATGAACCACACGTACAACAAAGTCGAGCTCCCTCTAAATACTCTGCCTCGAAAAGACTGACAGTATGAGGCTGACATGTAAGTATCTGCTAATATCATAGGAAGGATGGTGTGATCCTCCTGAAGGGATCTCACGGCCGCGACAACTCGCATGTCCAACAGATCAGGTCCGGCGGGCAGATACAAAATCGAGATGACACAGGTCATCAAAACGTCTACTCTCAGGGCGCCCCAGCACTCCTCAGATATGGAAAAGTCACCGGAGAAATGGCGAAAACTGTTAGGTGAGCCGAATCGGTCAATCAAAAAATGAAGAGGAACCAGATGATCTGATGTGATCACCGATAGCAGAGCTGCCCTCCGCAACCCAGTGAAAGTCAAGAACTGACGACGCATGGGGCCAACGGTGACCCTGGCGCAAAGACCGCCCAAATGCAAACCAGTGAAGCGGGCATACTTCTCAAGAGTAGGGGTCACCTCCACTGTCCCCAACCTGAACACCTGACGGGCAGGGACCCAGTGACCTAGAATACCATCTACAAAGCCTGCTGGCACCTGAAAGGATAATAAGGACCGAGAGTGTCCCAAAAGACCATCTGCGATAATCCTATCGGCCGGCGATAAACTGTCCAGCCAGCGGACGAGACTGCCGACCAACCCTGTGGCAGGAATGGGATCCAAACGTACCACGACATCTGATGATGACATCTGTGAAAATAGTATCAAAAGACTGTACAGGGGTCATTCTCTATCCATAAATAAAAAGCATGCATCGTACAGTTAATAATAGAGCAATTGAATTTCATAAAGATAAAAACTGTGCATAAATAAACAAATAAGTTTAATACAAAATGCATAAAGTGAAAAATAAATCTAACAGGTCCAGGTACAAAAAGCCCTATCCTAGCCTGATCTAGTCAAAAGTAATGTCGTCCGTGAAATCCGGATCCCCGAACTGATCCCCTGGAATGGTCGAAGTCGAAGGACCGAAGTTCATATCCGGGATATAAGGCGGCACTGGGGCATCAAATGAGCTCGGGCCTGTGGCGAAATCCGCACTGTCGGGATCATATGCGTAAGCATCCTCTGGGGTCCGGCCCAGCACCCGAAGATACAACGATAACTGCTCCACCTGGCGGGTCAAAGTGTCAATCTGCTCAGCGTGAGTGGGACTCCGAACGCAGGCAGCCCAATCGGTCATCATCACCGAGCCAGGAACCATGTCTCCAAGAAAGAATGTGGCCCGAGTCTGAGGACCGATGGTGCGGGGCACCCACTAGATGCGGAAGGTCTCGCTCATACTGGGACCCGAAGATAATGTCTGGCCATCCTCCCCCGCAAGCATGATCCCCGAAGGCTGAGAATCCAACGGCCAGGAGGTAGTGAAAGGAAGGGAGTGCGGGATGCGGATCTCTTCAGTGACGCATCTGAATGCGCGCTCTCCCAGATACATCACCCAGCCCCCGACACTCTGCAGAGTAAGGCGGCGGGTGGAAAGTGCGAACTCCGGGCCGGTAGGATACCCATCTGTGAACCCCACATCCAGATGCTCAGAAAGATAAGGCCTCCAGACGACCTCTGCAGCAGTGATCAGCTCCAGCTGAATGCGGCAATGGGCAAAGCTGCCAGACATCGGGACCTCCTCTAGAGTGTTGTGGTGCCAGCGCCGACCCCGGGGATAGGTATCCAAACCAAGGGTAGTGACCGGCCTCAGACACGGAAGTCGCTCATAGGCCCAGAACTGTGAACAGAAACAAGGGAAGGCATGAGTAACCAACCAATGTAGAAAAGAGAAATGAAATGAAAGGAAGTACGGTAAGAAAAGAGGAAAAGAAGGCTCACCAGCAGAAAGTGGTAGAATCCGAGCCAAGCATCTGTCTGACCCTCCGAGCGTAGACGAAGACCGTGGAGGAAGTAGGTAAAGGTGAAGGACCCCCAATCATAGTCGCCGATCCGATCTACATCTCTAACAGCTCCGACGACGCTGAAATGAATGGTAGAGGAGTTGTTCCCTAGGAAACAACCCCTCATGATGGTCAGGAATAGACGCCGGAGTAGAATGTCCCGAGTACCCCGATCTGCTGGAAATGGCGTCGCATATATGCCCCCAAAGGCGTCGACAGCCAAAGCGCCGGACCGAATACTGCGGGCCTTAAAGACCCGGTCATCGGTAGCGAAGCCCAATAAAGCTCGAACCTCCGCTGGAGTGATATCAAGATCCAGAGGGACACGGGATCCGATGAACTCTATACCCGTAATATATCTCCAGTCCCATGGAGTCAGCACAACCTCGCAGTCCAGGAGGTGAAGGGACTGGGTATGGTGAAACCATCTCTCGGATAAGGCCCGCATATAACCCCAGGGGCACTGGCGGGGAATGATGGTGAAGAAGTGACGAAAACCCCAGGTATCCACCACTGCGCGGTAGTCGCTGTGCAGAGCCGTATAGAGGGAATATATATTGAACCAGTTACCCCTCGGCTGAGTAAACTTGGGCACCTGTGGCAATCACCAATGGGTCAGTCCGGATAGAACGGGAATTGAGAAATTGAGAATAAAATCAGAGTAGAATTGAATATACCTCGTTAGCCATGAGAGATGCTGAGGGGTGACGACTGAGATCCCGACCCAATAGATCGGGTATCTGCACAGAGGCGCCAGACGAGGCGCGATGAGAAGAGGGAGCTGGTGTGCCAGAGGATGGCCCCTCTACCGCAACATCCGGGAGAACAGCCTCCTCAACGTCCGGGTGATCAGGCCGAATGACAGCCTTCGCCAATCGGCGAGTCTGGCGGGTCCGAGGCAAAACAGAGGCAGGAGCAGCCCTACGACGACGAACGCCTGAAGTCCGAGACGCAGAAGAGCTACTAGGAGCGTCAGGATCCATAGCTGGAATAGAACAGGCAAGGAGGAAGGTAAGTTCCCTTTTTTGAATTATGTCACAAATATTCCAATACTCGTCTTAGAACTAATGCAATATGATGCCTGTTTATCATATGTGCATGAAAAAAAAAATCGGCAGAGTTCCGTCTGTAAAATGGACATCCCATGCATAGCCAAGCATGTTTTTCAAAGAACCCAAGCCACAACAGATCAAAATTGCATTCATATGGGTAATTGCAACATATAAAAGGACCCTAATGCATGATTTTCTTCAAAAAAGAAACAACAAGTATGTGGGACCGCATCGCGAGCATAAAATAGGACTCACACAGTTGATACATAGCATGTATATACAATGATACATAGCATAGCATTGTAAAGCATACATTTCTATCTCTAAGCATGCAAATAGCCAAATGTATAGCAAAACATTGACGAAATTGAGAAAACAAACGGTCAAAATGTTACCTGTAGTGTGTAGATCGATCCTACCGGAGCGGTTTTTGCGAAAAGATTGGAAAAGTCAGCAAAGGGGACGAGCAAAGGTGTGAAAATCGCGTGGGGTACGAATGAAAGTGACAGATCTGGGAGGCGGCTGGCCGCCTATATGCCCGATCTTGGCCGCAGATCAATCTGCGGCTGGCCGCAGATCAATCTGCGGCTGGCCGCAGATCAATCTGCGGCTGGCCGCAGATCCATCTGCGGCTGGCCCCAGTGGGTCCCCCTTTGTCCAATGCTTGCTCAATCGATTCTGAAGCCCATTTAATTCATAATGTGGTAATAAAATACGAGATTTTGATGAAATGGGTGTCGAACACAACTTCTCAATACGACCGAGTGACCGGCGACGAAACCCGGCACTCACAAGACGATCGACCGGCGACGATAACCGGCGATTACGAGATGGGTGACCGGCGACGAAACCCGGTCCCGACGAGACGATCGACCGGCGACGATAACCGGCGATTACGAGATGGGTGACCGGCGACGAAACCCGGCCCCGACGAGACGATCGACCGGCGACGATAACCGGCGATTACGAGATGGGTGACCGGCGACGAAACCCAGCCCCGACGAGACGATCGACCGGCGACGATAACCGGCGATTACGAGATGGGTGACCGGCGACGAAACCCGGCCCCGACGAGACGATCGACCGGCGACGATAACCGGCCATTACGAGACGAGTGACCGGCGACGAAACCCGGCCCCGACGAGACGATCGACCGGCGACGATAACCGGCGATTACGAGGTGGGTGACCGGCGACGAAACCCGGCCCCGTCGAGACGATCGACCGGCGACGATAACCGGCGATTACGAGATGGGTGACCGGCGACGAAACCCGGCCCTGACGAGACAATCGACCAGCGACGATAACCGGCGATTACGAGATGGGTGACCGGATACGAGACCCGGCGATTACGAGATGGGTGACCGGATACGAGACCCGGCCCCGACGAGACGATCATCCGCATTGACACCCTTTTACGAATATTGTGCATGTCTTACATCTTACGTTGCATCATAAGTTATATATGTTGCATCATGTATGTATTGTCGTTCTTGTGCACTGTCATTCATGCATCGAGTGTCTATTCTTTATCCTGTTCATTTCATTTAACATTTCATAAACATGATAAAGAGGGGCAGCTGTAGACACCCAAATTTTGCACTTCGTATACTAACCGTGACAGGAGGGCAAAATCGTCAAATAGAACCGACCCGCAGGAGCGAAGAATGGGCACAAGTGCGCACACTCGACGCCACCGCGACGATTTACAGTCAAAACCAACACGACAACAAGGCCGTCCGAAATGAGCATTCCCGAACAATGTGTCACGTCTCACGGTAATTCTCGGACTGCAAAATACAGGCCTTTCAGCGAAAACCGACAGCACGACGTGAGAATCGAGGTGTGGTGCGGAAACCGAGAAGAAATTAAATAACTAAAGTGCATGGCGGGCTGAGTGCATGGCGGGCTAAGGCCAGCCGCAGATGGATCTGCGGCCAGCCGCAGATCAATCTGCGGCTGGGCTTAGCCAGCCTACTTCAGCACTTCCTTCATTCATTCAGCAGAAGACGGAGAGTTTGAAGCAGCAGGCGGAGAGAAAAAGAAACAGTAGCAGCAAGCTTGAGAATTGAGGAAATAATAGCATAGATTTGCAACAAAAATAGGAGAGAAAGAGAGAAAAAAAAGAGGAATAATATTCTTGTGATTGGATTGTATCACATATACTTCTTCTTCTATTCAAAATACACAAGTTTATATCCATTTTGATCTCATTTGCAAGGTGAAAATCTTCTTATTTTTGCAAATTTCTATCATATCATTTGGTCAAATTAAATGTAGTTTTTCATGTAATTTATGATGGAACAATGAATTAGGGATTATTAGTGAGGGTTCCATCGGAACAAAATTCTTCCTAATAACCCGATGATATTTATTTATTGAATTCTTGTTTGTTTTGCGGTGCTATATTGGGCGCGGTTCCTTTAGATCGTTATTTTTAGGATGTCTTGATATTATTATATTACCCGTGTTGGTTATTCCTTGTAATATCCAGTTGTGGGGGTGCGGAAATTTGGTTGTGAGCCTAGGAAAGCGACCCCGTGGTCCAAATCCGATGATGGACGTCTTTTGATGTAAATAGTAAGAAGGATGTAGTTTTCATTGTACATATGTAATCGTCGGGCCTTAAAACGATATCAAGTCAAAAATCGGGTTTAAGGCCCCGTAATAGTGAAATATGTGATTGTGGGCGTTGGGGTTATTCGGATGGCTTACATGCCCATGAATAGCTCCACGCATGTTAATACTTGATTTGATTTATAACACGAAATTGATTTCAAAGCTAAATGATAAGATTTTCATAAAAAATCAATCAAATTAGGTTATTAGCATCACGAGGCTAAGAATTGAAAATGCTAATGAAAGTCGATTCCTATTTTACGAGGAAGTTAAAGAGAAGTTGTTTCCAAATGTCACAAAAAATAATTTTATAAATAAATGGCGTTTTATTAAACCGTTGTGCATAGGGTTAAAGAGATTCTAGAAGTTGCCCATCATTTGAGTTACGAAAGCAACGTATAGATCTCGATTCCTATTTTGACGAAGGTTTAAAACTCTTGGTTGCCAAAATAACACCTAATAAAAAACCTTGCAGTTTTTGACAATTAAAATCAAAACTTCCTAATAAAGAATAAAACTTTCTCGTAGAAGCCGAAGGACATTCCAAAGCACTCTCAAATTAAAGCACGACTTTCCCTAAAAATCCAAATGATTCTTTCATACAAACTCACCACAACATTCACATAGGCACACCCACACACACGTGCACGTACGCACACACATATTTCATGAATTAAAGGATAGGAAAGTATCAAGATTGCGGTAACCGTGTTTCACGGAAGTCGGGGGTGCCTAACACCTTCCCCTCGCTTAAGCAAGCCCCCGAACTCTATGAATCTCGATTCGCAGACCAATTAATTCGGAGTCACACATGAGCCAGCGATTTACGAAAACGAAACTCGGATGAGTTGGTACATCCATTTCAAATATACCAACTGGCGACTCTGGTTAATTGGCTCATCATAAAAAACGATCTTTCAAAACCCCGTCGACATCAATGCCGACCTTTTCCGAAACATCATCTAATCAAAAGGCAAAAAATCGGAAGGGACGAAAAACCGGCGTCGACAGATTCAAGAAGTAGGTAGTGGCAAAACCTAGTTTTCTCTCTCTAGAGAATTTATGAGTACTCTCCCAAATCTAATGGAGATGTGTGTAACCTTAATCCATAATAAGACTCTTCTTATTTATAGATATAGACAACCCTCCTAAACTATTTAGGAGTAGGGTTTTTAATTAAACTCTTAATCTAATTAGGAACTTATATGAGAGTACTCTTATTAATTAATTCCTAAACCATTTAGGAACTAAATAATAATAGTAGTAATAATAATAATAAGACTCTTCTTATTAATTTTTAATTAGTATTTTCAAAATACTAAATGATAAATATTAAGCTATTTAATTTATTCTATCACCATAGTATAAATTAAATATACTTAACTTATTATTACGATTATGACATTCACTTCTTAAATAAATATTTTTCTTTTTGTGGTGTGACCCTTTAGGTTCTCCATATTAAACCGGTTGTAGAATAAATCAATTAGAACAATTCTAATCTTATTTAAATAAATAAATTAAATCATTTAATTCATTTAAATAAATAATATTTATTCCACAATAAGGGTAAGCCCCCTTAGCGATCAACGACTTTTCAGATAATATAGATTTCAACATTTAATCATAAAAGAACCTTTCAGCGAATAGTTATCGTACAATTCAATCTTTCTAGCATACAATATCTCAATCAAATATAAGACATGAAATTACTATCAAATCTTATTTTATTTGATTATACAACTCTAAATAATGCAAATTAGAAACTCCTTTCTAATTTCATTGTCTTGGCCAAGGACTACTGAGTTGTCATTTATCGAATCACATGGGACATTCTCATCTTTTACTAGAAGTGGTAGATTTTTTGTTGATCATTCACCTATCTCCATGTACAACTTATTATACTCAAGCATACCATTTGATATACCCTAAAGGTCTTAAGGGACATGTCAAAGCATAACTCATCATACATAAGATACTATGATGATCTCAAGTCCAAGGATCACTTGTACTACTATCACATTAGGAATTCCTATTGACAAGCAAGTAAAATTCCATTAGATATTTTTTTTAGCGAGTCACGTTCAATGAACTTATTCTCTAATAAGCACCTACATAAGAACAAGCATCTTCTTCATAAGAACAAGCATAGTATGTATTAATCTATCCGGATTCACTAATCCCTTCTTAGTGATCCAACGATTATGAACGATTTTAGTTTTGGGTTATCTTGAATTTAGATCTCATTAGCATGATCATCATCATGATTCTAAAAGTATTGCTTAAAGCTATGGGTTTATCACAATTAATTCAACAGCATAATGTGGATAAAGAAAATACATTTAATTATTTTTATTAATAAACGAATAAGATTACAAAGTATATGCTACATCACATCAAATGTGATTGGCTTGTGTGCATACTACTTTCACTGTCATACAACGATGTTCAAACTTAAACATATTTGTTTATACTTCTATCCTAATCTTGTATCTTGAAATTTTAAATGACTACATATAAAATTTAGAAAAATAATATATATTACGATTTTATTTATTCACTATTTTATTGTCAGTTATGTATAAATATTAATAATAATTTATTTAAACATATATATAATATGATGAGTCATTCTTATAAAATTTACTATTAATATTTATTAACGTAATTGACAATAAAAGAATTTATACATAAATTCGCAAATATATATCATTTTCTAACCTAATATAACCCATAGTTATCAATCTCGTACCGTATTAATCGGTACGGTAATCAATCTCGTATCGTACTAATTGGTTCGCTACGAAATATGAGTTTTTTGGAGAAAAAGGGTACGCTAATAGGTGTGTTTTGTCCCAGTTTAAATACCTACCAAGACGTAAATTACCCGATGATATTGACCGAAATGGGTGTTCCGGTCATGATTAATCCCAGACGATACATTCATTGATCCAACTTTCTAGTTTTCTACAGTCTGGGCCATTGTTGTTCTTTTCTGGTATTCTTCAACTCAACATTCTACGCACTGGGCCCATTCTTAATTTATTTAATATTGTGTTCATTAAACTTTAACAGGTTATTAATAGTGATTGTTTATTTAAACTAGTAATTAATTATATAATGTTACTTATGAGTTGTGAGTATCATGCACATAAGCTTGTTTTGCTGTATACATATATGTAAATATATATATATATATATATATATATATATATCTAAAATATATTTTATTTTTTTAATAATAAATTTGAGACGATACATTAGTATGCATCAGTATCGATATGTTACCACATAAACGAGATTAATAGTACGCATATTGATACGATATTTATAACTATAATATAACCGCCACATACTTGCTCAATAACACATGGCAACTCAATAGGGCGAAAGATGACTAGTGCATAGCTTGGTGGTGTTTATGCTAATCCCAAAAATTAAAAATTAAAAATTAAAAATAAGATAATGAAGTGTGATTCATATCCTCAAACCCATCACTGCCATTCCATCTTAGTCGCCCACCTTCCTTCCTCTTTTCAACGGGACACATAAGCATATAAGGATTACTTTTAATGGAAGAATGAATTATTAGGAGGTAGTTACACCGACTATTTGCTATAAATACTTTCTTTTCCACGAGTAAAATTCCAATTGACCTCCATTCTAAAACCAACTTAATGACCAAATATCTTATTTGGGCAAATTGACTACTCATCAACAAACAGCCATAACGACAAAAGAGATCTAACGATTAGGAAATGATTTATATCTCAAGAAAATAATTTATACGTACATAAATCTATGATAAATTATATTGCGACTTACGTAAAATTTTAAGAGATAAAATATACTTCATTCATTTCAAGTTATAATGCTACATTTAAATTGAATGAATGGAATGAAAGACGGAATGGAATAATTTTAAGTGTATGTTTGATTGTTAGTGATAGTAGGTGTTGTCATATAATGGTAAAATTACCACATATATCTATTCCATTGAAATAAATTTTATTCCACATTCTCCACATGAAATAAAAAAACAAATGGATGGAATGAATTTTCATTCCATTAGAATGATTTATCCTCCAAAATGATCATCAAATACACTACTTTTATGTCACTCTTTTCTCTATTCCATTTTCTCAATCCAAATGTAGCATAAGATTATTGGACTTTTTAAAAGTCAATTTCAAATACTTCAAACTCAAAATTGACATAAATTCATTTAATTTAGATATACAATTATAAATATCATAAACTATCTAAAAAATACTACTAGATACAAAACAACTTAAATAAATCATATCAATTTTAAATTTGAAGATGTTTTAATTTGACTTTTAAAAAGTCAATATTAAACTTATAATTCAGAACAAAAAAGAGTAAGAAAGAGTAATAAATAAGAATGATGTCATTCTTAATTCCTCCGGTACCATGTATCCACATATGCAGTAATTACAATCGACATAATTTTATCATGTAGCAGGACTCTAAAAATTACTTCCTCCATACCAGAAAAGAGTCTCATATGCAACAGCAAAAAATAGTTTCACAAATAGTCTTCCATTTTATCTATTATTGTATAAAAGTTATAAAATGACACCTCAAGTATAACACCACAATTCGCTTAACATGTCACCGCAACTAATAAACTAAACACTCAGTGTTTAGGGATAATCATTAAAAAGAAAATTATCCTTTTAAGTTAGCAAAAGAAAATTATCCTTTTTAAATATGACCATATTTTAAAAACAATATGGTCATATTTCCCAAGAAAAAGGGTCACTGCATTTATCCCAAGTAAAATCAAGAAATTCCAAATAAAAGATGAGCGAACAGTATATATTTACGTTCACAAATGACCACTGTACTTCCAGATACTCTCAAGTCACCAAAAAAAAGCTAAAAAGTTTAAAATTGGATAAGTTGGAAAGTTTAATTTAGTTGAACTCTCAACAAATCCTTCCTGTGTTTCTTCAGATCCCAGACACCCTCACAAGTTTATTGTAGAGAATTTGGTCATTTCTCCCGGTGTTGCTCTCCAACAGTGCACTTTGCACAAGTTCCTGGTGAAAGAAAGAAAGTTGGTGACTATGTTTCTCCAGGTGTTAATTTTTGAGTTCTCAACGGAAAAGAAAAGAACAGAAAACTTAAATTTGACAAGAAAAGAGAATAGAAAAATTTGTAAGTTTTCTTTTATGTTGTTACTGAATTTATAAAGAAAAAGAAAAGAAAACTTAAGTTTCACATTCAAAATACTATTTAAACATATATTAGTTTTGTTGTACTTATAATAAAAAGGGTAAAATAGGAATGATAAAAGATTTACTTTAAGTTATTTAGTTTTCCATCCAAATCCGTCCATTTTTGGACACAACTTTGGTGTGAAAAGTGACCAAATTTCGTCCATTTCTTTTCTTTTCTATTCATTTAAAAAAAAAAACAGTATCAACAGAATTCCATAGAAAACTTGAATTTTCAGTTCATTTTTTTCTTTTCCGTCCTTTTTAAAACTCAGTAACTCACGTAATTTAGTCAAATTAACATATACTTATAGTGAAGCAATATCCTTACCTTGACATCCCTGTGCGACAGGAACATGCCCAGGTTATGGATGATCAACCTCAAATCTTCAACCTGATAAACAACAAATATTGGGGTTATATAATTTCAATTTTCTTAACGTAGCAGTACAGAAGAACAAAATAATGAAGTATTCAATTACTCTGATGTAGCCAACTCGATTTCGATCAAAAAATCTGAAAGCCTGATCCAGGGGGGAAAAAAACAATGTCAGATAAATGAGCAAAGCACCTTTTATTAATTGAAAGTAAAAAGAGAACATTGAAAGTTCTGAAATTTCAAATAAACATGCCTGCAGCAATTCCTTGTCCACCACAACTTGAGTTTCTTTTTTCTTGGTCTCTGCCTTTTCGACCTCTGGTTTGCACTCTGCTTCCAACTTGGACTTTGTATCTGATGTTTCTTTAGCAGTTTCCAGTTGTTCATCCTTCTCATCCCCAGTCACCTTTTCAGATTTGGCATCTGCTTCAATGTTCATATCCGCATCTTTTTCCTGTTGGGGTTATAGAAGTGGATTACCATAAATAAAAGAACACATGTACTAAACAGAATCAAATAAAAAATAAAGCACAACATTAGCCCTCAAAAAATGTGTTATGCTTCAGTGGCATGGTAAGCTTTCCCAGAAAATTCATCATTTCTCCAGCACCTACTTTCAAGCTTGTTTTTGCATTATTTTATCATTTCTCCATTTCCTCCCGTCATCTAAATTTGTTTCAAGAATCTGTCATGTCTGCATCTACTACTTACCACAAATCTTTTATCTTGTCAAAGTTAGAAAACACCATCATAAATGCGAAAATGCATAGTAGTCCAATAATCTCTCTTGACCACATGTCCAAGAAAAAAATTCTCTATTCCCTCCCATTGAAAAAATATGAAAGTTAAGAGATTTAATCTTATCTTCAATACTCCTCCCATCCTTAACCAAAAAAAAAGTAATTAAGGTGGTCATCAAATCATTAATAGAAAAAACCGAACCAAGAAACAAATAATTAAAAACTTTGAATAAACTCCTCAAGTGTATGAAGTTTTAGAAAGTGCAATAAAGCATAAGAGGAAGAAGCATAACAAATATAGACAAATCAAAAAAGGCTTATTGCCATGAATATAGGTGATTTTATTTATTTATTTATTATTATTATTATTATTATTATTTTTATTTTTATTTTTATTTTATTTTTTTTTGGGGGGGGGGGTTGCTGCAGAAGATAAAACATTAGATATTTACTATTATATATATAGCAGATATAGAAAGAAAATCTTGCCTCGTTTGTTGAGTCATGCTGAGGGCTTCTATCTGGCATTTCTTCATCTTCTTCTGGGTCTTCTTCTGGATCTTCATCTTCATCTGTTTCATTTTCTGGCTTCACCTTCACAGCCTCATCAACAGAAGAAGTACCACCCTCCGTAACTGCAGTTTTTCCAGGATCTGGTTGAGATTCATCCTCTATTTCGGTTTTGATGGATTTGACTTCCACAGCCGGCTTTTCTTCATTCTTCACACGCTTAACCGGGGATACTAGCTCACTTTCCTTTGCAGATTCTTCCCTTTGTCTCTTCCGTTTGTTTCTTTTTGTCACAAACTTAATACGCAGTTTCTGAACATTTTTTGGGGGTTTTGTGGATTTAGAGGGGGGTGTTAAAACATTAAAAAAGAGAAAGCAACAAGACAAATAACTATAAATAAATAAGAAAGCAGTACATTCTCTTTAACCTCAAACCAACCTGGAGAAATGTCAAGAGACGGCAACCCATTTGATACTGAAGCATTTCATACAGGGTCTCTGCAAATATTGAGAGCTGCCAAAAGAAAATAGGGGATGGGGAAGGAGCTAGGAAAACTTATGTAAAATGATTGACACGACAAAACAGAATGTAATTTCAACCAAACATCATTAGCAACTTCTATCAGGAACTAAAGGAGAGGAAGATAATAAGCCAGAGTCCCATAGCATTGGATATAATTATGCATACATAGAAAAATTTATACAAAAAAAGAATAAAAATAAAATAAAAAACAAGAAAAAAGAAAAGAGTACAAGGAACACACCTCAAAAGTTGACTCTTCAATATCTTTGTCAGAATAATCCAAGAGTGAGTCCAGCGAAAGTGACAAGGAACGCAGCTGAACAGAGAACTAGACAATTAATTTATTGTAAAACCGAGTCTACTTGTGAAGAAGAACAAAGAAAAAGTATTTATATAAATTATGGTACAGAAAACTGTCGTCACTTTATTAACCTACTTTAGAATTCTTGCTCCCTTTAGTTTGGATAAGCAATCCAGGGTGCCGAGGAGGCTCATCAGGCTTTTTCTTTTCTTTCACCTCTCTGTTAGATTTGCTCCTAGTTTCATCTTTTCCATCTTTGTCTTTTCTCTCTTTTTCATCTTTCGACTTTTCCCTTTCTCTCGACTTCTCGCTCCTGCCATCCTGACCATCTTTTTGAATAACTTTTTGCTTGTCATCCCCAGTCTCCTTTTTCAGCCCAATACCGCTATTCTCTTTAGCCTTCTTCTCTTCTTTTTCAATTTCATTAACAGCTTTGTTTGCTTTTTTACTCGAACTATCCACATTATCTAGCTTCTCGGATGCTTGCTTCAACTTTGTTTTAGGGGCAACCTTGTTTTCTGACTTGACTTCCTTTCCCTGGTTGCTAGCATCTTTAGTTTGCTCATCAGTAATCTTCGTTTCATTTTCTGACTGAGCTAACTTGTTCCCATCCTTGTCACCATCTTTGGTACTGTCAGTAGTCCCATCATTGGATTCCAAAGGAGACACCTTCCGTTTAGGCACCCTTTTAATTATCTTCTTCTTTACAGTTGTTTTCACACTAGCACCTTGCACCCCAGCAGCATTGCTGGAGTGTGATTTTCCCTTTGACTTATCTTCAGAACCCTCAGGTTCCTTCACAGGTTTCACCTCAGGCTGCACGACTTCATCTTCTTTCTCAGCAGTTTTTGTCACTTGAACCTTTTTGGCAACTTTCTTCCTTATAAAAGTTTTGACAGCAGCAGGATTAGATGATGCCACGTCCAATTGACCAGTAACTTCTTTGTTTGCACTCTTTTCTTCAACATCCTTATCCTCCAGCTTATCATTCTGTATCGTGGTATTCTCCACAACAGTTTTCTTATCCACAACCTTCTGTTTGACAATCTTCTTCTTTATAATTCTCTTCTTACCTGATTTCACACAACCACTTGTCTGAACAGGACCTTCTTCCTGTTCCTTTTTCTCTAATGATTTTCCTTCCTCAATTTCAACTGCATCTATTTTCTGAACTTTCTTGCCGTTTTCATCACTCATTTTTTCAGCTGTGGTCCCTTTCGGTTTGTTCCCATCTTTCTCCTTTTTGTTAATATCTACTGCTTGTCCAGAGGATTCGCTCACTTTCTTTTTTTCTGATCTGTCATCACTTTTAAGATCTTTTACAGACTCAGGGTCCTTGTCTAATCAAAGAAAGTGACTCATTTGAATAAATAACCAGAAGCTAAAAAGAAAAAGAAAAAGAAAACATGAAGAGAAATTTCACATATATTTCTTACCTTTCAACCATTCTTCCTTCTCTCTGGGTTTCTAAATTTTACAAAAAGGAGGTAAAGAGAATGAGTTTAAGAAATAAAGATAAAGGGATAAACAAAAACAAGAAGAACAGGCAAATCATAAAGTAGTAATAAAAGCAATGTCGAATCTTTAAAACATGTACCACTCGATGACGACTACAGTAGAAATTAGAGGGAATAGCAAGCATATTAGACTGCCAAATTAACTAGTCATCCTAGGCATTTAAGACCAATTTAGTCAACATTAAGTGGACCTGATAATCTCGCTAATAAGCACCATCCAAGCTTTGACTCGGGCAAAATATAACAGAAATAAGAACTTTAGGTTCTCCATATCCCTAGTTAACAAATGTTGTTATTATAATATGCCTTCCATTACAAGAAACAGAAGAACCCTAAAAAACATATACTATAAGACAACAGTTACTATTGCTGCCTGATGGGTTTAGAGATTTAGAGGTCTATGAATCCTAAACTGCAGACCTAAGATGATCTTGCATGAATTAATGCATACGTGTCTATTCTGTGGCCTTGAAGAAAGTTGAGTAAACCCAGGAAACCAATCAACCTCCCAAACTACGCAGCTATTTGATAAGACAGAATGAAAAACCATGAATAGTTTAATGAACTGAAAAGAATAGAGGCTATGTCTGAAAGCTGAAGACTGAAATAAAAGAAAATACTCCATACATCCCACAAAAAGATGTCTGAAGTACAAAAAAAACCGTCTCCCAAAAGATGTATGAAGTACACAATTCAAATCCAATACTTGTTATAGAGAGTATTTACCCTCAAAAAGGACTTAAGGAGGGTCTAAAGAAAAAGAAAGAATCATTATGTACTAATGTGGGGTACATTTTGGTATTGGAACTTATCTATGCTCTCTTCTCTACATTAATTTTTCTTAATTTGTGTAAAAAATGTACTTGAGACATCTTTTATGGAACGGAGGGAGTAATTGCATTTTCCCATTTTAACCAATTTTTTATTATAAATTTTCTGTATAACTTGATAATTGGGGGAAGAAATTGATACTTATAAAAAAGTTTTTGATAAATATAAAATACTATATATAAATGCCAAACAATAAATTTTCATAACATCCAAACAGGAGATAAACAGATGCATCCGAACAACAGCTTTTCCATATAACAGTTGTTGTAAAGTATGTATAGCAGACCTCTTTTTTTAGAGCAAGCTGGCGCTCTCTCTCTGCAATTGCCTTCTTGTGGGTAAGCCATTGGTCTCGCCATGTTTCCAACGAAGGAAGACATTCCGACAAATCTGGAACATATAGCACCGAAACCTCTTTATGGCTAAACAGCCCATCCTTCCCAGTTCTATCATAATGTATCTGCATTAGTCCAAAATGCTTATCGTTAAATATCAAGCCAAGTGTACAAGAATCTGAGTAGCAATTTATCCAACAAAAGCCCAACACCTATAGAGGTACAAATAAAAAACAATTGATTCCCCTGTACAGCATTTGATAAGACTGCTTTATAAAAAGTCATTTATTGCTCAAAATATTGTACATAAACAGTGTAGTAGTGTTTTATCACGAACAATAATAATGTAGATCATATTTTACCATTAGCATAATGTCATGGAATGCTTAAAACCATTGGTCCTAAAATTAATGTAAAACAAACAAAAAAAGGGAATAGATGGATAAACTGTATCTAGTTTCCAGTCCAAAGGAATATTAGGATAATTTTATTTTTGGTCAGGTACATTAGGACATAATATTTGTTAAATGTTGAAAAGTTCAGGTTTGAGGTTTAAATTAGGCAAGGGAAGGGGAAGTTTTGGAGGTTCTTCAGGATGCTGTGGGTAGCACCAAATAGAACTTTTTTACTCTTCTCAATGTAAGTGATATGCTGAACCTTTAATGAAGGGTAGGATCAGGCTTCATTATAACACTCCGAAGTTGGTAAAAAAAGTGACTAAAGCTAGTCTCAATGCAACCTACTCAACACGTAAGAGTAGGAGGACAGAAAAGGAAACATAATCCACCACACCTCGGGTTTTGGTTGCAATGTTAAAACATTTAAAAAATCAAATGAACGGATTCCCCAAAATTTCAAAGACAACACACACAGCTACATAATCACTTGTATGGATGTTTAAAACCAATAGGACTTGTAATCCCAATTTAAGCACACTTATATCCCAGAGACTTGAAACAAATATTCAGCAGATCCAATAACTTATCCACAATATGACATGGAAAATTAACCTCACAAATGACATACTAACCAATTAAAAACAAGAACAAAAAGTATCAAATAATCATAAAACTTGACCACCAAGTGGCAACAATTTAAAATGAACCAAAATCCATAATTTTTGCTTTACATTAAGTTTGCAATTTACTTGGGCTTTTATAAACTAAATCACAAGTTTCCACATAAATCCTTTTAAATAACTTAAACAATCACAAGAAAACACCTTGCATATGTGAAATGTTCCTCATATGCTGAATAACTACATGGCCCATGATCGTAACTTGAAATGTATTGCTGTCACAAAACATCAGGTCTTATTCAATAGCAAACTGATACTCCCCAGTTCCTCTTAAGTAGCTGATATTTTTTTGGTGTGGTATTGATTTAAGACGTTCCGGAAAAATGTTTAAACATAATATGTTCATGAATAATGCTATGCATTGCGACTCCTTCGTTGCGAAACCTGTATTTTGACATACGTGGTCCACTTACATTCCTTAAATTTCTACCCAACCGTGTATTGCATTGGCCCCACTTTTGTCTTGGCCAATATCATACAAGCATTTGTTTCGCAACATGATTCGTCCTAAAAAAATTCACAACGTATAGCACCACTCTATGTTCATTGAAAAATGTATCTTTAAAATATTTTATATTATCTTTTCAACTGTATTACAATTACAACACTTGAATATGTTTTCGCCATGACTTAAAATCTGTGCTACAAAGTGTAGCAACTAAAGTGTGACGGACTAAGTATCTCCAAACAGATATTACTATCCCCCCCCCCCTTTTTCTCTCTCTATTGTGTGAACAAAAGTCCACATCATAAGTGATTATACTAGAGAATTCAAGAATTCACATAACTGATCTGCAAAGAACAGAAATTGTTTGACAAATAGTAGAAACTTAATGGAAGAATGAAGAATGGTCCAAAAGGAAAGATAACAACTTCCTTAAAATGAAAATTGTCAGGATTCCAGAACTAAAAATTATGTAGCTGACAAACAAAGAAACAAATTGTGCACAATCTCAAACATTGGACGCAGGAAAAGTCACGACCTTTCAACTTTAATGCATTAACTTGTTTCACAAAAGGGATTAAAGAATTCATCACCAGTAGCCCAGCCAAAAAACAAGCAGCTAGAGATTAAAAGTAAGAAAAATAAATGCCAAATCCAAATAGTCAGATCTTGTGCTTCATAAGCAGGTTTTTTTTTTGTGTGGCTTCTTGTTTTTTTTGTTTTTGGTGTTGGGGGGTGGGGGGGTGGGGATCACATATACATTTTGGGAATAGTTAGAAAAGAAGTCTTATCTATCGGGTCTTGAAGACACTGCAGTAGTAAGCATTGCTGATTGTCATAAGGAAAGGAAAAAAAACTAAAAAGCAGATTGAGAACCTAAAGATATGATTATTAACCCACACACACAAACACAGGTAGGGTTATCAATGGACTGTGAAAACAGTGGCAAAATGACCATAAGTAATCCCTTCGTAACATGTCAACAACCAATAGTCCTCAGAAGGCTTAAAAATGAAGATAAGATATTCGTAGATTCATTTCACATCAATGATAGGCTTTCTAATATTATTAACATAATAAATGAGCTTTAGAACACTAGTAATGCAGGAAAAGCTCAAAATTTTACTATGACCTAAGACCAGTAAGTTTAGCACTAGATAAGAATACCTCAAGAAAACGGTTCCACTGTCGGCAGTTCTTCAGGTCAAGTCCAGTCGACTTTGCATACCTGAGGAGAGCAATTAATTCAATAAATTACAAATGCATGAACTGTCTGCAGGTTAAAGGTAAGCATGTAGAGCACAGACCTCATAACAGTTCGAACTAATGAGGAGTCATCAACTGACGGATCCTCACCATCAACCATGTCCCAAGGGCCTCCAATTGCCATGAAAGCATTTTCCTTTTTAAGGAGAGCAAACCTGAGCATATTGCAAAAATGGGGTATCCTATCATCATAGCTTCTTTCAGATGAGAGTTCTTCCAAAGCATTTTGACTAAGCCCACTCATCAAAATCATCTGTACCAAAAAGATAAATGACATCAACAAAATGAGAAAACTTTCATATTATTGCTAAATATAGACAACTTGGTGAGGAGATGGTGTGTAAATAAGTGTTAAGACATGCAAGTAAAAGCAACTTTCACATATTGACTTACCTACCAAGGAACTCCTGATGGATATACGACAAGAAGATACATACATTTCCAAGATAGATTTTCCACCTCTAGCAAACTTAGATAACATGTATATTACCATCAAGGAGGACTAGGAAACCTCCAAGTAAAATCAAAATACCGGGGGGTTTGGATAATACAATGTCCTAATGGAAGACAGCCTAAAATACCTATGGATATCCAAAACTAAATTCCTTTTTAGAAACCCCAAAAGCCGATGGCCAAAAAAAGTTAAAAAGAACACCGTAGCACGACAACGGAGAAGGGAGACTATGATCACTGAAGATCTTAATATTAATTTCTAACCAAGGACGTCAGAATATATTTTATTTTTTAAGTAAGAAGGGCGTGGGCGTGGGTGGGAGAGAGCTTTTGATGAATCAAAACTATGAGAACCCAATGCAAACTATTTGGTGGATTATATTTTGTGAGAACTTGCACGCAGTTGAAGACTTTAAATGAGTGAGACTAACCCTTTAGTATTATGGGTTCATTTGGTAAGCAGAAACCAAAACATTATCCAGTGCAACTGGTTAAAACTTAGATTTTGGTATGAGGAGAATAAATTAACAAGGCCTGAACTATTTACTATAATCAGCTCATACAAGCTTAAAGATGTGCATACATTGTACTCAAAAACTCAGTATTCTAAAACAAGTGCCGCTTGCATTGCCCAGCCTTGGCGAGTAGATTCTATGCGTCCGCCTAGCCGCCTAGGGGCTCACCATCAAATATCATCATTGTATCCATCCACCACCATCACTACAACTTTCCTCCTCTTCCCCAAAGAAGATGTATTGTTGCGATATATTTTGTTTTAACAAAATGGAATGGAATAATATTAGATATTATCCTTTTAATTTGTTAAAATTGCTATTATGTGCCCCAAATTCTATCACAATTCATACTTAGCCACATAACTTGACAATGTTTTATATTAATTCCTAAACTTCCACTTTTTATAAATATAACATTAACTTTCTTTTAAATACAAACGAATCGACTTAGTTTTCTTACAAATATAAAAAGTAATAATACACCTACGCCCCCGCGAAGCCGCCTAGGCCACACCTACAAGGCCTAGGCATTCGAAGCTCCCTCTGCCGCCTAGGTCACTGCAAAAACTAATAAATAAAATGCTTGCAGACCAGATACAGTAGCCTATTTTTGTTCGCTTGTTAAAGCACTAAGCAATCATTTGGAATCTACAGAAAGTACAAGCTTTAATCAATATGCACAAGATGGTTTTGAGTCATATGAATGAAGGATAAAACTGAGAAATTCTTCAGGTGCCCCAACTGCATTCCAAAATTATTATAAAAAAAAAATTACTAATTTAAACCATAGCAACACTAAGCAGTGTGTTCTCACTAGCAACACATGCCAGCTGAGCACACTTCTAGAAACATCATAAAGGTATAAACCAAAGTTAACGTGAATTGGTGAATCATATTCAAAGTCCATATTAATCTACCTTTGCATTCCACACAGTAATTACAAGCTCTTATTTTAAGGGTTCATCATCCAAACAAAATTATTAAAAAAAATACTAATTTAAACCATAGCAACACTAAGCAGTGTGTTCACTTGATGGTACACATGCCAGATGAGCATACTTCTAGAAACATCATAAAGGTATAAACCAAAAGGTTAAGGTTGTGAATCATATTCAAAGTGCATATTAATCTACCTTTGCATTCCACACAGTAAGTCCATGTTCTGATTTGAAGGGTTCATCATCCAAAGGTTTGGGGGTCAGCACATTTTGCTCGGCAGCAGTCTCCTCTTCAACAAAATCATGCTCAAAACTGTTCCATAAAACATTTCAGCAATGCATTTTCCTTTCACATATTTCTTCATTTTTTGGTACAAGAAAATATTAACCACCATAAAAGAAAAAAGATAGATCTAATGAAGTGCAAAACAATAAATATTATGAAAACAATGAAAAGGTTATAGCCATTAGGCTCAAAATGATGCTAAACCTCAATAACTATGGCAGAAAGCACTTTCCTTTCTAATTAAAGTATTGAAAAAATCACTAAAATTGTTTAAACTGAATCACAGAACACAGAAATCATGCAATATCAAGTTGTGAAGTCCCTGGATAAGCAGAAGCGTCCGTATTTTCAAAAGAAATTTAATGTTGTAACCAGGGGTTTTATACCTGACAGGAGTGTGGATAGAAAGCTTCAGATTCTCCCTTGGCCAGTTCACAACTACCTAAACACAGTTAGAATGTAAGCGTCAACTTACAAATTTAACAATCTGAATTTGTTTTTCTTCAAATAAAAAAATAAAATAAAATTAGCATACCTTGGAGCATTCTGGAGTTATAAATAGCCTAGGATACCGCTTATCTATTGACAAATAGTCCCTCTCAACATCTACCAAACTGGATGAGTAAACCTGTGCAAACATAAATTTACAAAACGAAAATGAAATCTTTTAGAATGTTTCCAGGAAGCATGTGATCAATATACATTTTAGTTAAATTAAGAGAAACTTTATTGAGCTCAAAGACACTGAACTTTAGATATCATGTTGAAATCAAGGCTTAGAGATCTTTATGTTATTACTACAGAATTCAAATAGACCAGCAAAAGCATTTTAGTGAACAGCACAAAGGAACTTAAATAATACGTAACTAAGAAAAGTGAAAGATAAGCCAAATTTATTCTATGAAGGAACATGACTGGGAAGACCAAGTAAATGTTTTGAAGACACAAGAGCAGCAAAGGAATCCCAAGGAAGTAAATGATTCTTGAGAGCCAAAAACAGAGACTGCACAAGTGATGTAATATATTAGGAAGTATAGAAGAAGATGGCAGAAAGACAAAGGAAATAGACTACAATTCTGGAGGCAAATGCAGCTCCAAAATTAAGAGCAAATGATTGGAAAACAAGGTTAACTGCAGTCTACAGCGAAACCCTCAACAAGTAGTCCAAAAGGCAAAAGGCAGGTTCCCAAGCTCTTGTATAGCTTTTTACCTTGCAGACATAGTCTCTCCGTTTTTCTTTAACAGGTGAGTGACGCCTTCAGCATGAAAGAACACCAAGTTAGTTACGAAGGCTGCAAGATACACTAGCAGCTTTACTTACAGAACTAGAGCAGGACGCAAAATTAAACAACCACCTATGCAAAACTTCATGACGTGGTGATTCTCGTCGTAAAGATCTCCCTTCTTTTGACAATGAGGAACCACGACGGTCCCTAGAGATTCTAGGTGGAGTTCGTTCACGCCTAATTTCAGGTCCACGCTTGAGTTCTCGATCTCTTTCCTTTTCTCGTCGTCGTTGCCTTTCTCGTTCTCGTTCCCTTTCGCGTTCTCGTTCCCTTTCGCGTTCTCGTTCCCGTTCCTTATCCCTTTCTCTGTCTTTTTCTCGCTCACGCAAGTGGTCCCTGCGACGCTCCTCCTCCCTTCTTTCAAGCTCCCGAGCATATCCACCCCTCTCATCTTTACGATCATCTATTCTTGGAAGACTACCATGTGACAACAATGAGCTACCAGGATAATCCAACTCAAGAGAAGCACCATGAAGCCCTTTTCCCGTAGCATAGTCCCTACCAGGAGGCAGGCTCACTCCATAACCAGGATTTGAAGAGCTTTGAGCATACACAAGATCATCAACGTTTCTCCGCGGGGCTGCCCCTAGAATTGATGGAGCATGTTGTCCACCATGTGATGAACCACTTAACAATGATAAACTGCGAGGATCAGCATCCATTCTTCCACCATAAGACATAAGATCTTCAGCTGGAAGACGAATAGCAGCCCCCCTCGTTGCAAGATAATCAGCTTGTCTGCCAGAAATGTGTTGCCACTCAGTGCAGTAATAACATATGTATATAGTGACATCTTACAAACCTGCCCAAAAGTATGCTGTGCACAAGTAGTAATGCACCCGTAGTATACTATCATCCAAACTTCTATTGTATCAATTCATTTGAAAGGTTAAACTATGGATGGGAAATACAGTATAAATAAGAAACTAATTAACTAAACGGTGTGGAGAACGAACGACAAAGTAATTAAAAGTTAAAACAGATTAGCAGTGAATACACTTTAAGAGAATTTACCTAGAACCCCCATCAAGAGAATTAGATTGCAGTGACTGAGCCTTCAGCATTTGTTCTTGTCGAAGCACTGATGCCTGGTCTATGCGATCGTACAGGTCAGGCTGTTCATTAGAAAAGACAATTATTATATTAGAAAAGAAAACATATTTTGGAAATATTTTACACATATAACAACAATTAAACACAACAAGACACTAGTAAAGAATTTGTAAAGGGATAAAAATATGAAGAATAAATCATATAGTAAAAATTAATTCAGCACCTGATGTTGATGACCAAAACCAAGAGAATCCACATATCGACCTGTTGGTTCATTTTGCTCCCTCCCTATATAAGCACTTGATCGCTCGCCATATTGGCGTCTGTCAATAGATGGATAATCAGAAATCTTGTCCGCGAATAACTGATCACCTTTCTGACCATATCCATGGCCTGATGATGAGACATAGTCACCAGATACGAATTTAGGTGACTCTGGCATGGCTGAGCTATAACCACGTCGACCTTCCAGAGCAGCTGGTACAGATCCTTTGCCACCTGCTGTAGGAACCTGCAGAAGGAAGATAGTGTACAAAATTTTGGTTTATACATTTTAAACCTTATTAAAGCATGAAACCACCCAAATATCATAGATATTAAGTGCTTGGTCTCCACAAAATATACGATGAGCATGCAAAAGGAGCGTAGAACTCAATTCTCAGTTTTTTTATACTGAATCTTACAAGAGAGAGAGAGAGAATTAATTGAAAAGTTTCTTGCTGGGGATAATGTGTGTTGGGAAGGTAAATACATAAAGAAGAATTCATTTTTATGTCCTTCTAAATGGTTCATCTTAGACAGATGAAGAGGAAAATATTTGGTAAACATTTTTGGCTTGCCTAAATTGACATACCCTTCACTGGAACACCTGAATGCTAAAAAAATTAATTCTTTCGAAAAGCAAAACATTGGTTTACGAGCTAACATTGAAGAACAAGGTCCACTATGTTTGCCTTTATCTAACTTGTCCATTTCAGATTAACTATACCAAAATCCTTCAACTATGTACACTTCAGAACAAGTGGCCAAGTAATAATGTATGATACGCTTGGGGAACACTCCTCCAAACTATGATGTTATCATATTAATAACTCAATATTGGTTCTGGACAATAAAGAAAAATAGGGTTTAAATTTCAATGGATTTTTGCTAAAAATGCAAGAAAATATTGGGACTTTGGGTTTACAAAAGGTTGTAAGAAAAGTAGGTGTTCAAAGATTGATTTTTAATTAACATTTTTTTATATTAAATGTTATTGTTGGTCACTGGTTTTATCTTTTATTTTTATTATTATTATTGATAATGTCATTACTTTTTTTAAAGAGTGTCATAAGTTGTTCAATAAACTGCATATACAATCTATAAGGAACTTATGGAACATCTATGCAAATTCTGATCTCTTAGTTATCTATTTTACAAATTAACAAAAATATGCAGACAAAAGTGGATAAAAACTACTGACCTGCTGAGAACTGCTCAAAGCAGCTGAACCATATACTGAACTATACTGCCCACCATAATGGGCTGCAGCAGAGGTATGAGCTCTATATCCTCCACTAACATCTGCTTCATTAGGACCACCACCACCTAGAATAGACGAATGCCGTGAAGCCATAGATAGTTGAGAGGCCCCATCTTGTCCTCCAACCGAACTCCCAGAATAAGCAGGTCCCAACTTCTCCATATTAACACACAAAAATGAGAGCACGACAAGAATTTTTTTTGTAATACATACTTGTTTCAAAACAAAAGGCAAAAAAGAAACTGAAAGTATGTTCAACAAAATTCTTGAATACAGTGCTTTTGGTGCAGATATCATATTCTGACCAAGGGTGAAGGGTCAGTTTCATCAATTTGGCATGTTTAGCTTAAGTTGGTGAACTCAAACTTTTTGTCAAGTTCTACCTACTATCGCTTATAAGTTGGATAAATGTTTTGCTCCCAAAGATAATCCTCTTGATGCATTTCTGGTGCATCATATACTGTTTAGTTTTTATTTAATATCACTACCTCCTTTATTCCCTCACTATGTATGCATCTAATTTGACATAAATTCATAACTCATAATTATGCAATAGAAGATGTGAGAACTTTTTTCTTAGAATTTATCCCACTCCCTAACATATAGATGAAGGTTTTGGAAGACCCATAAATCCAATTTGGGGGGGGGGGGGGGGGGAGGAATTCAGAAATGTTTGGAAAAGAAGCCAAAATTGCTGCAACTGCTGATGAACAAAAAGGCAACCCGAATCACCATATCAAAATTAACACTTATCTCCAAGAGAAAGAAATCTTTTATCTCAAAAGCAAGTTAACACTTATCTCCAAGAGAAAGAAATCTTTTATCTCAAAAGCAAATTAGTTTCAGAATACTTGTAACTATCCAACGGAAAAAAAAACTGTTATCGCTAAAACAAATTACTTTCAGAATACTTTTATAATGCTTAAGTCCGGCTGCGCAACTCTACCCATCTGATCTTCTAAAAATTATAATTTATCTTTCTTCAAACTTAAAGAGCATAAAATCATATGAGTCTATTTTACCTCTGTGGGATATCCAAAAAATACACTTTAAAACCATGGTACCATGTCTAATGCTTTTCAGATCAAATTAAGTGGAAAAAAATTCAAAACATTTTCCTCCAATTTATCTGAAGTTTTCTCAAAGTCGTTACAATAAAATTTGTTGTGTTCATTAAAATGTTTAATCTTGCTGTTCCTCACCCTTTCCAAATTCCAGACGAGGCCTTAATTTTATGATGAACACAGTAAAATTCATGTTTATTAATAAAAACAGCATAGATTTATCCCCTTTTCCTCTTCAATTCCGAATTCCAATTAGGTTCAAATTCAAAAAAGCATAACACAAACAAAATGAAAGTTACAAAAAACGGAAGAAAATAGAAGCTTACGTTTTGCCGATAAGCAGATTGTGCAGCGTACGGAGGCGGCGGCTGCTGCTGGCCCTGCTGTCCGTAGACATTGCTGCCTCGAGATGAATACATGCTCTGTTTCTCCAAATCGATTGAAAACTGCTTTTTTCTGCTTTCTTTCTTATCGTCTTTCTGTGTTGGTGAAGAACGGCTTGCCCTTAGTAATAAAGGTAAAATAAAAACCCTTGTTGCATGATTGTTTAGGTTTGACTATGTATTGCATAGATACACCTATTCTTTCTACTATTTTCAATTTGGCCACCTCTAAACTTTTATTACTCTTTGATTTTCCGTCATTTATTTTCCCTATCTATCTATGTTACAAAGCGAAAAATAATATATATTATAAATATTTACATCAACTAATTAATTACCAGTTACGTGAATAATTATTAGTGGTAACTCTTTTGGATAGATGTGTAATAAATGAGATTCTCTTATAATTATTACTAATTTCATGTATTAATAAGTTTCGCAGTTGTAATTCAACGTATATCGCGATACATAAGACTCTTATAAAATGAGAGAAAATTGAACAATTGTTTAGGTGTAAACTCTAAAAGTGAAGCTTTTTATAAACTTTCAAATTTATCCTTTAGATAGGAGGAATTGCTTCTTAAACTTAAAAAATTTTCATTTTCTCTTTCCACTCTTTTATCAATTCTTATTTCCTTTCAACATTAACTCATTCATTCTACACACGTAGTGTGCCAGAATACTAGTTTTTTATAACTTGATCGTTCGTGCGAAACACAACTTGCATTTTTGAAATAAGGTTTTTTAGTGAAAATATATAAGTTGTATAGATACGCATTTTTTTCATCTTTAATCATCATAACTTTTATTTATTTAGGAGACTAAATTTTTTTTTTATCATGAATAAAAGTAAGTAGTTCCATATATTAAAAGTGGAATAATTTATTTGTAATTTTAGGCATAATAGGCACCAAATTGAAAAAATAATTAGTACAAATGATTATCCAAAGTGAGAATTTGCACGTCAATTCCAATGCAATTACCTACCCATGCATGGGCAACTAAACCTTAATCGCTCCTTTCAATTATAAATTTATCACTCGGGAAGGCAGGGTTGAACCCTAGTTTTTGTAATAAATAGAAAGCATTTTGAGGTATTTTTATTTATAATTTTGAATCAAAATCTATCAAATTAATACTCCCTTTGCCGGTCAAAAACTAACTTAGTTTGACTTTTTTGGTTAAATTAATTAATTTTAAAATTAAAAATTACGCATATTTTTTAGATATATTTAAATTATATTTCAAATTTTAGAATAAAGAATTAAGCAAATTTTGTGAAAATGAACAAATTAACAAATGACTTTGAAAAGCAAATTTAAAAGACAATTTCAAAACAAACAACATGTTTTAGAAAATAAATCAAAATGGAAAAAACCATATTTTTGATATTTACTTAAACATATTTCAAATTTAAATCGTATTTTTCAAATGTATTCTTGAAACGTAGTTGCCAAATGTATTTTTAAAATGTAGTTGTCAAACGTATTCTTAAATGTATTTTCCAAACATATAACTAAAACATATTTTCAAAATGTATGTTCCAAACGTCTCTCAAACGTATTTCTATAACATATTTTTTTGACCTTTAAACATATTATAGAAAGGGAGTTAAATAAATTATTGTCAATTTTAAATTTTTTTTAGGATTTATTTTTAAAATTATTGATTATTATGTGATAACTGGATATGCGGAAGTAATTAAAGAGACGAGACAATCACACAGTATACATAAATTTAGTTGGTTCACAACATACATCTGGGTATGTTACTGTGACGCCCCCAAATCCGGGTACCTTTAAACCTTGAATATGGTGTTTCACGGTACTACTCATCTAATATAATAATGATGACATAATTGAAATTACTATTTAATATAATAATATGTCTTACTCTAAATCCTAGGTTCTCAGACCTTTAAATCTTCATACATGGTGATATGTAAATTAATATTACAAATATCATTAACTATTACAAATAGCGCTTCGTTTACTTCTCAATCAGCTTCCCCTTTCCTTTGTCCTTATCGGAGCCTTCTACGCGCTCAGGTTTCACTGAAACATTTAATTTAAAGCAAGAATGAGTATTTAATTGCTCAACAAGTAATAACAATCAATAGCAATCACAAAATCAAGAATCAAATGCTTCACTTCTATAACTGAACAATAGTTGTGAAGAGACTTTGAATCGATCTGATAACAAGATCTCTTGTTTCGAATTTTTGAAACTACATACTGACTATATGTGCTGAGCGGTCGAAAGACCTTGAACATAATTTTTTTTTGTTTTCGTAAAGGCTCAATAATAATTCAACTATGAACCGTCTAGCTTACGGGCACTTTGGGTGATCAGCCCTTTGTACCCTGGGTTGTACAACACTCTAGCTAAATGACTATATGCGTTTGTTTGACCACCTCAGGGGTCGGTCGGGATTTTTTCGACATAAAATAATACCCCAATATTAGGGTTGTTCATCTCAGACTTGAATATGATTCCGCATCGAAACAACTCGGCTTGGATAGCTCTACCTAACATCAATAATATTTCAAGATTTACAATGAAATCAATAAAATATTTAATTCTTTGTTTAGCCAAAACAAATGGCATTGACATACATCTTTAACAGTTCACGAATATAGAACTTAAAGTTTGAACAGTTTATGTCAAAACGTAGTTGAGACACTTTGTACAAATGCTAAAAGATTTGTATAAATCTAGAATTTACACAATATGTAAGCATTGAGTAAATTTGAACATTAAAACGTCTTAAGACATTCATAAAAATGAAGTTGAATGAATGTAAATACTTGCATACAATAATCATCGTACAAGATTAGAAAACTTGCAAAAACATAGACAACTTACACAAAATAGAGCATTGCACAGGTTAAGAAACTTGCATTCGATATGAAAATCAAATGAAGTTAGGATACTTGCCTTCTGCGTTATTTACAACTATGGCTAACTGTGCTTCGCGTATCCTACACGTTTTGAGTTCACATATATGCACACATTAGTCGCATACACCAATCAATCATACATTCAATGCACATACTTAACTTTTCATGAACTCTAACTTTGTCTTTTATAACATTCGTTTTACTTGCAAATCTTTTAGAAATCTTTGCTTGGACAAGTCATTTCATGCTTGGTCAGGCTAAACATCTCAGGACTCTTGTATTACTGCTTAAGAGACTCATATAAACATGCCTCTAGGTTCAGTTCATAAACAAACTTAACTTGACAGCTCTGCAGCACGGCGCGACCACACTACTCCTGCTGAGGCTCTTTTCTGGATTTTTCTTTACCCTGTTCTATCTCTATCTTGCTAGGGGTCCTTTGATGAGTGTGTTTTATACACACAATTTGGGTACTTTTGGCCTTGATAATTTGTAAGTTTTTGGGTATTTTATGTGATTTTATTGTATTTTTATCTTATTTTTAGACTTTGTGGTTTAATATTACTTTTATGTGTTTTGCATTACTTTTATGTATTTTTACTTAGTTTTGTAGGAAATGGAGCAAGTGTTATTTGAACATTAACGCTTGGTTGCCTTATTTGCCATTTTTGAGCTTCTGATTGACATAACAGCTGCTTGCGTCCCAATTTCAACTATGATCCAATCCGTATCTCTTAAAACGCAAAAAACAAAAGTTGTAGATATTCTCCTCAGCTTTTCGGAACATCTTGAATCATCCCAATGCGAGTTTGTATTAGAGAGTTATGGTCGTTTTACCAACGGATTTGGCATGTATTTTACACAGCAGCCACTTTGAGCTCAATTTCACCCTTGCTCTAACTATTATCTTGCCAAACTCCAGTTATGGAAGTTGTAGATATACTTCTTATCTTTCCACAGCCTCTTGAATCGCCTTATTTCGAGTTCGTATGAGAAATTTATGGTCATTTTACCAACAGACGTCAAACTAGAGTCGGGCAGCAGAAACCAGCGCGGGAGGGGGCAGCGCGCGGGCGCGCCCAGGTACGCGTGGGCGCGCGCGGACGCGCGCGGACGTACCAATGGCTGCTGGGCAGCGTGCCTGGGTCGGGTTTTTCGCGATTTTAACCCCTTTTTGGTCATTTTTGGTGGGCTAAGCTAGGGTTTTGTATTGGGCACTATAAATACAACATGTAGCCTCCATTTTATGCATCTTTAGACTTGTAAAATCAGATTTAGAGAGAGAGAGAGAAAGGAGGCTTATATCAAAAAAAGGGAGGCCATGACCATTGGCCATGGTTCTTCTAAAGCTTAGAGGAGCTTCAATGGAGTTGCTTCAATGGAGTTTCATCCAACAATAATGGGGAAGCCATCCTTTATTTTTCTTTTTCTTTTTCCTCTCTGTAATTAGTTGTAATCTAAGATTGTAATTGAACCAATTGCTTATTTGAATTGATTTCTCTTCCTTTGATTATTGTTACTCATATGAATTGGTTATCATAACCTATGCTTATAGATTAATTGCTTGGCTCGTAATTACCTTGGGAACCTATATGAAATTGACGAATGGATTATAGTGTTGAGACCTAGTTATGCTATCATGCGAAAGTTAAAGATTGTTGTGGGTGATTAATAAAGATTTTGTGACGTGTATCTTGTTGATTATCCTCAATGATAAGTAACTTGATAGTATATAGGATAGAAATATACCTAGATACCGTGTGCAACCAATTGAGAATCTAATCTTAATGACTTCCTATGTGAAAGTTGGTAATTGAAAGGGTGGTTAATGAGATTTTGTGACGCCCCCAAAATAGGTCCACACAACCCATTTTGAGTCGCCAATAACATTCTACAAAATACAAATACAAATACGAATTTTCCCATTTACAACTAATATTTGTCGTGCAAAATACGACCACACACATACTGTGACTTCCATACAAATATCGTACCGTATGGTACCACAGTATCCAAACCCAAATTATTACAATGCCGTAAAAAGACGGCAACACATGTTTAAAGTCTTCAGTACAGTTATTATTAAACTATGCCATCACTTGATGAGGACAACCACTAACTTGAACCATCACTCCACTCCCCGGCTAGTCCGAGCTACATTTTCCTTTCCTGAGAATGGGACAAAACTGAAAAGGGTGAGCTTAAATAGCCCAGTAAGAAATATCATGACTAAGATAATGAAGAATAAAAATTATCTTTAGTCTTCAACAATAATAAATCAGAGATTTAAAGATATAATAATTGTTCAACAACAACAATTGCAGCGGAACAAACAATCCATTAGAAGAGTCAAGTAGATTATAATATCTACCATCTTCTATAAATTAAAGGATCACCACCAATATTTTATCCCTGTAACACCAATCAACAATTCCTGTTTATGAACATCCAAATCAACAGTTTATATTCAACAGCCTCTCTTTGCACTACGTGCCAAAGATATTTATTTGTAACATCACCGGTCATGATCATGCCAAACGCCAGTTCATCTTTGCACTACTGCCAAAGAGAATTTTCACCATACGCCTTTGTTTGTAACACAAAAAGTCATGATTATACCAATACACAGTTTGGTCAAAATCATGTCACGCCAGTTCATCTTTGCACTACGGGCCAAAGAGAACTATCACCACAATTTAAATATGAGGATGAGGATGATGACAATGATACAGTGAGATCAAGGATAAGAAAAGCTTTATAATTTAATCAGTATCAAAGATTGACCAAATTGCCAACACGAAGACCAAATTGTGGAGTCAAATTCAAGAATGATATTCAAGAATTATTTCATGCTTCAACTATAACGTATAAAATGAAATAGAAAGATTCAAGTGAAAAGATATTAGATGAAGCACAAACTATTAAGGATATTCTACTAATTTTCAGGGATTTTCTCCATTTAAAAATAAGGTTTTGGAAACAAACAAGGATTTCTTATCATAAATGGAGAAATGTGAAAGAAAAAGATATCCCTTAAAGAGTACAAAAGAAATGATAAATTATATGAGTATAACAGAATATATGAAACTGCAAATGGATTTTCACCTGTCATGCGATAATTCGCGTAGACAGATTATTTCCACAACAGATTAATAAGTAATGAATACGACGGGTTATTCACCAGGTATGCGTCAATCCGCACGAACAGGTTATACCCACAGATTAATAAGGAATGAATACAGAAGGGTATTCACCAGGTACGACACTCGTACTTACAGGTTATTCCCACAGAGTAATAAGGAATGAATACAAAAGGATATTCACCAGGCATGCGTCATACCGCACGGACAGGTTATCCCCACAAATTAATAACAACTTTTATGAGTATAATATCACTTACGAACATGAAAGCAAATGATATTATATATGAGTATGAAAGAAATGATATTCCCTACCTTCGTTAACTGGATGTTACTTTCTATGAAGTTTACTAACTTCGGATAATACTAGTATTCTCACAAATACTCACAATAGCCTAGCACACTAAGAGAACTTCAGAAATTTAGAGAGAGGGAGGAAGTATAAGCAATGAAGGTGTGAAAATTTCTTAAGCAAACTCTCCCTATTTATAGGAAAATCAAGGTGAGGGCATTTTGGTCTTTTCCCCATATTCTTTTAATATTATCCATCCATTTTTTCTTCCATTAATATCATCCATCCATTTTTTCTTCCATTAATATCATCCATCCATTTTTTCTTCCATTAATATCATCCATCCATTTTTTCTTCCATTAATATCATCCATCCATTTATTCAAAAAGATTAATCCATTATCAAAAGATAATTCCATTATCAAAAGATAATTCCATTTTTCTGTATTATTGTGTTAAATGTATTAATATCACAGATAGCATATACTCGCAATACTGACAACCAGATTATTCCCAGGAAAGAGGGGGCCTTCCATAAAAATGGCGCGCAATTAAATAACCCATTTCCTTGACAGAATTTCTAGACATTGTCGATAATGCTAAAATATCCTATCAAATGATATAAGTTACAGTGTCGTGACAAATAGTAAAATATATTATGCAGATGCTAATTAACAATTATTGAATCAAGATACTATGCAATTGCTACTTTATCAATTATTGAATCAATAATATAAAACACTGTGCAACATCGTGAGCTACTGTGGAATTACCGTGTGTTGCTACTGTGGAGTAACGCGTTTTACTGTTCTTTTTTATCACCGGGTATTTTAACAGTTATCGGTTAAAGTTTTGCCGCCAATTTATATCACTTTCTATATCCGACAGTTAACCCGTTGTGGGGCCCACTATCATTGACAATATTGCCATTTCGGCGCCGTCGTACGGTACCGAATATAATATTCCCCGACAGAAAGAATATTTCTCGACAAAAGGAATATTCCCCGACATACTATTTATCAGATAATTTGCATATAACACCCTTAACTATCATTTATAACAATTAAGCACTTCACTATTTAGAAAAATAATCATAAAGAAAATAATAAATTTTTATTTCATAAATTCGGGGTCTTACAGATTTAGTGACATGTGTCTTGTTAATTATTCTTGAAATTGGTCTCTTGATAGTGTGTAGGATAGACATATACCTACATGCCGCATTAGGAAGATTCGTAATTGACCATCGACAGAGGCTCTTACGTAATTGTGATTTCTCGGATGTCAATTCTATGTGGTTAATTGATCTAAAAGGGGAGTTAAGATATTTAAACAAAGCATTGCACACCAAGTGTTTGACAAAATGCTTGAATGGGGGAATTGTAATCTTAGACCTTTATCTATCTATTTATCTTATTTATATGTCATGTAATTTAGTTGTAACCTTTATCTATCACTTGAATTAAAGAGTTTGATTTAGATCGATTCGATATTGAGTTAGTACTTGAGCATACATTAGAGTTAATTCCTTGTAGGTTCGACAACTCTATCTTATCATTATATTACTTGTTGACCGCGTATACTTGCGCGTATCTTTCGATTGCAAAATCGACCAACAAGTTTTTGGCGCCGTTGCCGGGGAATTATTCTTCTAATGTTTTTCCCAATATTAATTTCAATTGACTTGATCTTAATTTGAACTTGTCTTTCTATTTTAAATAAAGTTAGGCTGAAGACTATAAAACAAGCGCTTCTTGGGAGGCAACCCGAGTTTATTGTTTTGCTTTTGTTTTTGTTGGATTGCATTTTAGGTTGTTCAATTGCATTTTAATTTCTTTAATTGTTTTTAGGTATCGAGTACTAAGCAATTTGGATTGCGCCCCCAACTTTAAGGACTTGAAAGATGATATCAATGACGCTTGACACGTTCTCAAGGAAGTTCTTTGTTTTACTTTTTCCTATCTTAGACATTGAGGACAATGTCAATTTTAAGTTTGGGGGTAGTACTTAGTGTTTGTGTGTTTTTAATTTAATATTTGTGTGTTTTCAATTATGTGTTTTTATTCCAAATTTTTTAAAAAAAAAAATTAGGATGTGTCTCTTGAGCATTGTTTTAATTTGATTTGAACTATAATCTATGGTCAATGATAATAACTTGATTGAATAGATTTTAACTCATGGAAAGTGGACAAATGTCGCTTAGTCTTTGTGCTTAACATATTGTTGGTTATTGCTTTGCTTATGAGCCCTTCTATTTTTTTTATGCACTTACCCATGTGTAATGAACTAGTTGTATACATTGGATGGCTTATATTACCGAATGCTTGTGGGAGATATCTATAAGCTCTAGAACTCGTTTGAACATCACTCGAAGCAATGTACCCAAATTTGATTGGTTTGATTGATTGGTCATGTGGTGAGTTGAGATGGAGCGTAAAACGCACTCACTCATAAACACATACTTGGAGGGAGATAGAGCGTAAGACGCACTCTCCTATAATATGATGATAAAAGAAAGAAAGTGTTATATCGCAAATCTTGCGGTAGGTTGAGATGGAGCGTAAAATGCACTCGCCCATAAGAACGGACTTAGGGTAAGATGGAGCATAAAATGCACTCACCTAAAGTCATTTGATCTCAATTTTTTTGGAAAATTGTGATTTGTATACATTTGCGGTAAGCGATGTCTAAGCATGTAGTTTTTGTTGTTTGTTTTGACTTCTTTCATAAGGTAATATGGTTGCATATGTTCGTCCGAGCTATAATTGGTTTAGTGCAATTGGGTACTCACACACACACACGGAAGGGACCTAAAGCAAGATATGACTAGCTAATTGATATTTTAGACTTGCAATGTTTTGTTTGTTTTCTTGAGTTCCATGTGTTGATCCCTTTGAGACCATTATTCGAGCTTATTAACTCATTACTCAAGTTAGGTTTTATTAGAATTACTTATTTTTTTTGATTTTGTATTTGTTTTGCTTAAGTACAAGCAAAGATTTAAGTTTTGGGGTATTTGATGAGTGTGTTTTATACACATAATTTTGGTACTTTTGGCCTTGATAATTTATAAGTTTTTGGGTATTTTATGTGATTTTATTATATTTTTATCTTATTTTTAGACTTTGTGGTTTTATATTGCTTTTATGTGTTTTGTATTAGTTTTATGTGTTTTTACTTAGTTTTGTAGGAAATGGAGCAAGTGCTATTTGAACATCAACGCTTGGTTGCCTTATTTGCCATTTTTGAGCTTTCGATTGACATAGCAGCTGCTTGCGGCCCAATTTCAACCATGATCCAATCCGTATCTCTCAAAACACAAAAAATAAAAGTTGTAGATATTCTCCTCAGCTTTTCGGAACATCTTGAATCATCCCAATGCGAGTTCGTATTAGAGAGTTATGGTCGTTTTACCAACGGATTTGGCATGTATTTTACACAGCAGCCACTTTGAGCTCAATTTCACCCTTGCTCTAGCCATTATCTTGCCAAACTCCAGTTATGGAAGTTGTAGAGATACTTCTTATCTTTCCACAGCCTCTTGAATCGCCTTATTTTGAGTTCGTATGAGAAAGTTATGGTCATTTTACCAACAGACGTCAAACTAGAGTCGGGCAGCAGAAACCAGCGCGGGAGGGGGCAGCGCGCGGGCGCGCCCAGGTACGCGCGGGCGCGCGCGGACGCACCAATGGCTGCTGGGTCGGGTTTTTCGCGATTTCAGCCCCTTTTTGGTCATTTTTGGTGGGCTAAGCTAGGGTTTTGCATTGGACACTATAAATACAACATGTAGCCTCCATTTTATGCATCTTTAGACTTGTAAAATCAGATTTAGAGAGAGAGAGAGAAAGGAGGCTTATATCAAAAAAGGGAGGCCATGACCATTGGCCATGGTTCTTCTAAAGCTTGGAGGAGCTTCAATGGAGTTGCTTCAATGGAGTTTCATCCAACAACAATGGGGAAGCCATCCTTTATTTTTCTTTTTCTTTTTCCTCTCTGTAATTAGTTGTAATCTAAGATTGTAATTGAACCCATTGCTTATTTGAATTGATTTCTCTTCCTTTGATTATTGTTACTCATATAAATTGGTTATCATAACCTATGCTTATAGATTAATTGCTTGGCTCGTAATTACCTTGGGAACCTATATGAAATTGATGAATGGATTATAGTGTTGAGACCTAGTTATGCTATCATGCGAAAGTTAAAGATTGTTGTGGGTGATTAATAAAGATTTTGTGACGTGTATCTTGTTGATTATCCTCAATGATAAGTAACTTGATAGTATATAGGATAGAAATATACCTAGATACCGTGTGCAACCAATTGAGAATCTAATCTTAATGACTTCCTATGTGAAAGTTGGTAATTGAAAGGGTGGTTAATGAGATTTAGTGACATGTGTCTTGTTAATTATTTTTGAAATTGGTCTCTTGATAGTGTGTAGGATAGACATATACCTACATGCCGCATTAGGAAGATTCGTAATTGACCATCGACAGAGGCTCTTACGTAATTGTAATTTCTCGGATGTCAATTCTATGTGGTTAATTGATCTAAAAAGGGAGTTAAGATATTTAAACAAAGCATTGCACGCCAAGTGTTTGACAAAATGCTTGAATGAGGTATTGTAATCTTAGACCTTTATCTATCTATTTATCTTATTTATATGTCATGTAATTTAGTTGTAACCTTTATCTATCGCTTGAATTAAAGAGTTTGATTTAGATCGATTCGATATTGAGTTAGTACTTGAGCATATATTAGAGTTAATTCCTTGTGGGTTCGACAAATCTCTCTTATCATTATATTACTAGTTGACTGCGTATACTTGCGTGTATTTTTCGATTGCAAAATCGACCAACATCCTTGAACATCTAAGACATCACGTATACACATTTTATGGGGGTTTTAAACCATGCTAGACCTTTTGTATACATGCATCAAGTTCATTTTATAAAGCAACATAACATTCAATTTTTGCAGACCAGCGCGACCGTGCTGGTTTTAAGCCTAGAAGTGGCGCGGCCGCACTACTTTGGCTAAGGCTAATTTCTGACTCTGTTTTCTGCAAAACTCAAAGTTAAGTCACTTAATTCTTCTTCTTTGTTTCCTAGCTATCATACAACAAATCAATATGACTCGAGACATACTTTTATTACCAAACTATACAACAAAACATTCTTTTGATCAATTAATTTCTCTTAGTTCTCATGTTTTTAGAAAATATCTTCACTTGGGCATTATATCAAATAACTTGTGGACACAAGTTAGAAACTCAGATTGGAATAGAGTTCCAATTATGTTCTAGTTCCGATTTCCAATTGAAATCATTTCTTATAACTTCTGAACACATATTATCAATACCCAACCAATTCATACAACCAAACAAAGTGATAACATTTTTATTAAATATATGAACTCTCCAAATTTCTACATACAGAGTACAAGATCTTGAATTACCTCTAGAGTGCTGAATTTTCTTGCTTAAAGGTTTGCTTACAATTGCTTCAATCCTCCTTCTAATCAACACTTTAATTAGCTTCTCCTTAGATTTCAGTTTGTTATCATAACTCTTTAAGAATTTATGGAGTTTATATGAGTTGGTAGAAAGAGAGCTCGCAACTGAACGAAGAAACTAAAGAAGGTCTGGGTTTTGGGTTTTATAGAATTCCTTGTTAGCCTTGCTGAGCACGTTCATAGCCTTGCTTAGTGTTACTCTATTACTTTAATAAACCCACAGCTCCTGCTAGCTTCATGACTCAGCCTTATTCTAATTACCTAGCTCATGCTTGATGCCCATCTCATGCTTCTATATGTAATATATTCATAATATATATTACATACATTATACATTATACCAATATGTGTATTAATATCACTTAATTCTTCCAATAAAAATGGGACTTATACATTAAATAAAATAACACATTTAATGTAACGAACCAGTTAAAACAATTAATATTCAATTAACTATTTTAATTCACTTATTTTAATATATACAATTGATTTGTATAATTAAAATTAATCATCTCATTCCTTCCATAAATTATTTTCAAACAATTTAAAATATAATTTTAATATATTATTCTATTATTCATGTTATAATTAACCATTATAACATAAATATAACTATCATTATTAATTAAATAAATTTCATTATTTAATCAACTAAAACAAACATTTTAGCTCACTAACTTTCAATTAGCGAATTAATTTACTCATTTCATTATGTAGCTAATTCAAATGAATTTATTTAATAGTTTTATTAACTATTAAATATATCTTTGCAAATAAATGCATATTCTCTACATTTATTTAAACATTTAAACATTCACACAAAAACCACATAATTCACAGCACACATATATTTATGTAGTCAAACTTAGCATATCTCATTTTACACATTGAATAAAATATATAATTTAATATATTTTATTTATTAATAATTTCTGAAAAATTTCGGATTGTCACAGTTACTACGTCTAGTCCCAAACTCCTCTCCAAGAATTGGAATCCTGTTGTTTCTCAAAGACACTTATAGATCTAGAAAGGGGGTTGAATAAATCATTTTAAAAACTTTCATTTTAAAGAGTATTACCAACTAATAAATTAAGCAGATTAATTTAATTATGCACAACGGAGTGATGATTTAAAAATCCCCTTTCAAAGATTTAGGAAAGTCATAGTTCTAAGTTTAGCACACAGATGGAATTAAGTCACAAAAAAATATCAACGACTTTGCAGAAATGTAAATGCTGAAAGTAATGAGATACAAAGAATTTTAAGTGGTTCGGAGAACAAATATCTCCTAGTCCACTCTTCTACTCTTTGAGTAGCAATAATCCACTAAGGATGGTTGATCACTTACTACAAGAAATTATGGATGCAGTGAAGGAAATTTTGTGAAGGAATTCATTCATTCACATGAGGAGTTTTCTAGCGAAGGAATTGTGAAGGAAAACAAATGTAGCGATAATATAGTTATTAGCGAAAAAAACATCCTTCACAATTTAATTTTTTTTCCCCGCAAAATTGAGGTGATAGAAGGATATTTGGCATCAATTTATGATAAAAATTTGCGAAGAAAGAAACTATTAATGAAGGAATTATTACTCATTATATACTATTATTTAGATATTTTTTGCGAGAGATAAAATTAGTCACTGTTTTGTTCTAAATAAATTAAAGAGTTTATAATATTAGTTGTTTTTATAAGTTACAATCAAACTCTTTTTTTGAAACAGAGTCCCTAATTTAATTAGGAGTTGTGTACTTGGTCTGGAAAAAGTAGTTAGATGTAAAACAGAGACCAATTTAGGTTTTTGGTGTGCTGTCGCAGGCAACCAAGAATAAAACCTTACTGTGAAAAATATTTATGTAGTAGTACAAGTAAGAGTCGATCCCACAGAGAATGATTAGTCTAAATTTATTCTTTGTAAACTAAAATTAGGGGTTTTGATTGTGATTATTAAAAGTAAACTAAAAATAATGCAAAATAATTTATTAAAGTAAATCAGAGAAAACAAACCTTGGATTAGATCAACTTTCACCTCAGAAACTTACATTGATCATTGACTCAAGCATAATCAATTAATATTTTGAATATTCACCATTAGAATCAATTCACTATTCTGAATCATTCCATGTCTTTCCTTAATTTTAGTTAGATAGAAACAAGCGATCTAAATAACCCTAACTAGTAAACAACTTCAGACAAGCGCTAAAAATTTAATCTAGCAGATGCTTTAAGAATTAGAAAAAGCGATGAAGTTAAATAATACAAGCACAAGCGGTTGCATTTAATTTAGTTGTGTATTCTTCCTAAGATATTGTCGACGCCGGTTTCGTCCCTTTCCAATTTTTAGCCTTTTGATTGAATGATTCTTCGGAAAAGGTCGGCATTAATGTCGACGGGGTTTTGAAAGATCGTTTTTTATGATGAGCCAATTAACCAAAGTCGCCAGTTGGTATATTTGAAATGGATGTACCAACTCATCCGAATTTCGTTTTTCGTAAATCGCTGGCTCATATGTGACTCCGAATTAATTGGTCTGCGAACCGAGATTCATAGAGTTCGGGGGCTTGCTTAAACGAGGGGAAGGTGTTAGGCACCCCCCGACTTTCGTGAAACACGGTTACCGCAATCTTGATGCTTTCCTATCCTTTAATTCATGAAATGTGTGTGTATGCGCGCGTGTGTGTGTGCCTATGTGAATGCTGTGGTGAGTTTGTATGAAAGAATCATTTGGATTATTTAGGGAAAATCGTGCTTTGGGAGTGCTTTAGAATGTCCTTCGGCTTATACGAGAAAAGCTTTATTCTTTATTAGAAAGGTTTGATTTTAATTGTCAAAAACTTATGAGATTTTTATTAGGTGTCGTTTTGGCAAAAATAAGAGTTTTCTAAACCTTCGTCAAAATAGGAATCGAGATCTATACGTTGCATTCGTAAATAGCATGATGGGCAACTTCTAGGATCTCTTTAACCCTATGCACAAAGATTTAATAAAACATTACTTATTTTTATAAAATCATTTTTGTGATGTTTGAAAACGATTTTTTCTTTAGCCTTCTCGTTAAATAAGAATCGACATTCATTAGCATTTCCAAATTTTAGCCTCGTGGTGCTAATAACCTAATTTGATTGATTTTACGAAAATCTTAATCTTTTAGCTTTGAAATCAATTTTAGGTCGTAAATCAAATCAAGCATTAAAATGCATTGAGGCTATTCATGGGCATGTAAGCCATCCAAATAACCCCAACGCCCACAATTGCATACTTCACTATTACGGGGGCCTTAAACCCGATCTTCAACTTGGTATCGTTTTAAGGCCCGACGATTACAATTTACAACAAAGGATTACATACATCAACATTGTCCATCATCGGATTTGGACCACGGGGTCGCGTTCCTAGGCTCACATCCACAATTATACACACCCACGCAATAGATACTACAAAAATTAAACAAGCTAAAATCGCCAAATGGATATCATCGGGCCATTAGGAAGAATTTTGTTCCACTTGGAACCCTCACTAATAGTCCTCAATCCATGGATCCACAACAATATACAAGAAAACTACATTTCACATAACCCAATTGACAAGAAGATTAACAAAATGATATACAAAAATTGCTATGGAAATAGTCTTTTCACCTTGCAAATAATCCTCACAATAGGTATGAATTTATGTATTGAGTAGAATAGAAGGTATATAATATATAATCTTACACAAAAGATATAATTCCTCACTTCTTTTCTCTCTTTTCTCTCTATTTTTCTTGCAAATTCTTGCTGTTTTTCTCTCCTATTCCCGAGTTGCTGCTGCTGTTTTCTCCTTCTTCTCCGCTTGCTTCACCTTCCTCACCTGCTGACTCTCTCTCTCTATCACTGGATGAAGGAAATGTGCTGAAGTAGGCTGGCTAAGCCCAGCCGCAGATTGATCTGCGGCTGGCCGTAGATCAATCTGCGGCTAGCCTTACCCCGCCATCCACTCAGCCCGCCATGCACTTTAGTTATTTAATTCTCCTCGGTTTCCGCACCGTACCTCGATTCTCGTGTCGTGCTGTCGGTTTTCGCCGAAAGGCTTGTATTTTGCAGTCCGAGAATTACCGTGAGACGTGACACATTATTCGGGAATGCTCATTTCGGATGGCCTTGTTGTCACATCGGTTTTGACTGCAAATCGTCGTGGTGGCGTCGAGTGTTCGCACTTGTGCCCATTCTTCGCTCCCGCAGGCCGGTTCAATTGACGATTTTGCCCTCCTGTCACGGTTAGCATAGGGAACGCAAAATTTGGGTGTCTACAGATATAATAATCTCGTGATCTGCAGTCAATTATTAACCTTAGTTGCTTCGCAAATTAGAGTGACCAAATAATTACGGATTTGATTTCTAATTTAGCAGTAGATTTCAACACTTAATAAACTAGCGTGCACTCTAGGAATTAAACATATCAATCATAAAATTTAAGCACAGGAGAATAGTCAATACTCAAAATAATAATTGAACAATTAAAATCAATTAGATCTCACAATGTAATAATTCTGAGGTGTCCGTCTCCTTAATCCAAGAATAAGAATTTAGTTGCTCATAGCCATGGAAATCTCCAAAGAATAATAGAAGAGAGTTGCTAGCCAAGAACATCCTCTCTAATGTCTAAAAACATGTATTTATAGTTTATATAGGAAAACCCTAACTAAAAAGGAAATACAATTCAATTTGGAATCAAAATCTAAGTCAAAACCGCGTGGAAAATCTGGTTGACCCGCGCCCCGACGCTGCCGCACCACGTTTCCTCTTCATTTTGGCACTACCGCGCCACCTTTACAGGGTTTGCCAAAATCGTCCTAGTGCTGCCGCGCCATCCATAATCTAGTAATCGGCGCTGTCGCGCCTTCCTTCCAGGAATTCTTCGTATTAATGCAGCGCTGCCGCGCCATCTTCAATGCCAAGACCGGCACTGCCCGTGCCAACTATCCAGAGTTCCTCTCACTGCAACGCTGCCGCGCCACCCATAGTACAAATCTCAGCACTGCCGCACCGGGCCAGGTCATAAAATTTTAACTTTTTGCTTTAAGTCCAAAAATACGCACAAATGCTCTCCAAATCGTCTTCAAAGTTATAAACTCCTCCAATTGCACCTAAAATCAAAATATAAGAATAGTGAGCATATTTAGGCACAAAATCAATGCGAAAGGTAAAGAATTAATGGATAAAAACATAACAAATTCCAACCACATCAAATTCCCCCACATTTACCTTTTGCACGTCCTCAGGGAAAACTAAAATAAACTATAACACCAAAAATTTGACTAAACAAACTAATAAACCCAACAAACTTGAGCCACAAATTAACATGAATTTCAACATTAACCTCAAAGATTCTAAATAATAACTCTTGAGAGATTTAAAAATAATGTATCATCTAAAACTCGGGCTTATTTATCAATATTACTTTACTCTCAATCCCCCGTGTGTGTGTGAATCCAAATGTACCAGCCCTATCAGAGCTCAGATAAACTTATGAAATCAAAACTTGAAGGAAAAAGAGAAACTCAAGCACTTATTTTCACACTATTCTCAGTTAACACAAGTAATCAACACTAGAGGATCAAAAGGCTTCCTTTTTTCTCTTTTTTTTCTTTGGTAAGTGCATTTTATGCTCCATCTGGTATCTTACCAGCAAGTACGTTTTACGCTCCATCTCGTATATCATGTATTTATGAGTGAGTGCGTTTTACGCTCCATCTCAATCCACCACATGAATCATATTTTTTTCCTTCTTTTCTTTATTTCTTTTTCTCATTCTTTCTCTTTTTTTTCTTTCAAACTTGCAAAATTTGCCTAAATCATTTCGCATTTCTTAAATAATATCTCATATTCACTTCAAATTATGATCAAACAAGCAATAGAGTTCTAAAATTTCTCCCTCAATTCATTCAATCAAATAAATTCCTTCCAAGTTAAAACTAGGTCAACCAAATGGACATGTGCTCAAGTATGAAGGGTCTCAAATAAAGTAATAACCAACAATAAGAAGGAATTTAGATTACTCAATGTTTATCAATCTTCCAAAGAGTTATAAAAAAGAAATCACAATTTTATCATTGGTTAAAAATTAAAATCTAAATTGACTTATTGCTCAAGTGACAAATCCTAAAAACTACCCCATTTTCGTAGGAAACACGATTGCACTTAGCATGCACAACAAGCCTTTAAACCCCAAGGTTATCCCAAGTAGACGAGTTTTGTCTCATGAGGGTTTGCAGTGAATATACCCACAAAATTCAAATTAAAATTTTTAAAACAATTCTAACGATGACCTATAAAAACTATAAAATACCCTAAATCCTTCTCCCCATACTTAAAACTTACATTGTCCCCAATGTAAAGTAAAAATGCAAAGAAAAGACAAATATACATGGAACTAAAGAGAAGAAAAAGGAAAGAAAATCAAATTTGATTTCTTGGATTGCCTCCCAAGCAGCGCCTTTGTTTATTGTCATTAGCTCAACTCAATGTAGTCTTTCATCAATCGGCATAAATTGGATCCACAAGGTCCACATTGTCCACTTTTTCTTCTCGGAATCCCTCATAGAAAGGTTTGAGTCTATGGCCATTCACCTTGAATACTTTAGAAGTTGCTAAACTCTGTATTTTAACTGCACCATGAGGAAAAACATTAGTAACAACAAAAGGTCCATTCCAATGAGAACGCAATTTACCTGGAAACAAATGAAGTTTTGATTGATAAAGAAGAACTTTTTGATCCATTTGAAATTCCTTCCTCAAAATCTTCTTGTCATGAAAAGCTTTTGTCTTTTCCTTGTAAATCATCGCACTCTCGTAGGCGTCATTACAAATTTCTTCTGACTCTTATAATTGTAACTTCCGATGCTCTCCACTTTCACGCATCCTCATATTGAAGCGCTTGATAGCCCAATAAGCCTTGTTTTCTAACTCAATGGGCAAGTGGTATGGTTTCCCAAACACCAATATGTAAGGTGACATACCAATAGGTGATACAATCCTGACCAGGCTCGCATCGAACAACATTCACTCAACTCGAGTTCAAGAGGTTCATCAGTTAGTCGCGAGTGATTGGATTGAAATCCATTCAAGGATGCGTACATTGGAGCTAAATTCATATGAACAGCGAGGAGAGGATCAATCATGTGATTTGGGATTACTAGATACCATCTATTTAGTAAGGTCGAATCAACACAAGCCAAGGCATCATGCAATGTACGAAACAATGGAAGTTGGTTCAAGGATGATTGGAATGGAGATTGAGGAGTTTGGAGATGTCATTTACATAACAGTCACTTCGGGTCCAATTTCGGTCTTTCTCCAACTGTGTTGACCATTCTTAGAGGCAATTGTAAGGTGAACTCTACTAATCGTAAGGCTTCACTAGACGATTGTAGAGCTTCATTAGTAAAATCGTAGAGCTTCATCAAGGAGTCGTGGAGCTTAGCTGGAGGTCGTAGAGCCACAGCAGAACACTACTAAGCCTAGCCAACTAACGCTTGGCATAACTTCACCAAGTCAGCAAGACTTTAGTAATCAAAGAGTAGTATGACTTAATCGTAGAGCGTGGTCAGTGATCGTAGAGTCACCCTACCAATCGTAGAATGACTCCACCAAATTTACTAAAGCTCTACTGATCGTAGAGTTGTCATGACAGACCATGGATAGAAGGAAGGGACCATAATACGAACCACATGAGTCTCTTGAGCAGGCTTATTTAGTCTCTTATTAATGCTTAATTGTAGCTAATCAGAAGTTAAATTTATAAATTACAAGAGGTTACTTATAAGACCAGCATCGTAGAGTTAATAGAAAACAACAGACCAGGCAAGTTCTTCAGTAACTTGCCCTTATGTAATAATGTGTATTGAGCCACGTTTATGATAATAAATGTAACATGTGTTTTATATGAAATCGTTGATTACATGAATGATTATCTAACTAAATGCAAGGCATGAAATTTACGAAGTATGTGAAGATTTTGTTGTGTTGCATGTCAAATATGATGCATATAGGGATGTTGATGAGTGTGTTTTATATACACAAATTAGGTGCTTTGAGTTTGATAATTTGTAAATCCTAAGTTATTTCGTTTGGTTTTATGTGTTTTCATCTTATTGTTATGTAATGTAGTTTTGTATTGCTTTTATATGTTTGTGTATGCTTTTATGTGTTTTTACGTTGTTTTGTAAGAATTGAAATAAAAGCTCCTTGGAATCAATACCCATAACTTGCTTTTCGGTACTATAGCTGCTTGTTTTCCAATTTAACCCATGATCCAATCCGAATCTCTCAAAACTCAAAGAACGGAAGTTGTAGATATTTGTCTTAGCTTTCCAGAACATCTTGAATCATCCAATTTCAAGTTCGTATGAGAGAGTTATGGCTATATTACCATCGGATTTGGCATGAATTTTACACAACAGTTGCTTCGAGCTCAATTTGAGCCTTCCTCCAGCCATTATCTCGTCAAGCTCCAGTTATGAAAGTTGTAGAGATCCTTCTTAGCTTTTCATAGCCTACTTAATCATTTTAATCTGAGTTCGGACGAAGAAGTTATGGTCATCTTACTAACAGAGGTCAAAACAAAGTCGGGTGACAGGCCTTGGACGCGGGCGCGACGCCAAGCACCAGGCAACCAGCGCGCGCGCGGTGTGGGCGAGCTTTGGGCGTGCGGCATGGCCAGGGACGGGGCGCGGGCGCGGCGAGCAGCGTGCGGGCGCGCCCGAGCGTGCTAAGTGCGATCTTTTGAGCTCCTAGTGCGATTCCAGCTCACTTTTTGACCCAAAATCTGATGTTTGGCTAGGGTTTTTCATAGAGGCACTATGTAATATCTCTTTGGGGCTTCATATTTCATATCTAGGGATTGGGAGGCTACACTAAAACATCAAAATAGAGGCCAAAAGTGTTGCAATACAAGGAAAACTCAACAAAAGCCAAGGAACCTGTAATGCCCGTGAATTTTGAACGTCATTATTAATTAAATATAATTTTAATGAGTTAACTTTCTGTTCTTATTTAAACCTTTGGGGTATTGGTGGATTATGTGACTATGTGATTTATTGATATAAATTTGTGTTAAGGGAATCACTAGTAGTATATTTAAACTAGTGAGCAAACCCTAAGGCTTTATATCCATAAAGTTGACAAGGTATGTACTAAATTAAGTATTCAAGTAAATTGAATATAGTTAATAAATAAAGTGTGTGGGTTAATTAATGAAAGTAGTTGTTAATGAGATATGGTCCAAATTGGATAATAATAATTAATAGTTAAGTTAGTAATTTATTTACTAATTGACTAAGTTACTTAATTAATGAACCTAGTTCAATCATTTATATTAATCATGGATTTAGGTATTAATTGTGTGGCTTATTAAATGAGCTATCATGGGGTTAAATTAAATGACCCAATATTGCATTAAATAGATTTGGATTTTATTAGCCTAATCATTTAAATTGAAAGCCAATGGTATTTAATGTGTGGTCCAAAACCTAGCCACTTGATTTATTAAATGTGTAACAATTGTTTATTTATTTAAAGCTATTTGGGATAACATTTTGGGACAAAATCCCTCCTTGTCGTGCACTTAGGAGAAAGGAGGAGTAAGTTAATTTCAAACTTTATTTTAATTAAGTAGCTAGCTTGTGTGGGAAGTTGAAATGATAGACTTGACATCATAGCTTCCTATAATGTCAAGTAGCTACCTATGATGTGGCATAGCTTCCTAAGATATCAACTAGCCACCTTAGTGACACAAAGCTACTCACTAGCTTCATGATGACAAAAGGTAGAGGTTTCTTGCTATTATCTAATTAGTAAGCCTTTATCCAAGGGACAACAAAGATATGAGGGATATTAGTAACTCTTACACAAAGGACAAGGATGTCAAGCTCCCATTGGTGGAAAATCTAATTAGCACACTTAAAGATAAGATTAAGGCTAAATGGAAGGGATAAGGTGAACTCTTATATCCAAGGGGCAAGAAAGATGTGGGGCATAATAACATGAATTCTAATTTAGCATTATACTTGCAAGTATTCTATCCTTTCATTTCATTTCAAGTTCAATTCTTCTTTTCATCTCCTTCTTTCATTTCTCCCAAGCAAGAACATAGAGTAAGAGCTTAGAGAGGAAAAGAGAGTGAGATTATCATAGTTCATGCATCTCAAGTTCATCACATACTTTGGTAGATCAAGGAGAGTAACTACAAGATCAAGGTGAAACCCTAAACCATTTTCTTCTTTTTTACTTTGTTTTATTTTCATAGTTTTTGAGAGATTTTGTTCTAAGACTCAAGAATCATTAGATCTTCATGCTTCATGTATAGATCTAATCCTCTTGAGTGTTAGAATGGAGATTCAAATGAAGAAAAGGAACTTATGTTCTTAAAGGGTAAAAACTCTAGCTTTTCTTCACTTGGATCACCCATAACTTGAGATCTACAACTTGGATTTATGATCAGTCAAAGGAGGGTGCTAGATATATGAGTTAGCTAGTAAACCCAAGTGGTAGAACACAAATCCAATAATTTTTGAAGCCTTGTGGGCTATTTTCCCAAAACAGTCCAGCTATAAAACTTAAAGCTTTAAAACCCTAAAAGCTTGCTATCTTTGTTTTTCCAAAGACTGTTTCGGCCAGTTATAAATCTGTTAAAAATCTGGGAAAAATCACATAGGTACCTTAAGAAGCTATCTACAAGTAGGAAAAAGAATGAACATGTTTCGATGTGTAGTTTTTGTGTAATGACTTTTACCGTGAAGGACTCCTAAATATTCCTACCCGGATTACTCACTGTGTATACCTAGGAAAAATATGAAATTTTTACAGTATGTTTATATAGGTTATAAGAGTGTATCTTGAAAATATCAGAATTTTCTGAACAAAACTTGATTTATGAAAAATGTAAAAAAATTCGGAGGTTTTGAGTACTTTAAATATAGTAAATCACTTTCTAAAATTCCAGAAAAATTGGTGGATCATTGTTGGATCATATACTATCCAGATCCAGATGATAATAATTTTCAGAACCTATTTTCTATTTTTTATAATAATGTTATAGTTATGGTTAAAAGAAAATAAATGGTTAAATGATGTCATAAATAAGAAAAATGTGATTTTTAAGCTTGGATACTCCTAATATTATATATTCTGACTATTGAGGGGTATTTTGATAATATTTAATGAGAAATAATATTTATGACCTTTTATGGGTAGTAAAGGAGTTGTTTAATAAAGGGTAAAATAATTAGAATAACTTGTTTATTCGCCTAATAACTTATTAAAATATTACTATGATATTTGTAATATAAGAATTCAATATTTTTTAAGTAAACAAAGAAATATTAAGATTAAAACTTCATGAAAATATTATTGAATAGGTAATAATATTTTTTTTAAGCATTAATAAATGATTAAGATATTATTAAAATGGCTAATAATATTAGATTAAAATATTATTAATGATATGAGAATTAAAATATTATTAAGAGATTAATAATATTAGATTAAAGTATTATTGGATGATTAAAATATTATTAAGATGTTAATAACATTAGTAACGAATAAAAGTGTTATTAGTGGACTAATAATACCAAGAGGTGAATTAAATATTATCAGGATTGATAATATTAAGTGTCTTATAGGATTTACGATAGTTTATTAACTTATGTGTGCTATGTGATTTGCTTAATTGTTAAATAAATAGCATAAGTAAGCGTATCGATATACAACTACGCAGTACTAATTGGTAGATCGATGTTATCAATGTTAGGTTCTTCAAGGCCAATTAGTTAAAGCTAGAATTATTGGTAGCTGAGCAGACATGCAAGTTCCCTAACTCAAACTCGAGTTATTATTTTCGAAGCATGTTAGTGAATAATTATTGTTGATTATTCACATCTATACTGGTTATTGAGATTCGCACCTCGTGCAATTGAATTCCTATTCTATTGTTATTGAACTGTGAATTGGATTAAAGTTCTTTCAAGTATGAACTGTTTATGAGATAGATCTATGCTATTTATATCAGTTAGATCAATCATGTCTAAATTTGTTGAATCAAATGTATTTTAAAAGCTGTTCTTATTAAATTGTTATGGTAAGAACTCTTTGCTGAGAAAAGGATAAATTTGATTAAGGCATGATATCAATGCTGGTTTATTAAGTGTTTATGCATAAATCACGGGGTATGAAAGGCTAATCCCCTTGATTACCAAAACTTTTTAAGAGGTCCAGTTTAAATGCTGAGAACTTGGCAAATGTCTATGATTATTTCCAACCACTCAGTAATTGTCATTCAATTATTCGAATATTCAATTGTTGACTATTAATTCTTGTTTCTTCACAATTTTATACTGTCGTTGAACATTGAAAGCGAAACTTCCTTCTATTCATGATATATCTCCCTTGTGTATAAACTTGCTAAGCAAACTAGTTGCTTACCCCTGCTATATCATGATCCTTATTTCAGCCAAGGCAGAAACGTCTAAAGGGGACAGAGGAAAAGGGAAGGTGTAAGAGTAGTTGCCTGATAGGGCTTATGTACTAGTTTATCTTGAATGTTATTTGGTTATGTGAGCTTTTATTGTATTAAGGGTACGTTTTAAGTTAAGGTTAAAGAACCTTGGGACCATGATTGTAAGACTTTATTACTATTTTGATAAACAATGTATGTTTATTATTCCGCATTAGTTAGAAAGTATGTTTGTTGTTGAGTATCGTGAACACCGAATTCGAGGTTAGGAAACCCGGATTTGGGGGTGTCACAGAACCAAGAAGGAAAGGATTGTCAAAGGTATATCTAGACCTTGGGAGGCTGCACATACATCATCAAAAAGAGCTTGAGGGCTTGCTTGGTTGATGACAATATCTAGCTTTTTCTCTTCATTTGGCATTCGTTTCTCTTTTTGCTCCTTAGCTTGTTGCTGGATCACATGATTATCTTCTAAATGGGTTTTATCATCTCTTGCTTTCATTTGAATTTGTATTTCTATTTCATGATGTAGACCATGTGTTTGATGTTTTGCTTAGCTACCATGAACTAGAATTTGTATTCTAAGATTTCAATGGAACCCAACACATAGTTCGAATTGACTTCTCTCTCTTTGTTATTAATTACTTATTTGTGAATTGAATATCATAATTTATGCTTCATTTCTTAATTGTCTAGCTAGTAATTACCGTGGGAACCTATATGAACTTGACGAACGGATTATAGTGTTTAGACCTTGTTATGATATCATGCAAGAGTTAAAGATTGTTGTGGGTAATCAATTGAGATTTAGTGACATGTGTCTTGTTGATTATCCTCAATGATAAGTAATTTGATAGTATTTAGGATAGACATATACCTACATACCGTGTGCAACTAATGAAGAATCTATTCTTAATGACTTCCTATGTGAAAGTTGGTAATTGAAGGGACGGTAAATGAGATTTAGTGACACGTGTCTTGTTATTGTTCTTGAAATTGGTCTCTTGATAGTGTGTAGGATATTCAAATGAAGTGTTGGGGGAAATTGCAATCTTAGACTTGTTAATATTAGATTTCATTATCTTTTACTTGATTATTATTATCTTAGTCACTACTGACAACAAAAACATCAAATCATCATTTGTCTAATTAAAATCGAGACGATATATAGTTGGTACTTGGGATACACTAGAACAATTCCCTGTGGGTTCGACAACTATCTTATCACTTTATTACTTGTTGACCGCGTATACTTGCGCGTATTTTTCGGTTGTGAAATCGACCAACAAGTTTTTGGCGTCGTTGCCGGGGAATTGTTCTTCTAGTGTTTTTCTAATATTAATGACAATCGAATTGGTCTTAATTTAGACTTGTAAATAATTTGCTTATTATTTATTTTGTTTTGATTTTGTTTTCAGTTAATGGATGAGCATAATTATCAATGGGATTATGAGGGGACGACGCAACCAAGTTCATCAAAACTTCTTGAGCAATTGCAAGAACAAGTTGCAACGCTTTCAAGGGCTGTTGACACTCTTAAAAGCCAGTCCACTCAGAATGCCTACTGTCAGAATCAAGCTGACTACAACCCAAACTACTATCATCCGGGTTGGCATGATTGTCCAAGCTTTTCATGGGATAACAATCAAGATCAATGATATGATCTAAATCTCTCATACCATTCAGAATTTATGTACCAACCTCCACCACACCATGAGGATACATCTAATTTGGAGGAGATTCTTCCCATGTACTTAGAGCAACAAGATTCATTACGAAACCTCGAGACCCAAATGGCACAACTGGTCGAGGCTATGCTTATTTACCCGCAAAGCATCTCACCTTGCATTACACAGATTAATCCTATAGAGGAAGGTGAAGAGCAATGTATGGTGAATTCGCATAGATGTGACAAAGAGGAAATAATGAGGGAGGAGCTCATGACTCTGTACATATCTCATATCTCTCAAAATGAGGTTAGGATGGCAAATCTACAAACTTCAGTGCAGAGCATCATGAACTATGTTGCCAATTCTTACATTATTCACCCGCAAAGCACCTTACCTAGCGATACAGAGATCGACCCCATAGAGGAAGGTGAAGAGGAGTGCTTGGTGGATGATCAAGGAAATGGCGCGGAGTCGCACGAAGCTATTAGTGAAAATTTTGAGAGTCTACATCCTATTGTGGATGTTGATTCTGAGGTCGATGAGATGAGGAGCATGAATGAGGATTATAAAAAGGAAATTGAAGATCAAGAAGTCACATTCGAGGTTGTCAAAGCTACCGAGCACCCATTGGTTCATGCAGAATGTCTTCATGTTGGTTCATGCAATAATAGATAAAGCGGATGATGAAAGATTCTTTTTGCCACCGGCTGAAGCTAAGTTTGAGGGTTGCCAATCGGGCATGCATGCCATGCAAATCAAAGAAAGAACAGCGAGGCGACATGCAATGATCAATTTTGCGATTGAGTCGGATTGAAAGGAAATAAAGGAGTCGGGCTAACGACTTTAAACCAAGCGCTTCTTGGGAGGCAACCCAAGTTTACTATTTTGTTTTTATTTTTGTTTGATTGCATTTTAGTGGTTTAATTGCATTTTAATTTCTTTAGTCATTTGTTTTCAGGTACGCTCCCAACTTAGAGGTATTGAAAGATGATATCAATGGCACTTGACACGTTTTCAGGGAAGTCTTCTATTTTAATTTGTCCTATATTAGACATTGAGGACAATATCAAGTTTAAGTTTGGGGGTAGTACTTCGTATTTGCGTATTTGTGTGTTTTTAATTTAGTTTTTGTGTGATTTAAGTATGTTTTTCTTTTTATTCAAAAAAAAATTATTTATTTTTAGGATGTGTCCCTTGAGCATTATTTTAATTTGATTTGACTCATAATCCATGGTCTATGATAATAAGTTGTTTGAAGTGAATCTAACTCATGAGACGTAGACAATTGTTGTTTAGTCTTTATGCTTATCGTTTATTGGTTATTATTTTACTTATGCGTCCTTTCATTTTTATGCACTTAGCCATAAGTATTAAGCTAGTTGTATGCTTTGGATGGCTATTATTACCGAATGTTTGTGGGAGATTTCTAGAAACTCTAGAGCTCGTTTAAACATCACTCGAAGCAAGATGTCCAAATGTGTTGTGTTTGAATTGATGGTCATGTGGTGAGTTGAGATAGAGCGTAAAACGCAATCTCTTATAATTGTGAATAAAAAAAGAAAGAAAATTGTATATTGCAAATCTTGCGGTGGGTTGAGATGGAATGTAAAACGCACTCGCCCACAAGAGCGGGCTGAGGGTAAGATGGAGCATAAAATGCACTCATCCAAAGTCCTTTGATCTCAAAATTTTTGAAAATTGTGATTTGTATACCTTTGTATTGAGTGATGTGTTAAGCATGTTGTTTTAGGGTTTATTTTGATTATTTCATAAGGTAATGTGGTTGCATAGTTGATCCGAGCTTGATTGGTTTAGTGCTATTGGGTATTCACACACACACACATACGGAAGGGGCCTTAAGCAAAGTATGACTAGCTAATTGAAATTTTAGACTTGCAACGCTTTGTTCGTTCTTTTGAGTTCCATGTGTTGATGCCTTTGAGACCATTTTCGGCTTATTAATTCATTGCTCAAGTTAGGTTGTATTAGAAGTTTTTGAATTGTGTAGTTTAGGTTTGTTTTACTTGAGGACAAACAAAGATTTAAGTTTGGGGGTATTTGATGAGTGTGTTTTATATACACAAATTAGGTGCTTTTGAGTTTGATAATTTGTAAATCCTAAGTCATTTCGTTTGGTTTTATGTGTTTTCATCTTATTATTATGTAATGTAGTTTTGTATTGCTTTTATATGTTTGTGTATACTTTTATGTGTTTTTACGTTGTTTTGTAGGAATTGAAATAAAAACTCCTTGGAATCAATACCCATAACTTGTTTTTCAATACTGTAGCTCCTTGTTTCCCAATTTCACCCATGATCCAATCCGAATCTCTCAAACCTCAAAGAACAAAAGTTGTAGATATTTGTCTTAGCTTTCCAGAACATCTTGAATCATCCAATATGAAGTTCGTATGAGAGAGTTATAGCCATTTTACCATCGGATTTGGCATGAATTTTACACAGCAGTTGCTTCGGGCTCAATTTGGGCCTTCCTCCGGCCATTATCTCGTCAAGCTCCAGTCATGAAAATTGTAGACCTCCTTTTTAGCTTTTCACAGCCTACTTAATTGCCTTAATTTGAGTTCGGACGAAGAAGTTATGGCCATTTTACTAACAGAGGTCAAAGCTGAGTCGGGTGACAGGCCTTGGGCGCAGGAGCGCAGAATGGGCGCGGGCGCGCGGCGCCAGGCACCAGGCAGCCAGCGCGCGCGCGGCGTGGGGGAGCTGTGGGCGTGCGGCATGGCCAGGGGCGGGGCGCGGCGGGCAGCGTGCGGGCGCGCCCGGGCGTGCTGAGTGCGATCTTTTGAGCTCCTAGCGCGATTCCAGCTCATTTTTTGACCCAAAATCTGATGTTTGGCTAGGGTTTTTCATGGAGTCACTATATAATATCTCTTTGGGGCTTCATATTTCATATCTAGGGATTGGGAGGCTACACTAAAACATCAAAATAGAGGCCAAAAGTACTGCAATACAAGGAAAACTCAGCAAAAGCCAAGGAACCAAGAAGGAAAGGATTGTCAAAGGGATATCTAGACCTTGGGAGGCTGCACATACATCATCAAGAAGAGCTTGAGGGCTGCAATTCAAGGAAATTTCCAGCAACAATCTAAGGAGAAAAAAGAGAAACGAATGCCAAATGAAGAGGAAAAGCTAGATATTGTCATCAACCAAGCAAGCAACACATGATTATCTTCTAAATGGGTTTTATCATCTCTTGCTTTCCTTTGAATTTGTATTTCTATTTCATGATGTACACCATGTGTTTGTTGTTTTGCTTAGCTACCATGAACTAGAATTTGTATTCTAAGATTTCAATGGAACCCAACACATAGTTCGAATTGACTTCTCTCTCTTTGTTATTAATTACTCATTTGTGAATTGAATATCATAATTTATGCTTCATTTCTTAATTGCCTAGCTAATAATTACCGTGGGAACCTATATGAACTTGACGAACGGATTATAGTGTTTAGACCTTATTATGATATCATGCGAGAGTTAAAGATTGTTGTGGGTAATCAATTGAGATTTAGTGATGTGTGTCTTGTTGATTATCCTCAATGATAGGTAACTTGATAGTATTTAGGATAAACATATACCTAGATACCGTGTGCAACCAATGGAGAATCTATTCTTAATGACTTTCTATATGAAAATTGGTAATTGAAGGGACGGTAAATGAGATTTAGTGACACGTGTCTTGTTATTGTTCTTGAAATTGGTCTCTTGATAGTGTGTAAGATAGACATATACCTACATGCCGCATTAGGAATATTCGAATTTGACCATCGACAGAGGCTTATAAGTAGCTTTGATTTCTCGGTTGGCAATTCTATGTTGTTAATTAATTCAAATGAGAGAGTTAGGATATTCAAATGAAGTGTTGGGAGAAATTGCAATCTTAGACTTGTTAATATTAGATTTCATTATCTTTTACTTGATTATTATTATCTTAGTCGCTACCAACAACAAAAACATCAAATCATCATTTGTCTAATTAAAATCGAGATGATATATAGTTGGTACTTGGGATACACTAGAACAATTCATTGTGGGTTCGACAACTCTCTTATCACTTTATTACCTGTTGATCGCGTATACTTGCGCGTATTTTTCGGTTGTGAAATCGACAAACAGATGCATATCATGAGAAGTATGAAGTATAAACATGATGTATATAAAGATGCATAACATGAAATGTATGAAGCATGTGGTGATGCATTGTCAAAACTTACGATGCCTAAATGGATGTAATATGTATGCTATATGAAACATGAAATGTGTAGACTGTTGGACTTGTTGAGTCATCGTGCTCAACCTTGCAAACAATTTTGCAGATAAAGGTCGATACAAACAGATGACCCTAGTGTCAAAGAATTCAGAATAGATGAAGGTTCACAAGAAGGAATTGCGATAAAAGATGTTTGGTGTTTTAATAATAATAAACACATGCGTGTAATCCTATTAGAGTAATTGTACTCGATCATATATTAAACGCGGGAATACTTGTATGCGTAGTCTAAAATGGGATTATGAATACTCATTACTAATGTATCATTATAAAACATATTGTTTATACCTTGAGAAGTATAAATTAGATCACGTAAGATCTACAATTGTAATAACCGATTGTTAAGGTTACAGATTCTGGAATATAAGGATTAATGTATTAAATGGTATTAAAGTTAGGATGTATTCATTAAATTATGAATAAAGGTTGTATATTTTGAGATGAAGGTAGTACCGTGACGCACCAGGTCCGGGGTTCAAGGGACCCGAATTTGGGGGTGTTACAGAATTAGTGGTTGTAACTACCACAATGAACATGGTTGTACTTCTGCTCAACCATATGTGCCAAAAGAACTATTTGATCAGGCACTGTCACGCTTTGCACATCTTGAATTTGATGTGATTTGGTTGAAGAACCAGATGATCACTAGTTCATCGCAACACAATATTTTTGTTGATGATAAAAAGAGGGAGAATTATAACGAGGAGAGTATAGAGAAAAAGGAAGAGGCTGAAATTAAGGGGGAGGATGCTAAGGCAAGAATGGGTAAAGAATGAATGAGATGGTTGAACTGCTGCAAAAATAACTTAGGGTTCAAAAGGCTAGAAATAAGCAGCTTGAGGAAGTGGTTTGGTGGCAGATTAACTTAATTAACAAATGGGACATGACTATGGCTAATACCGAATAGATAGTAGAAAGTATTGGAAATTAGACAAACTATTGAGACAAAAGAGTCAGTTCTTGTTCCTATGATAGTCAAAACAAAGCCGACTGAAGAGGATGAGCCAGAAAATATTGAGGCAGATGCAGAATCAGATGGAGAGGAGGTATTCACCATAAGTGCAAATAACTTTTATACAAAGACGAAGGATGCCTAGAGAGACTTTGACTCACACACTCACTTATTCGCCCATATACATTTTAATTTAAGTTTGCATTATTCAAGACTATTTTTAATTTTATGTGTTTAAGACAATATTTATGTTTGACGCCCTAGGTATTTTTTTAAGGGCATTAATTTGAAAAAATTATTTGGGATGTTTATGGATGGATATCTATTGAATGGTTATTATGTGAATTGTTGAATGGTTATTATTATGAAAATTGCTTTATGGTTATCATGAAATTCTTTTAACTGTTAATTACTCGTTTAAACTATATAAGGTTTTGTCATCATCAAAAAGGGGGAGACTGTTGTACTCACCTAAATTTTGATGATTGACAAAACATATTAAGTGTGATTAATAAGTTTATCCAAGTATGTAGGAAAGAACCAGTTAAGTCATATGTTAAAAGCATAACTTAACAGATAGTTCTTTAAGTAGAGTCAGTGAATGATCGAAAGTCACATGTATGCTTAAAGATAGAGTCGGTATCATTCAGTATGCCTAACAGTTATTTTAATGGTATTATCTATGATGTTTGATAAAATATACATTCAGCTGATAAAGAGTATATGAGAAACTTTGTTTTGACCAAGGAAAACAAAGATTCAAGCAATTGAACAAAACAGACACTAGAAGACAAATTTGTCAACATCAGAGTCAAGCACTGAAAAATTTCACCAAAAAAGAAAGTTTTGGTTCTCTATGATCTTTGACAAAGCTGAGTTATTTCTTATGCATGAAAGAAGACTATACAGTCTCACCAACACATATCAGACTTATATTTGAAATTCAAAATACAAATCAAATACAAACACATCCATTGGATTAAGATTGGAGAAGATCAAACCGTTGAGGAAGATTCAAATTCCCACTAATCAAGTTTACTACTCTTAAACAGTCATCTTGTTGTTCTTTCCTTAAACAACATTATCTTTCTTTTAGATAAGTGTGGTTTTCTGTAAACTCTGGAAACAAAAGGAGTATATAATAAGTTTATCTGTGAACTTGTGAAAACAGATGGGTTATGCACTAAAGTACATTGGTAGCATATATAGGAGATGCTAAGGTTGCTCGGTCAGAAACCGTGAAAGTTGTAGGATGTACAACGAGGCATTAGACTAGTATCACGTGGATTTGGCATAAATTGTGTTGAACCACGTAAAAATCTCATGTGTCACTGTGTGATTATTTGCGTAGTTTTTACTTTGGTTTGTATTCTGTTTATATATTGAACTCACTATGAGTCAGTCAATTTTATTAATAAACAGAGTCACATTCATACTGAAAGTCAACTAACAAACCCAGAATAGAGTCAAACAATTAAGAGTGGGAGTGTTTTAAATTATTTCGCTGCAAATAGTTGAAAAACTTGAAATTTTTTTGAAACTACCAATTCACCCCCCTCTTGGTTAGTCATACGTTGGGCCAATAAGCGTTACTCATTTTGACATACTGATTACACATACGTAGACTTATGTAAAATAAATTGTTGTTAATATTACATAATTTGACATATGTGTTATCATAATTGAGAAGAATGTTACATGGTTTGACAAAAGAGATTACATATTTTGAAAATAATATTACTTTTTTTGACATAAAATTTACTAAAAATGACACAAATATTACTTATTTTGACATATTGATTACACACAAGTATACTTAGACAAAAAAAAAAATTGATATAATTATTACGTAATTTAACATAGGTGCTACCATAATTGAGAAGAAAGGTAACATAATTTGGCAAATAAATTACATAATGTTTAAAAAAGTAATATTACTTTTATTGACATAATGTTTACTAAAAATGAGACAAGTGTTACTCGTTTTGATATACTGATTACACATATGTAGACCTTGGTAAAATAAATTGTTGTTAATATTACGTAATTTAACATAGATATTACTATAATTGAGGAGAATGTTATACGGTTTGACAAAGAGATTACATGTTTTGAAAATAATATTATTTTTTTGACATGAAGGTTACTAAAAATAACACAAACATTATTTATTTTGACATACTGATTACACATACATAGACTTATGTAAAATAAATTGTTGTTAATATTATGTAATTTGACATAGGTGTTACCATAATTGAGAAGAATGTTACATGGTTTAACAAAAAAATTACATGTTTTGAAAGTAATATTATTTTTTTGACATGAAGGTTACTAAAAATGACACAAACGTTACTCATTTTGACATATTGATTACACATATTTAGACTTGGGTAAAATAAATTGTTGTTATATTACGTAATTCGACATAGGTGTTACCATAATTGAGAAGAAGGTTACATAGTTTGACAAAGAGATTACATATTTTGAAAATAATATTACTTTATTGACATGAAATTTACTAAAAATGACACAAACATTACTCGTTTTGACATACTGATTACACATAAGTATACACTTAGACAAAAAAATGATATAAATATTACGTAATTTGGCATAGGTGTTACTATGATTGAGAAGAAAGTTACACATTTGGCAAATAAATTACATGTTTAAAAAGTAATATTACTATTTTGACATGAAGTTTACTAAAAATGACACATGTGTTACTCATTTTGACATACTGATTACACATACGTATACTTGAATAAATTTTTTGATGATTATATCATGTAATTTGACATATTGGTTACCATATCTGAGAAAAAGTTTATATGATTTGACAAATAGAATACATGTTTTTTTTTGTTGCTAAATAATAGAATATAATACATATTTAGAAAGTAATATTTGATTACACATACGTATACTTGAAATAAATTTTTCGATGATTATATCATGTAATTTGACATATTGGTTACCATGTCTGAGAAAAAGTTTATATGATTTGACAAATAGAATACATGTTTTTTTTTGTTGCTAAATAGTAGAATATAATACATATTTAGAAAGTAATATTACTTTTATTGACCATAAAACTTACTAAAAATGATAGTTATAATACTTTTATTGACACTAATATTACAAAAAGTTAACTGTACCAAGTAAAAGTGGTTTTGCATAAATAATACTTAAATAAAATAAACTAACTATTTCTTATGGTGTGTTATTAACATATCTGAAAACAAAATTTTATAATTTTTTATATAGTTGATGTTGTAGTGAAATCATAATTATTAATAATAATAATGTGATTATAATGTATTACATACTTTTACATATGTTTTAGGATTTAGGGTTGAGGGGTTAACGTTAAAAGATTTATTGAAAAGATTTGATTACTTAAAATGAATAATTAAAAGATTTATTTATTCAATATTTGTTGAAAACTTTCAATAAATCTATTATTTGCATACTACAAAATCATATTTGGGTCATTACTTAATATTATATATAATTTACTATGATATGAGAAAAATTGTCTATATTTTAATTTACTAATTAAAATAAATCATTATGAAAAATATGAATTTATATAAATTTATGAATTAGGAATTGTAAAATTTACATATTCAGAATTATAAATTATTTAATCTTTAAATGTATCTTGTAATCGATATTAACAAAATCATTTAGAGTTAGTACCTAAAAATAAATATTATTTCAATATATTATTTATTACGAAATAATAAAAATATATTATCTATCTTCTAAATACAGGACTTATTAATTAGAAGATTATTTATTTAAAATTATAAAATTTGTTTTACTTTTTCAATTATAAAATTTACGAGTTATCCCGTTAGCTGCATTATATATAGTTATTTTGGGTCATTATATAAAATTATATATAACTTACTAAAAACAAAAAATCTATTCTAAATACATGAATTACTAAGTAAAAAATTTATTTATATAAAAATATAAAATTTTAAGATTTAAATAATTGACTTTTATAAAAAGAAAAAGGAAAAAGAGTATGTGATTTAATTTAGTCCACATCTTTTAATTGTCTTGGTTAAAAAGGATGAGAGAGGTAAATAGTACGTGACATTATTTAGTCCACATTTATTAAAATAATTGGGCTACTTGTTTTGAAATAAATTTAGGTAGTCAAAACATGTAACGATGACTCATTTAATAAGTTACGGGGTATCAAAAAATACAAATTTTATCAATACTTTAATATATAATGAATGATCAAGATTATCTTAGAAGTAATCTAGTAATGGATGACATTAAAAATGATTTACATACATCAAAACCACTATTGATATATGGAAGAAGGACCCAACATATCTGTATGCGGCAGCTCCTTGGGTTTTGCCTTCTCCATTTCCTTTAAATTCTGCAAGAAAAATAATCTCTCCTTAAATTGCCCTCCGATCACCGGAGCTTCTAATGAAATTAGAACATTAAAATGAAGGGCTCTTTAGTAACTTCATCAAGAAGAGCCCTTTTGCACGTGTCTCCGCTAAAACCTACGGTTACAAAACAAACCTGACGTCCTCATTTCTCACTCCTCACACACAAAAGCTAGCGCGACCGACTAAGCGAGATATCTGATATACCTGAAGGTATACATTTCTGTTCTTTTGCCTTTCTAAATTTTGTTTCTTCACCAAATTTTGAATGTTTCGATCTGAAGGTATATATTTGTATGATCTTATGTTAGGTTTCTTCGATTTTTATTATGTTTAATTAGGACAATTGAGTCCTGAATTTAACTGAAGTCGAATTATACATTATTTCTGTGATAATTTGTATCTAGTCTTCATGTTATATAGAAATATTTCGATTAGATATTGGAAAAAGTTGATATTTTTACTCAAGAAGTTTCAATTCAAGGATTTGTGCTTCATTAATTTCTTTTGTTTAGCTTATAGGGCGTGTGATTTGTTTCTTTACCAAATTTTGAAAGTTTCAATCTGAAGGTAGATATTTGTACGATCCTTAGCTTAGGTTTCTTGTTTAATTAGGACAATTGACTCGTGAATTTAACTGAAGTGAATTGTACATTATTCCTGTCATAATTTGTATTTAGTGTTCCTGTTATATAGAACCATTTCTATTAGATATTGGAAAAGGTTGAGCTTTTTATTCAATGATATTTGCTTCATTAATTTCTTTTGTTGAGCTTATAGGGCTTGTGATTTGATCAACAATTAACTTGCAAATTTTAGTATTTTTGGTGTTTTAGTTGAATGTGATTTTCACAATTACTGCTGAATTTTTTTGTTTCTTAAACTGTATGATCTATTTCCTTTTTCCCCTGTTGATTTTTTATAAATAGAAGCTGATTAGGCTGGGTATGAAAATTTGAGTTTTTCATTCAAGGAGCAAATTTCAGAGTTTGCGATTCATAATTTAAGGTTATTGCTAATATGGCAACTAGCAAGTATATGGTTTCTGTGATTTTTCATGTTTGATTCCAATCTCGGGTGAACTTGATTTCAACTCACATTGCTGAAATAATTTGTTGGTTTGTTTCTTGAAAATTAAGGTTTTCTTTCCCCCTGTTTATCTTTATCTTTTATAGAAGCCTTTAGACTAGTTATTTAAAAGATTAATCTTTTTTTATTCTAGGAGTTTTATTAATTTTTCGTTCCTACATTACTAAAACAGGTAATGGTTTTGTGTTTTCTGATTTTTAGGTGTCAACTCTGTGAGCATTAAGCTCTATTCTTTACCTGTTAACTTTTCTGGTACGTAGAAAGACTAGATATCAAAAAGTTGAGCTTTTAATTTAGGAAATTAATTTAATAAATTGTGCTTCATCAATATTTTTGTATAATCGTGAAAGATTGCTCCTAAATTTCTCTCTGTCCTACTTTCTTTCACTTCGTGATTCATAAACTTCTTTACTTTTTTGACTTCTTAATGCCTATCACCCCGAATAGTCATGTGTGCACCGTGTATGTGGTTTGATTCTTTCTTATTTCAGTTGATTTTTCATCAATGAAAGGTGACAATGTTTGATTTGGATTATTGAGATAGTTACTAAATGTGAAAGATTGGTTTTTAACAGGTGATTAGTGGTGAATGTTCCAGTTTCTGTTTGCTGTTTTACTATTGGAAATTTAGTTTGTGGGTTTAGGCTGGAAGTATGAGTGGTACTCCTAATAAAAGACTGAATGAGGAGGTTGGAGGTCATTCCTCAGGGTCTAAATACCCACGTGACTCGAAATACCCACATGAAGATTCTGCTACATACGCCGGTGTTGGCTCCAAGCTCGCTTCGTCGGTCATGAATGAGTACCATTCATCCTATGATATGGGGCATGATGCTCGGTTGCTGAAGATTCCTCGAACTGAATCGCGTGATGCAGATAGAAGGTCCCCAATTCCAATATATCTAGCCGCAAATGATTTGAATCCTGATCATCCTGTCACCTCAGAGAATAGGGTGGAGTTGAGAGAATCTAAAGAAAGCAATAGGGATTTGAAGGTTGACAATCGGGATATTAGGACTGAATCAAAGGAGATGTATCAAGGTGCTAAAGATGTCAGATTTGAGAACAGAGGGGATGATAATAAAGAAACTAAATATGAAAGAGATACTTATTCTGATTATAAGGGTGAGATGAAGACAGATAAGGATAGTCACAATGTGGGGAGTAGTCATTTAAATTGGAAAGAATCGAAGGAACACCACAAGGGAAAGAGGTATTCTGATGCCCCTGGAGGAAATATGGATCCACGACATGCATCGCGAACTAACGTGCATGGCCCAGCAGAGGTTGGAAGAGAAGGCTTGATTATAGAAGAGAAGGATTACAATGAAGCTCATGAGGCTGTTGGGGAGAACAAGGTTGATATGAAAGGGGAGGAAAAATTCAAAGAAAAAGATAGGAAAAGAAAGGACTGGAAGCACCGCGAATGGGGTGAAAGGGATAAAGAAAGAAGTGATCGTCGTAATAATGTGCAATTGGGTAACAGCAGTAATGAGTGCAAAGAGTCAACAAGGGAAGAAAGAGACACTGAGAAGTGGGAGAGGGAGAGGAAGGATCTTTCAAAAGATAAGGATAAACCGAAAGAGAGAGAAAAAGATCATATCAAGAGAGACACATGGAATGGAGGTGAGAAAGAGGGATCACACTATGAAAAGGAAGTGACAGATATCTCTGGCAGAGCTATGGAGCAGGATAATTCAACAATAGAGCATAAGAAACATAAAGACCCTGATAGCTGGAAAAATACTGATAGGGAAGCTAAAGGTATGAAAAAAGAAAAAGATACTGACATTGAAGGAGATAGACCTGAAAAGCGCAGCAGGTGCTATGAGAAAGAATCAGATGATGGATGTGTCGATATAGAAGGGGGTACTGACAGGGAAAGAGAAGCTTTTAATTATGGAGTTCAGCAACGTAAAAGGATGCTTCGGCCTAGGGGTAGTCCTCAAGTGGCAAATCGTGAGCCTCGATTTAAGTCTCGTACTCAGGAGAATGAAGGGTATATTGTCCTTACTATATTCTCTATTCAGATATAATTATGTAGCTTAATGCTGATTTGACTTTGTTTGTGGCATACTTTATTATTAAACAGTCTCACTTTGTCATTTAAGTACAAAGAAATTTATGTTTTCAAATGTACCCTTAATTTTGGAGGTTTTATTGTGCTATGAGGATGTATACATGGGTACTTATACGACATTTTAAATATGCTAATGTGCTTTTAATTAGCATAGAGCCTTGTCCACTCTTGCGCATCTCGTAGACTTCATAGAAGAAGCTGATTAATTTCTTATATTGATGACTCTCGTGTCTAGATTCTCTAGACTTATCCCAAAAAAATAATAATTAGTAACTTATGTTTCGAGCATGATTATGAGTTCAAATCCATGAAAATGTAGTATTATTCCAAGAATTATCAACAACTGATGGCAGTCTTGTGGCTTTTGAAATGAAGTTCCTCTTGCTGAAGTGGCATGGCAAAGTTCTGTCTGCCCAGAATCTACATCTGTTTACATAGCCAGTGTTGAGTTAATTGTATGGGGGTATATATGCGATTAGGAGTAAAATATCCTTATCATACATCCCATCTTATTTAGCCAATTGTGGGGGAGGGAGGAGGTGATATGGGTAGTTCGGGTCCTTCTGGAGTTACCAACTTACATAGAAAACTTGCCATTTGGCAATGTAGGAGAGAAATTTGAAAATAAAAGATTTTAATGAAGAATCAATTTATAGAATATCTTTAGTTCTCCTTTTGTAATTAAACTTCTTCTGTTATATAAGTAATGTTGGGGAAATTAGCACTTATGCCCACTTAGTTTGTTTAAATAAACAACCTGCACATTTAGGAGACAATAAATGTGATATAACGCCATTACATCTTATAGGAAAAATTAGGTTATCCTTGTCACATTCCAATTATTGAGGTTTGTTTTGGATAATGAATTAATGATAAAATGAAAACTTTATTGAATGTCATCTACATCATTGGTTTCTTTCTTTCTTTAAACCTTTTTTTTAAAAAGGTTTATCAGTCTCTTAACTTGGAGGATTTATTATCTTAATCAAAAAACTCAACTTCTGAATAAAGTTAATGCTTTAATTATTTTTCTTTCACAAGATGGTGTTATGCACTCCGGTTTAGGCGATTAGTTTGAAATTTCAGTTATAGCCTTTCAGGTGTCAATGAGAGAAGTTCTGTTCTTTCTATTGACAGCTAGAGAATTTTAGCTTTATAAGTTTTATGGTGTCATCTTAAGAGGAAAGAGCAAGAGTTATAGGGTTTCTGTAAGAATTTTAGTGAACTCTCAATTATGGAATTTTAAAAAGAAAGAACTCCTTATTTTGTTGACATATGGAGAAGTTAAAAGGCAGATTTCGCTCACTTCTTAAAAAAGTGGATACATGCAAAAGTCCTGAATAAAGGACTAACCTTTGGTCCTTAAGAACATCAGACAAAGCCATTCCATGAGAAACAATCATGGAGCAAGGAAAGAAGCTCTACCCCACAAAATAAGTAGAGGCATAAAATGCTCACCAAAAATCCAAGCATTCCATTCTGTACTCACACCCCAAAGAGTTCGAAAAAATCACATCTCACTGATGTATTTTTCTCCTTCGTAATATATTTTTTCATTTAGAACAAATATAGTTCTCTTTCTTATATCGCGCGAGAGAAACAGAAAAAAACTAAAGTACAGGAGGATCTTCGTGAGACAAGGTAATGGATGATGACTTCTACAACTGCATTCGTTTGGAGAAGACATTGAAATTTGCTAAAATTTGGTTTCTAAAACTGGTAACCTGATCTCAGTGCGTGGATTCCTCCACACAATTCACATATCTGCAGTTAAACATCGGTACCAACTTAGATTCAATTTATTTGCGTTGCACATCATCAATTCTTTGACGTTGAAGATAAACGAATTTGTTGGCACAGATTTACTCTATCCATTTTTATTTTAAATAAAATATTAGAAACGAGGGAGTGACAATTCGTATGGAGGACATGGTGTATTCCCATAAGAAAATATGAAGCAAAACACGTGGAATGCGTCAGTGGAGGCCTAACTTAATCCTAGTCAATATGTTTAATATAGTATGTATAATAGTTTCACCAGTAATACTTGTAATTTAGAGATTTTTTTGGGCATTATTGGCTTATCTATAAGCTTTTTGTCACTATCTTTGGGCCATTACTTCAGAGTGCTACCATAGGCTTCCAAGAATGTTTCATGTTTTATCCTCAGATCTCTTAGAGGGCAACTGAGTTCTCTGGGAAATAATGCTGTAACCTTAAGGATCTTAATGGGGTTGTGGCTATAACAGAAGCTATCAGGCTGAAAAAAGAAAATTAAGATTTGATGAAAAAGTCGCTCTCAGGATGCAATTCAAATTTAGGTGTTGTGCTTTGATTCCCTTATCATCTTACTTCGGAGAACAATCTTTGGCGAGCAGATTAGTTCGAAAATTTATCTAAATTGGTACTCCTTATCGAATTGAAAGATTTTTCATAGCATACTGACTTCATTGAATTGGAATAAAAAGAGATACCCTAGCTTGATGTATTAAACTCATGATTTTCCTAAAGTATAACTTGATTTAAAAAGCAACCTAATTTGCACCTTTGATTTTGAACCATATTGTTTATTTCTTTGGCTCCTAATTTTTTTCTTGAAATTCTTTTAGTGTCATAATGCAAAATCCATAGGATTGATATGTGAATGCTACACATTACTACATTAGTATTTCCCTGGAAGTATGTTCAATCACTTAACTATCTATTTTTGTTGTCATCGAAAGCTGCTTTGCTTATTATGTCACGAGTACTAATAATAAGTTTTACCTGAGGCAAACAGATAATATGGTTGATTGGTATTACATCTGACAAATTTGCATTCATTGGAAGCTCTTTATATATTGTCTTGTTCTTGTCAAACTTAAAAAATTATTATTCCTTCCTAAATTCGTATTTATATTGCTTGGTGTTTAAAGACATTATAATGGTTTCTCTTTCATTTTTCTTCCTTTTCAGGTCTGAAGGTAAGCTGTCAACTTTAATTTACTCAACGGGAGGTTTTAGGCTGCTTGTCATTTACATATAACTCTCCCTGGTTGTTATCTTTCTGTTAAAATTACCGTACTTTGCATAGTCCAATTTACAGTGCGATGCTACATTACTCCTTATATTCGAAGTTGGTTTTCCCCTCTTCCCTTATTTGGTTGCTTCACAATTATTCCCAACTATTGAGTTTTGATGTATACAAAGATTACCATTTTACTCATTGTTTTTAAAATGAGACCTTGATATTTGGACCCATCTCATCTCTAAGTTTTAAACTTTACATGAGTTGGGTCCAAATAAGGGTATATTTGGAACTTTTCACTGCAACACATTTTCTTTACTACCTTAAAACATATGATGATATAAAAGTCAAGCAGGTACTGACTTCTGAATTGGAATTGAGGAGAACCTTATTTCCTTTGATCTCACGTGTTTCCAAGTTTTTGTTTGGATTTCATCTGATACTGATGGGGTTATGGTTGAACTCATATCTTCTCATCACATTATTTTATCTATGCATGTTTTGGTTATTGGATAAATGGGACTATTGATAGCCTTCCCTTTATACCTGTTAAAATATACGGTCTTTTATCAACCTTTCTTTTGTACCCTATCAGTAGTTACTGCTCTTTTTGAACTATAATCAGGAGTTAGGACTTGACGAGTGACACCCGCAATGTGTGTGTTCAGTAATGTAGTCATTTAAATAACACTTTTTTGGTAATTTATTATTGATTACATTTTAAACAAATAGGTTCTTGTCGATAGTTTTTTTTTTTCTTTTTTTTGGGTTGGGGGGGGGGGGGTTCGATCCCATGACCTCTGCTATGCAGAGGCGTGGTGTTACCATCTGGCCGAATGCTCGATGGTGGTTCTTGTGGATAGTTAATAAAGTTTTTAGTTTTAAAAATGAAAATGAAAGCCACCCTTGAAAGTATTTATGGATGGATAAAATTTGAGTCCCATGGGCCAAAACTTATTAGGAATTTGACTAATTAAAAGAATAAGTAAATAAAATATGTTTTTGTGCCAAGTTAGTGTTGGTGCTATGTGCCCCTGGAAATGAATCGAGTATGAGTGAGACTGGGAAGTTTTCTGGTTTATTGTCTATCTGTGTTTGAGATGTGGAATGCATATTTTTTGTATTTATATTGTTTTAAGCATCAGCATATGTGGTCATGCTGTTTTACTAACTTAATCTTATACTGTTTGCTCAATGGGTTGTCTCTGCCATTTGGATCCCTCAACATTCGTAGATTTGTTCCTAGACAAAAAATTTACTACGACATTCACGAGGGAATTTATTTGTTCACGTGTCTTTTTGTTCTGGTGTTGGTCCTCTTCTTATTGCTTTTTCTTTGATAAGTGTATTTACTAAATGTTGTCAGAGGGAGTGAGCCCTAGTACACACCAAATGTACATCACTGCAAACAAAAACAAATGGAACTATTTTACCTACAAATAACCTGTTGCCAAAATACCACCTCCATACAAAAGCCGACAGAGTCACAGAACAATTATGTTCTAACCTATTACAAACTCACTATTTGTGGTAGTCTCTGTGGGGAAAAAGGGTTCACGAAACAATTATGTGCTTTACCCTGTCAAAAACTCACTATTTGGGGTAGTCTCTGTCGATAGAAAGGGTTCTTAGATGTTTTGAAGTTATTTGTTTTTGAGTCTCTTAATTATTCTTTTGGCAAAATAAGGTGTATCACGGGTCTGTAATGTCTTTGGTGGGTTTTTGGATAAATTTGCCCTGGGAGTTTATCGTCTTGCCCAATTCCCCTGCTTTTCTGTTATTTTATTTATATATTTTCTAGTGTTGGGTTTGTACAACTGTATAAGGATTGATTACAGTAATCTGGATAGGTGTTTTGTTCTCCCTATGCATTGGTGTTGAGTGCATCACACGTGCATGGTTTTCTCCCTAGTGCTTTTGAATAAACATTTACCTATCATAAAAAGATCAGCAGCTGCCAAACATTTACCAAACATAAAAAATATTTGTATTATATCTATTTGTCGATTTCCAGTTTCACTGTAATAATAGAAACCTACATAAACGATAGTTCTTAAAGGAAAATACTTCTGAGGTTTGAGAATGATGGTAATACTGAAAATTTTCATCATATTTCAAGCTGATTTACTGGCAGCGGATGTTGAAAGTCATTCTATATTAAGTTTGGGGCACGGAAGGTTAAAGACAACTTACGCAGATGCAATAGCGTGAGATGTCCCCCAAAAGGCTAAAATGGTGTTGTTTTGCTATTTTTTTTTCTTCTTGACCACCACCAACACCACCACCAGTACCACCCATCTCCATCTCCATCTAAACCACCACCAAATCCATCACAATATTACCATATCCACCACCATACCATCACATTTACCACCTACAACCATCGTTACCACCAGCTCTATCAACTTGACTGCCACTATCAACCATAACACTAGATCCACCATCATATCACCAGACTATCATTGCCACCAACATGTACCACCACCACCCACCACACCATCATTGGAGGAAGACACAAAAAAGAGAGAGTACAACACAAATACAACCACCATTGCCACGCGTTGCCACCACCACTCACTGCCACCACCACGCATTGCCACCCATCACCTATTACAAAATCATCCACCATCCCACTGCACAAACACCACCACTACTAGGCTTGACAATTTCCCCCGAACTTGACAGGACCTGTCCGATTGAGACCTGATTTTTTAAACCCTATAGGGTTAGGGTTGAGTATTGGGATATACCCTCCCGCCCCGCCCCGCCCCGCCTTGACCCGATTATTTGTATATATAATTTTTTTTAAATTAGCATTTTGTATATATATATATAATTATGTACTTATTTAGGTTATTTCATTATAAATTCAAAATGTTTGTAATATAATATGTTGCTAGTAGTAGAAATATTGCATGTTGTGTGATTTTGAATTAAAAATAGTTGTACAAAATAATATAAAAATATTAAAGAAATTTAATTTGGGAAAATTTAGATTAATCAGGTAAAAAGGGCATGGGGTATTGTTTTCGAATTCTGGGGATAGCTCCATATTGGCGGGGTGGGTATGGGGAGGGGTTCCCCGAACTATACCCGCCCCGTTGCCAGGCCTAACCACTACCATCGTCGCATCCTCATAATTTTTCGCCACGACCATATAATAAAAGCACATATTAAGATGGGAATAGATTAGATCTGATGCGAATACCACCACCACCACCCACCACTTCGCACAACGCCACCATTGCACCACCACCACCCACCACTTCTCACCTTGGAAGCAAGGGTGTGTCACCTCCCTGTCGCACTGCGCTTGGGGTGCCACATGTATGGGGTGCGGCACCAACCGTGTCCCAACATTTTTTTGGTGGAGTGCGGCTAATGGGGGCGTCGGTGGCACTTTTGTAAATATGAAAAAGAAGAGAGAGGGAGAGAGAAAAATAAGATATGAAGAAAGATAAAAAGCTTACCTTTTAGGACATATTTGATCGAGAGGGAAAGAAGAGGCTAGAGGCGACTCCAATGGCCCTTCAATTGCGCTTCAATCACTACCTTTTCTCTCTTTCTCTTCTCTATCTTATTTCTCCATCCCAGTTCTTAACTTATTATCTTCTTTGTTTGTCTACTTTACTAACTTATATTGCTGCCTTTTTTAGGGTGAATTTATATTGTTGATGGGTTTTGGGTTTTCTTTGGTCTTTATTTATTTCTTAAATGGTTAAATCAAATATAAATTTGTGTGTAAATATTGATTATACTTTGTCTTTTTTAAGTGTGTATACGCTGCTTATGCTAATTAATTCTTTTTGAACTATATTTATTATTATTTTGTATATTTATTATGATATTATCAAATGGTATGTAAAATTGCCCTTTTAAATTATTTTTGAAAATGTTATCTTTAAATGTTTGTTGAAAAAGATTCCTTCAAATGAAAGGCAATAATAGTTTATTATTTCTATTGGAACTATACACAATCATATATATATATATATGTGTGTGTGTGTGTATCATAGATATGAGGAATAGGAAGAGAAATATGGAGATGTGTGTGAGAGAGAGAAGGGCAAGAAAATGGGAGTAGGCAGGATCTGGAGAAAAGGAAGAGATACATTTTCTTTATACATATGTATATACAAACACACAAATGATGTCGTTTTGTGTGACATTGCACCCAGCAAGGTGCAGTGTCCAGTATACTCTTTCTCACTATTATTTTATTCTAAAGGACCATAAAGTTGTAATATTGAATTAAAGTATATGGTAGATAGGATGCATTCTTTGTGGTTACTGTGCATAAAATACTGAGAAAGCATTTGCATGGCATATTCTTCTTTTTATGTGTTAGTACTTTGGTTTTATATCTAATTTTATTACTGTTTCATGTTTTGCTGCATCCTTATATTTGGTAGTTTTTTCTTCGATAGTCCGTCATTATTGTTCCTTGACAGTCAAGCATTGAATGTTATTAAGCATGCACTTATATGTCATACTGTATATTCTTCCCTTTATCGTAATTTATGAATCTAGTATGCTTTGATTTCCTAAATGGTTGATATGGTTTTTTACTAGCTTGATGTACATCTTAAGATTATTGAACATGTGGATACCTGATGAATAAGCGTTTTCATGAGTCTTTGGTTCATAATTTTCCAAATACACAATTTTTTTACCCTATCTTTTATTTAGACTTGGCAGACCTTTAACTAGAATAGGAAACCACTACTGATGGATAAAGATTGTGATTATGTGCAAGACATGCAAGAGTTTGATTATATAATATGGGGCCATCTTTCCTTACAATTAAAAGTTATGCCTCACTATTAAATAGGATAGTGAAAATGAGACAAATCAGTTTTATCAAAATAACAAAATAAAACGTTAAAAATGGGTAAATCAGAGTTAGCAATAAACTTAATTTGATCATGAAAAGATCAACCATTTCTAGAATATTAATCAAGGACTGTCAAATTTCAGCTTTCGAAAAAGCTCTCTTCTTCATACCTTACCTTATTTAAGATCACCCCTAAAAGGCAAGCATTCTTTTGTCCTACCAATATTATGCTCTATCAAAAATATCTGATCTTAAATTTAAAAGGGAACTTGATAAATGCTCTTTCACATTTGCTGAATTAACACTTCATGATACTAGTAATGAAACTGTACAAAAAGAAAGTGAGTGAACAACTTTTTGTTAAGGCTTAAGTACCAAACAGACCCTGAATTTTATGCGATTTAGCTTTTAAAATTGAGCTTCTTTTTTGGACATATATTAGCATGAAATTATTTAAACATTTCTATTCTGATCCTTCATTTTGATTTCTTTAATAGTGGGCAGACAACAACTGTTTTTGATGCACATTTGTGTATTAAGAATACTGTCTCTCTGAACATGATTCCTAATATACCTTATTGAAATGGCATGTGCATCATAGATTTTGTTTCTTATCTGATTTAGCCAACAAAATTTGTAGCGAGGTTCAATTGAAAAATTAAATTAAAGGTAGACTTGAAGGTTTGTTTTGTATTTATCCCTTTTGTAAACTAGCATCGTTTTTGGTCATTTTCCACCAATCGAAGGAAGTACTACCTGTGCAAAATAGTACGTTAGGTTTTTTGGGAAACAGTAGCTAAAAAGCACAAATTGACTAAAGTTGTTCACTCGTTTTCTTTGTGTACCGACACATTTTGATATCCATGGAGTGGTGATTCCACAGATACGAAAGAGCATGAATCATGTTCCATTTGAATTTAAGACATTCTATTTTTTGATGGAACATAAAAATTGGTAGGATAACAGGCTTGACTTTTAGATGTTCCCTCTTAAATGACGGATGATACAAAGAATATACTAGAAAGCTGAAAATTTTGGGGCCTTGATTAACGCTCTGGAAATGGTTAATCTTTTCGTGGACAGATTGAGGTTTATTGGTTAACTCTGATTTCCCTCCATATCCACTCTCCTATTAATTTGTGTGGCATGAATTTCATTGTCTTGAACAGAGTAAGCTTTTGATTCTGAGGAAAAACTGACATTTGGGCATCATCAGTTTTTCTGATTGATCTGATTTTAGTATACAGTGTTTCATTGCATGTTTTTATTTGCAAGCTTTTGGTGTTTCTGTTGCAGGAAAGCCTGAAGCTTCCACTGTTATTTATAGAGTTGGTGAATGCATGCAAGAGCTGATAAAATTGTGGAAGGAATATGAATCCTCTCAAGCTGAAAAAACTTGTGCAAGCTCTCAGAATGGTCCTACCCTAGAAATCCGTGTACCAGCTGAGCATGTTACCGCTACAAATCGCCAAGTAAGATTAGGAGACCTTAGTTGCTTTTTCATGGTTCTGTATATGGCGGGGTTTTTTGTTCAGTTTTCGTCCGTGATTTATGTGCCTGAGGAACATTCTGTTACTTCTCAATGTTCTGCTAACATGATATCTATAACATGATATCTATAACAGATCTAAGATGTCAATATCTTTGTAAGACTAACATGATAAAATTTTATGTGGTCAACTCAGTTTTGATCAAATTGTAACCTTACCTTCTTACTTTGATTGCAAAGTTGTAGCAAATTAAAAATAAGGAACAAGAGGGGCGGGAGCAGTGGAAGGAATTGAGGTAGAATAGGAGTGTGTTGTTGATGTAGGACGAGCCCGTGAAAGTTGGTTAGAACAATATAAGACGCTTTGGCCCATGAATTAGAAGTTGTTTAGTTTCTTTAATTTGCAGTTATCTTATTTAATTTGTTGTTATCTTATTAGAGTCCAAGTTAGGTTAGAAAAGTTGTCTAGGAGTATTATAAATAGTGATGTACTTCATTATTTTGATACATTGAATGATTAATTGATTAACTTTTGTGTGAGAATTATCTTTGTGATATTTACCCTTCATCCCAAAACCTCCGTCCCCATCATTTTGGTATCAGAGCCAAATTCAATCCATCCTCAGTCATCCCAAAATCAGTGTCATCACCTTGAGCAAAAAAAAAAAACTGCCAACCAAACGAAGCCTTATCCAAACCCTAAACCATCTCCCAAACCCAAAACGTAACATCACATCATCGCCTACAACGTACTACAATTGTTAACCTTCATAATCCCCAAATTTCAGCCTCTATCCAAATCAAGAAACCCTAGATTGTAGCCCACCTTTTCAGTTTCAAAACATACCAACAAAAAGAAAGGTAAAAGAAGAGAGGAAACGAAAAACTGAAAGAGAAGAAGTGAAAACTCGTCGCCGTTGCACCTTTACTGTTGCTTCCTGCCGCTACTTCCCGCCGTCAGAGTCATCTCCATTTTCGTTGATAGTCTTTCATCTGCTTGCCTGCTCCTTACCAAACTTGCGTTAATAATATAAAGCCAAGACCAGATTCGGGAGTTTAAAATATCTCCTGGCAAAATACAGTTAGATACCCCATAGTTTTTATAGTTTTTTAGTTTAGTCCCCCAAGTTTTCTTAAATTTGAAAAAATATCCTTTGAAAATTTTACATATCAGTCCCTGTACTTTCATCTTCTTCAATTCCAACCTCTGAAGTTTCATTAGTTTTAGTTCAGTCCCTGTTTCTTTGTACTTTCTGCACTTGAGTCCCTAGAGCAAGTCCAAAAAAAAAGAGTATATTTTTATTTGTAGGGACCATGGTAAATGTTGGAGAAATCAACGCCAAGCTTGATGCTTATATGTTACAACAACATGAACGTCTCAAAAGGATTGAATTCAATCACAACACTTATTGCAAATGCGGCAAATGTTCAGGCTTCTATTACAGCACTTACAATAAAAGTTGATGTACTCACGGAACGCATAGATAAGGGACAAGAAAATGCTCATAAGAATTTTGAAGACCCCATCCCGAATATTAATCATTTGAGACTACAGCAGCATGACCCTAATCCACGAGTTAATCCTCATGTTCTAGATCCTAGGATGAATGCAGTGGATAGAGGAGCAAAATTAGATGTTGGAGATTTCAATGGCGATAATGGTCTCGAAACATTCTTCGATTGGATTCACAGCTTGGAGAATTTTTTTCGATGGTATGAATTATCTGATGAAAGAAAATTGTTCTTTGTTGAAGCGAAATTGAAAGGGACAACTCGTATTTGGTGGGATCAACATTAGCGAAATTTATATACTGCAGCGAGAAGATGGGAAGATATGAAAGCTGCATTGACGCGACGTTTTGTACTTTCGGATTATAAGCAGCAAGCATATTTGCAGTTAACTGAGTTGGTACAAGGAAGTAAATTTGTAGCCGAGTATACTTCAATATTCTACAGTTTGGTTACACGGTTTGAATTCCCTTGGGTTGAAGAAGTTTTAATCTCCATGTACCGTCGAGGATTGAATTTGGAGATTGCAGGTGGTGTAGCTTCAAGTAAACTCTTGTTCTTGGATGATGCTGTTCAAGTTGCCACCCAAGTTGAGGATAATTTGAAAAGGAATTCTGTTAGGCCTCCAATACAATTCAAACTCGGAGAGAGCGTACTTTTGTGGAGCCTATTTTAAAGAGGCCAGTGGAAAGATTGTTAGCAAACCCTTCAACTACTAGCAGGCCTAATTGTACCTCAAGTTCTTCTAATGCTAGCAACAACCGTACGTCTAGGTGCTATAATTGTCGTAGTTTTGGTCACATGTCTTTTGAATGTCCTTCACCGAAGATGAATGTTGCCTCTTTTCCCTCTAGAAAACTTGCTATTGTTGATAGAGAGTGCGGGAAACCTGACTTAAACGAAGAGGTTTGCAAGCCGCTAGACGTCGAATATGAGCCCGCTGAGCAAGATTTGGAAGCTGATGTTCATTTGGAAGGATGTTTAGGTGTTCTTCGACCTTTACTTGTTGCTCAGAAACATAAGGATGATCCTAAAATCCATCGTGGGCGATTTTTTCAGACGAGAGTCATATATGCGGGACAGGTGTGCTCTCTTGTGATTGATACTGGGAGTCGTACGGATGTTATCTCTGAGGAAGCAGTTAAGAAATTTGGGTTAAAAGTTGAACCTCACCCGGAGCCATATGATGTTGCATGGATTACCAATACAAGGTTGCGGGTTACCCAGAGGTGTTTGGTTAAATTTTCCGTTGGCAAGCTTAAGGATACCGTTATGTGTGATGTTCTATTCCTTAAGGTTTGTCACATTATCTTAGGGCGTAAATGACTATGGGATCGTCATGCGCAAAATGATATTCGTGCTAATATCTATTCGATTATCAAAGGCAATATCAAATTCACTCTTATTTGCGCTCTCGACATGCCAAATTTGAAGCTTGCAAAGACTTCCTTGGTGATCCGACATGATTGTTCTTGTGTTGATGTTCATAACTCGACGGAGTCGAGTTTTTTTCAGTGGAGGAGAACTGATGTAGGACGAGCCCGTTAAAGTTAGTTAGAACAATATAAGAGGTTTTGGAAGCCATGAATTAGAAGTTGTTTAGTTTCTTTAATTTGCAGTTATCTTATTTAATTTGTAGTTATCTTATTAGAGTCCAAGTTAGGTTAGGAAAGTTGTCTAGGAGTATTATAAATAGTGATGTACTTCATTATTTTGATACATTGAATGATTAATTGATTAAGGTTGTGTTTGATAAAATTGATTGTTAAGATCTGAACAGTTTAGACATCTGAATAATATAGGACATCTGAATAATATAGATCATCTGAATAGAATTATATCTGAATGAAAAAATGTTGTTTGATAATTACTTTTTTCAAAATGTCTGAATAACATGTTTTTACTATTTTAACCCTATAAAAAAAAAGAAAAAAAAGAAAAAGACAACAGCTGCACTGTAACTTCGCCTCCCCCACCCCCACCCCCACTTTCTCCTCCCCCTCCCCCTTCCCTAGCCCCCGACCCCCCTTTCTCCTCCGCTCGCCCCATCCCCCCCTCCTCCCTTCTCCTCCCCTTGGTGTTGTTGGTGGTAGATCTGGTGTTGGTGTTGGTAGATCTGATAGTGGTGGTGGTAGATTTGGTGGTGGTGGTGGTGGCGCCGGTGGTAGTGGCAGATCTGGTTATAAATTTGGTGGATAGAAAAGGAAAATAATAATATTGAGGAGTGTATTTTTGTCTAAAAAATAGTCAAGCTCATTCAGACATGTCTCTTAATAATTTAGACTTGATTTTGTATCTTAACCGGTTAAAGGCATTAAGAGGTAACAAAAAAAAAAACGAACAGCCACCTGCCTCTTACTCGGTAAGAGGCAGTCTATTAAGAGGCAATAAGAGGTAATCAAACACCCTCTAAGTTTTGTGTGAGAATTATCTTTGTGATATTTATCCTTCATCTCAAAACCTCTGTCCCCATCAATTGTTCACAATATCTTGTTCGCCACTATCTGACACTTATGATATCAGAACAAATATAGACTATTCTTATCACATTTCAATATATGAATTTGCAGTTGCATAATGGCTTGTTCTTATTCTTGAGCAGGTGTAGTTTTCCATAAGGCATTTACATTTTTTTTTGTAACACATGGTTTAGATATTATTTATTCTTATCTTGTCCTCCTTTGTGGCTCGACCATACTGATGAGTCATCATCTAGGAATTTGGTTGCAAGTTTTCCTGGTAATCTGCGAGGACTGTGTGCTGTGGGCTGCCGCACTCTTATTTTAAACTTTTGATATGAGTTTATAGTTCTTATAGATATTCTCCGTACAGGCTCTCTAGTATTTTTAGGTCTTGCATCTTGTTTCTGTGGCTCCTTTTGGATGCTGAATGGAAGTTCTCTTGGAGGCCTGTTTATTAGTTTTTAAACTTACATTAATTGGATATGAGGTCAAAGCTTTTTTGTTCATGAAGTTGCTAGTGTTCTTTGGAGGCTAAAAATATATCTTTCCTTAATTGAAGGACTTGGTGAACTTAATCTGCCAGTTCCAACTACTTTGGCTTGGTTAATGTCACAAAACATGGCCTCTAGGAAATGCTAGTGTGTCAAGAAAAACTCAATTTTCAAATTTTCGGGGCAGGGTAAAGGACACTAAGGTATCGCAAAAATCAATAAATTAGTTATTTCATACTTATCAATTCATTTAGTACCTATAAAAAATTCACACAAAAGTTTTCTGGACACGAATTTTTGAGTATGAGCTGGATAAATGTTGATTAAGTAACTCCATGGATAAAAGTTAGCAGATATTTAGTGTTCGTATCTCGCCTCTTTATTTGTTTTGAAATAGAATACCTTTTCTGGCATCCCTATGAGTCTACCTCTGCTATTGGTTCTTCTTATCTTGTAAATGGGTGCTTATTTCAGTTTTACCTAAAGATGGGGAGTGGTTCTTCAGTAAGGAATTTGTACTCTTTCCACTTGATTGCTTTTTATGTATGGTACTTTATCCTACCTATGTTAAATATTTTGTCTTCCACTTTAACACTTAAATTTTCAAGGACTCAAGGCTCTGTTTTGGAATAAACCAGTTTTCAGAATTCCCCCATTCTTTGAAGTTTTTGAGGACTGCATCTTTCTCTTTTGGTTGGAGAAAACTCAACTGCAAGTGTTGAAGTGCGGGAGTAGAAGAATCCTTTGGTGTTGAACTCGTCTAGGGTCTGTCATGATGTGCGAAATTGACACTGAGTGATCTTCTTTTTGTTAAGGAAGACAATAAAAGTCGATTGTTTCTACTAGTTTATCTATTTTTCTGAAATTATATAGCCAATTGTTGGTACTTTTAGAGCCAAAAAGACATCCTTGTATTGCTGTCCATCTTGATCGGGGTAGTACATGTGGTGTGGATTGGGTTAGGGTTAAGGATGTAAATCTCACACAAAACAATTCTCACTAAACAAAATCTATTATAATAATCCACTCCGAATAAAATAACAAGGTACATCCATATTTATATACTCCTAAACAACTTTCCTAACCTAAATTGGACTCTAATAAGATAACTACCAAAATTAAAAATAAATTAAATATAATTTCTAGAATCTTATTTTATTTCCATGGGCTTTTGAAGCCTCTTATATTGGTTCAGCTATGTCTCATGAGGTCGTCCTGCATCAACATGTAATCTGTTTTGTCTTACCTACTGCAGTAGGGTAGCTAGGTATGTTATGGGTTCTGGATAGCGATTTTGGGAGATTTCTTGTTTATCATAGGATTTGTGGTGGGGGATAGGAAATCATATCTTAGTAGCATATGGGGTGTTGGATGTGATGCTGAAGGATTAATAACTGAATTTATTCGTGATTGTGGTGGATAGAGATTCTAGTGGTTGTTAAGAGTTTGAATTTAAGAATGTTGCTGAATGAGAGATACCTTACAGTAACTGATGTTATTGGATAGGAGGACAATTCTGGTTCTACAGGATCCAAAGTAGGGAATTTTTGAGAGAGATTCTTTAATCTCAGTTTAGGTTAGGATGACGACCGTTTCCATTAGAACTTTCTTATCACCAGAACTAAATGAAATCATCTTTTTGAGGAGATGAACACCATTTTGACATGGGTAAATGGGGCAGAGGGAATTGGAATATGGCTGTCATCTTCTACTTCTTTGTGGATGGTTGGAGTTTGGTTCACCCCTTTCTATATGTTCAAGTTGGTGGAAAACATAAAATTTTTATTCCAGATTGGGAGGTTGCAGGAGAACTGTAAGGGCGAGGAAGATGTAAAGAGGCGGCTCTGTCTTGAGTGATAATGTGTCCTGGTTTTTGTGAAGAGAGGGGGACATTTCCACTCGGGTCTTCAAGGTCTTCAAGTTCATGTCACTAAACATTGTTTGTAATACCCCGAACAAAGAAAAACAGAATCAGAATGAAATATTATTGTTTCTCCAGCTTTATTTTGCTGCTTTCTGTCTCTCTCTCTCTCGTTCTCTAACGTTTTCTTCCTATTTTCCCTCGGTGCCTATTCGTTCCATTTTTCATTTGGTTTATCCATGCATAATTTCTTGAGTTCGAATCTTCCTTCGTGTATTGTGCTGTACCTGCAGTTTGAGTTAGTTTGCTGCTTTTGGTGCAGGTTAGAGGTGGTCAGCTATGGGGGACTGATATATACACTGATGACTCTGATCTTGTTGCCGGTATGTGCTGTGGTGATAATTGCGTGTTTTTATCAATTTTACTAATCATAAAACTTTGTGGCATGTAAATACACGTGTACTTTCCTTTTTTTCCAGTTCTTATGCACACAGGCTACTGTCGCCCAACTGCTTCTCCTCCTCCACCTGCAATTCAGGAGTTACGTGCTGTAATCAGAGTTCTACCCCCACAAGATTGTAAGTTCATATGAAACCAAATCTTGCATTCTAAGTAACCATCCTAATCGTTACTTTGTTCTGCTAATGCTCTCAGTTAAACCTCATGATAATGGGTAATGCTAGGGGTCTCAAATTAGTCTCAAAGGATGTGGCATTGAATATTTTAATAATACTTTATGACATAGCCAAACAAATAAGATCTACCTAACCAATGTAATGATGCCACATTATTTGCGACTTTTTGAGACAAACAATTTGAAACCCCTAGCATTACCCCATAATATTCCATCAGGGCCCTCTTTTAGTTTATTTTGGTTGTATACTTGGTTAGGCATAGATTCTGCTGACGGCTTAAAGAGGTAATATCGTAACAGTTGGTTAAACTATGAATAGCTAAACTCAAGTTTTCAATTTGAAGTTAGGCCACAGATTTTACCATCATAATCACAGTAAAAAAAAAATGGATTTTATTCTGATGCTAATCTTATTTCATTCATGTTATTTTGGCAATTGCTTTAGGCTACATTTCTACACTGAGAAACAATGTACGTTCCCGTGCCTGGGGAGCTGCTATTGGTTGCAGTTATCGTGTTGAGCGTTGTTGCATTTTGAAGGTGAGACACATTCTTTCTTTTAGTGATTCTCTTAAGTTCTATATCTTAGGTACCTTGTGTTGCAAATACGTGGATCTGACTTAATGCAGTTGCACTTATTTTCTAATTGTATTTTCAAACCCTCCTTATCCATGCTTGGAATAGGCTATGTAAGAAACATAGGCGGTTTTTCTTTATTTTATTTTTTTCTAATTGTAATTCTTCGATTTTTGATTTTCTTTTTCTCCCTTTTCTCCATTTATTTTACTTTCCTAGAGAGGAGGTGGGACAATTGATCTTGAGCCGTGTCTTACGCATACCTCAACAGTGGAGCCAACTCTTGCACCGGTGGTTGTGGAGAGAACAATGACTACAAGGGCTGCAGCTTCGGTATTGTCTGCCTGTTTGTTTTTAAACTCTTTATTTGTAAAAAATAACAACATTTAAGATATATATATGTATATATACATATATATTTTGTTGGTTTTGGAATACAATTTTTTGTTTTTACTTTTGTCCCTTTTAAAATGTTATTTTATGCTTTCTATGAGATATTGTATGATATCTGTGTTTTTAGTGTTTTTGTATCATTGTATGTAACTGGAATTTCACGATGTACAGTTATCTTATATCTCAAAAAATCGGTAGATGTCATTTTTTTGTATGCCGGTCCACACTTATAAAAGAATTACATGTATTATGAGGGCTAAAGAGTTACTAGGTAGTGGGTATTCAAGTATCCTACACGACTTTCTTCTGAGAGGGTATGTTTGAAATTTCCTTTCATCCTTTCTGCTGTATTTTATAGGTAATATTGAAAAAAAAAAGAAAAAGATTAAAGGTCGGAGTAATTTTAGTGTTTGAAATGCATTATCTATAGTTCTATACTGTTGTTAAGTAGCTTCTTGGCTATGCTTTGACAAGTACTTAACTGAAATAGAATATTTATAGCAGCATTAGTTAATGTAAAAGATAGATTAATAATTTATTATTCAAATATAATTTTGTTCTTAAAATTTTGGAGTATTAGTTATTAAAAGAGATTTATTTATTCATTTTGGACGCAGCAGCTATTTTTTTAAATGTCAGAAGCTATAGGATTTATTTTATAGAAAATCGTGTGCAGCAGGGGTAGTTTGATGCACAATTGTGAATTTGGGTCAAAAGACAGAACAGTCCCAAACCTATCCTCTCTTTATCAGTTTGGACCTTGAAGTTAACTTGCAAAGGAATTAAGCTGGGCAATTGTATCAAAATAGTCCCTCTTCAGACGGGCATCCACGTTTTGGACGGAAATTATTATGTGCCCGTTTTTTTTTGTTTTTTTGTTTTTATTTTTAAAAAAGAAGATTCTCAGGCTTTTATAGGGGTCATGTGTTTAAATACGTTGAATTTTTTATTAAAAACTGTGGATGCCCTTTGGAATTGTAAAGCATTGTAAGGAAAAAATATCAGGGATAAATAGTAATTTTCTTTTCACTGTTATAGAAAATTTGTTATTATTATTATTGAAAGATGTATTAATTCTATACATTATGTTATCAATTACATTTACAAGAGTCCCTAATTTATACAAGAGTAGGAGCTAGTGGAGGAGGAAAACAGGGCAGTGGAGAAGCACAACACACATACACTCACATACAACACTCACAACACCAGTTCTAACACTCCCCCTCAAGTTGGTGTATAGATATCTCGCATACCCAACTTAAAACACAAGGGATGAAACATCTTACTACTAAGACCCTTAGTCAGAATATCAGCTAGCTGATGTTCTGTTTTTACAAAATGTAAGCAGATAAGACCACTGACTAATTTTTCTTTGATGAAGTGTCGGTCAATCTCAATGTGCTTCGTTCTATCATGTTGTACCGGATCATTGACAATACTAATGGCTGCCTTGTTATCACAAAACAACTACATAGGCCCTTTAGTTGAAACACCCAAATCTTCTAGCAAGGTTCGAAGCCACATTAGTTCACATATACCCAGGGCGATAGCTCGGTATTCAGCCTCAGCGCTAGATCTTGCCACAACCGACTGTTTCTTACTACGCCAAGTGACAAGATTACCTCCAACAAATGAACAGTAGCCTGATGTAGATCGACGATCTTCTATAGAGCCAGCCCAATCTGAGTCGGAAAAAGCTTCGACTCTCATATGACCATGTGGTGCAAACAATAAACCTTTACCGGGTGCAGACTTGAGATACCTCAAAATTCTGTAAACGGTTTCCATATGACTTTGTCGAGGATCATGCATGTATTGACTGACTATACCCACAACATAAGATATATCGGGTCTAGTATGAGACAGGTATATCAGTCGTCCCACTAGACGTTGATATCTTTCTCTATCAACCGTAGGTCCTGTGCCTCCTTCTAGATGATGATTAACTTCAATAGGAGAATCAGCAGGTTTACATCCTAGCATGCCCGTTTCTGTTAAGAGATCAAGAACATACTTTCGTTGAGATAGGAAAATTCCACTGGAAGATCTTGCAACTTCAATACCAAGGAAATATTTCAAGGTGCCCAGATCTTTGATTTCAAACTCTTTAGCCAGGCTTACCTTGAGGTTAACTATCTCTTCTTTATTATCCCCTGTCACTACAATGTCATCAACATAAACAATAAGAATGACAGTCTTACCATTTATATGTTTGACAAATAGAGTGTGATCTGCTCGACTCTGTTTGTACTCAAGTTTTATCATTGTTTTGTGGAATTTACCAAACCAGGCTCGAGGAGATTGCTTCAACCCGTATAACGCCTTTCGCAGCCTACACACCTTTCCCTTGGTGACAGATGAAGCAAAACCAGAGGGTATTTCCATGTATACCTCTTCTTCTAGATCACCATGAAGAAATGCATTTTTCACATCCAATTGCTGAATATCCCAGCCAAAGTTTGCTGCACATGAGATTATGGTACGAACAGAGTTCATTTTTGCCACGGGAGCAAAAGTCTCCTGGTAATCAATCCCGTGAGTCTGAGTGTACCCTTTTGCAACTAGCCTGACTTTGAGTCTTTCAACTGTCCCATCTGCCTTTTGTTTCACTGTATATACCCATTTGCAACCAACTGGTCTTTTCCCATAAGGAAGAGTAACTAGTTCCCAAGTATCATTCTTTTTCAGGGCATTCATCTCTTCTATCATAACATGTTTCCACTTCTCGTTGCTAATTGCTTCTTTCCACCCCTGAGGAATAGATATAGAGGACAAAGAAGAAACAAAGAAATGGTAGGATGCAGATAATTTATCATATGAAACAAAATTCGAGATAGGATGTTGTGTACAAGACCTGACACCTTTTCTAAGAGCAATAGGAATGTCAGTATCATCAGAAGAACAAATAGGATCATGATTCATACCATTAGTATTACCAAGACTCAGTTCAGGGCAAAGTTGGTCTAGTGGTGCAGCAATGGTGACCTTATTCTTCCCTTTTCGAGTATAGGTCCTCAACTCAGGCTCGGACTGTAACTGTAACTCCCCCTGTGTAGCAGTATCAGAAACAACCACAGGAGTAGAGGAAGATGACTTATGTAACTGTAACTCCCCCTGTATAGCATTATCAGAAACAACAGGAGTAGAAGAAGATGGTATAATAATACTTGTACTTGTATTTGTAATACCAATTTCGAAAGATGTCTCCTCATCAATAACATCCTCCCCCTGAGGAGACGGTGAAGAAGAATAAAAAGGTTCAGACTCCCAAAAAGTGACATCCCGAGTGAAATACTTTGTGAGAAGGGGGATGATAACATTTATAACCTTTTTGGGTTGGAGAATAACCAATAAAAACACACCGAAGAGCTTTGGGATCTAATTTACCTCGAGTGGGGGATTTATCATGAACATAGCACACACATCCGAAAACTCAGGGCGAGGGAGAAGGAGTGGTTATGTGCTGGAGAAGGGAGATAGGACTTTTGTTTCCTAGGCTTCTAGAAGGAAGGCGGTTGATTAGGAATGCCGCAGTAAGAACCGCATCACCCCAAAAAATTTTAGGAGTTTTCATGGTAAACATAAGTGTGCGGGCAACTTCTAGTAGGTGTCGATTTTTCCTTTCTGCTACGCCATTTTGTTCTGGAGTTCTGACACAGGAAGTTTGAAGAATGATCCCATGCCGGGAGAGGTAAGATTCAAAAACATGATTATTACTGTATGCACGACCGTTATCACTATGGAGAATTTTGACTTTAGCGTTAAATTGAGTATGAATCATTTTATGAAAGTCCTGAAAGCAATCAAAAACTTCATTTTTGGAACGCAAAAGGTAAATCCAAGTGACACGAGAATGACAATCAATAAAGCTAACAAACCATCTAAAACCAGAACGGGAGACAATCCGAGAGGGCCCCCAGACATCTGTATGGATGATAGCAAAAGACTCAGACTGACGACTGTTAATAGTAGAATAAGTCGAACGTTTGTGTTTACCAAGTTCACACGGTTCACACAAAAACTGAGTTCTGTTACAATTCTTAACCAGAGACGGAAACAAAAATTCCAATACTGAAAAGGAAGGATGACCCAAACGACGATGCCATTGATGGAGGGAGGCCAGGTTGGAGTCTGAAACAGAGTGAAGAGCCTGAGTAAGGGCCATGTTAGATGAGGGAACATCTAAATAATAGAGACCATCAACTGCACTACCACTGCCAATCTGCTGTCCCGTCACCAAGTCCTGAAAAATACAATGGTTTGGAAAAAAAGTTACGGAACAATGCATAGATTCAGAAAGACGTTGGACAGATAATAAATTAGCAGTGAAGGAAGGAATATGAAGAACAGATGATAAAGTCAATGAAGGGGTACAAACTACAGAACCACTCCCGGAGATAGAGGACATAGAGCCATCAGCAACTCGAACCTTGTCCTTTCCCGAACGGGGCATATATGAAGTAAAAAGGTTTAAGGACCCAGTTATATGCTCGGAGGCACCTGTATCTATAATCCAACTATGGCAAGTAGATGAAACATGAAAAGCACGAGGAGGGATACCGGTCTGGGCATAATGAGAGGAAGTAGGATTGGAATAGAATTTCCGAAAGAAAGTGATTTCCTCAGGAGTCAGTGCATGAGTAGTGTCTGCGGTACTAGGTACATCTGCAGAAGGTGGAGGAGTAGACATGTAGGCATGAGATCCACGTCCACGACTAGAACGACCGCCACGTCCTTTAGGACGCCCATGAAGCTTAAAGCAACGGTCTCGGGTATGATTCTTCCCCCCACAATAGTCACAGTCACGGGACTCCTTCTCAATAGGAGAGGGAATGAGAAAGCCATGCTTAAGATACGAGGCAATCAAGGCTGATCGGTCAACAAGATTTGGTTTGAGTACCATTACCCGACGTCTACTTTCCTCTTGCTGGATTCGAGCATGAGCCTCTCTCAGTGATGGAAAAGGTGTCTGACCAAGCAGCTGTGCTCGAACGTGATCAAATTCTATATTCAAACCAACCAAGAAATCTACAACCCTATCTTCATTAATAAACTTTTGATAAGCCGTGGCATCTTCTCGACACTTAGCTGAGAAAACCCGGTAATGATCAAGCTCTTGCCAGAGTGCATTAATCTCTGCAAAATACTGTGCCACGGGTTTGTCCCCTTGATCCAACTCACGGATTCGCTTACGGATATCATATGCCTTAGACATATCACCAGAAACAGAGAAAGTTTGAGAGATAGCTTCCCAAAGTGCATAGGCAGTGTCTAAGAACATGTAGCTACTCCGCATATGGGGTTCCATTGAGTTAAAAATCCATGTTTTGACCATGAAGTTATCGGATTTCCATTCTTCTTGAGCAATACCTGCTTGGACAGGCATGGTAGTTGTACCAGTGATAAAGTGTTGCATTCGGTTGGCTTCAATTGACATACGACATGCTTGGGACCAGGCAAGATAATTGTTGCCATCCAATTTAAATGGACTAAGAACCAAAGCAGAATTGAGATGGTGATTTCTAAGCATCTGTCCCTTATTGGTTTCAGTGATAGGACCAGATTCTGTCATGGTGATATATTAGGAGCAACAAGAATTTATCCAAGGAATTTAACAACAAGGATAATATATAGGCTTCCAACAGTAAGCACCAGAAGTATGAGAATTGGCCAAACAGTAATATGTAATAAGGCAGTATGAGAAAAAAAATTGGCAGTATGAAAAATGGGCAGAACTAGTATGATAATCCTAATACTGAGAATAGAGACCAAGCCCAACTCTGACCCATATCAACTATGCAGTAAACAAAGAAGCCCCAGTTTTTCTTTTGCTTTGTTAAGTGCCCCAGTTCGTTTTCAAACTGCAGGTGGTATCACAGTGAAAGAAAAATGAACTGACCGAACCAATAATAGGCCAAACCCAAACAAACCTGATTTTCTTCCGATAAGACCACTGTGGATGGGTAGAGGAGAGAGAGGCGATCACTGTGCAAGGAGCCGCGCCGGAAAAGGTCGCCGGAAAGTACCTCACGCGCCGGCGCGTGGCGTCGGCGGCGCGTGGCGGCGCGTGCGGCGGTGGGTCGAAAACTGGAAAGGTCTGGGTTGGTCGCCTGGCTATGGGTAACCCAATTATGGGATCAATTCCAGTGTATGTGATCGTTTAAGCAATTTTCCAAGGAATAATAGCTAACAGTGCGACGGAAGGGAAAAAAAAAAGAAAAAAAATTCTGATTAATGATCGAGCTCTGATACCATGAAAGATGTATTAATTCTATACATTATGTTATCAATTACATTTACCAGAGTCCCTAATTTATACAAGAGTAGGAGCTAGTGGAGGAGGAAAACAAACTGTTTTCCTCAGTGGAGAAGCACAACACACATACACTCACATACAGCACTCACAACACCAATTCTAACAATTATTACAGGTCTGTGGGAGGTCAACAGTTTTCTGACCAAAAAATGTTCAATAGTCATCCTTTTTAGGTTGTATTTTGTGCATACACAACTGTACTCTTTTACTTGTGTACCACTATACATGCACTGCCATCTTTTTTTTCTAGTGATTGCTAAGTTCTCATTTTCTCTACTATACGTACTTATATAAAATATTTCTTATTATTACAATTGTTTATTACTTCATCATTATTTTTTCTTAAAAAAAAACATGTATTGTTATTTAACAATACCTTAATCTGAATTTCATTCAATTTTTTTATTAAATTTAAATTTTCTCTTATTTGTCCGAGCATTCTCAGTGTTAAGGTTTATTTTAAACAAGTATTTTTGTTTAAAAAATTTCCTTCATCTGAAATTTATCTTTCCTTTTTTCCCTTTTATCTCTCTCTCTTTCATCCCAGCATTCTCAATATAATGCAGATAGTTCTGTGAGAAAGTAAACATCGTTTAATTTAGTTATATAGAGTTAGATCTGGTTACTAATCATCTGTATTCGCAAGTATATTAAAATCCCGTGCCTTCATTCAGCAGTTGTCATAGGTTTAGTTCACATGGTGGTTGTTGTATTTGGTTTTGTAAAAGTAATTCTCCACTTACGTATTCCCTTTTGTTGTTATAGAATGCACTACGGCAACAGAGATTTGTACGCGAAGTCACAATACAATACAACCTGTGCAATGAGCCTTGGTATGTTTCGGGTCCCTACTCTGTCTTTTTTTTTTCCCTTCTCATCTTAATATATTCACTGCATCCTGGATACAAATAAGTTACCTTTTTCTTTCTTGAATAACTCTATAGAGTTTGCGAGTAGAACCACTTTAGTATTCTTATATTTTGATCTTCATATATGGTCTCAGTTCAATCATCAGATGAGAATTTGCAAGGTCAAATTATTAACAGTGTCATAGTGGTTTAACAGGCTTCTTATCTACCTGGCAACACTTGGCATCAACATATTCTTAGTGCACATCTGCTGATTTTTATGGATATACTTTGTGGGAATATAAATCTAGATTTTAACTGTAGGTTTGGGCTCAAACTTGTATTTCATTTTCTTATCAAAATCTGGTTTATAAAGAAAATAAAGGAAACTTTAAGGTAGGACAGAAAAGAAAAGAATGGATAACTAGTAAGTTATCCTTGAATTTCATTTTCTTATCGAAATCTGGTTTAAGTTTGTGAGTTTTGGATGGAAAAGAAGGGAAACTGAGTTTTGGATGGAAAAGAAAGGAAACTTAAGTTGGGACAGAAAAGAAAAGAATGGAAACTTACAAGTTATCCTTTGCGTTGTTTGTGATTTTAAAGACAAGAAAAGAAAATTTAACTTTTAAATTTAGAAAGCAACGCGCCAAAACTTTGAAATTACAAGGATAAATTTCCACAATTAGAACTTAGGGTTCAATGTTTCATATTGTGAAACTTCAACGGGGTAAAGTGCCTGTCTGGGAAAAAGTATGTGTCCCAAAAATAGAATGGTAAAGTGCAAGCCAAGACATTCCTATAATTCTTTTTTTGGTGGTCAGATAGTTGGTTGTTAACTTGTCGGTTATGTTATGCTAAAACCTAGTGTCAACTATGTTAATATGTTTTCAGCATATCCATAAATATAGTGACATATGTGCCATGTGAAGCTAGCAGTGTGGGTTAATCATAGTAGCTATGGCTCAAGTTAGCGAAGGTTGTACAATTAATATAAAGTTGGAAAAAGCATTTATTTTATTTTGAACTTTTGCATGATTACATAAAAATCTGAGTGTTTCAATCTTCTCACCAAACTCTCTTCTCCAATTTCTCTCTTTTCTGCCTATTCTATCTCCCTCAAACTCTGATTTAAGTCTCAATTCTATCTAAATATATCTATCTAGACTATCTTCAAGTTAGGATCAAGGTTATACGTTTATTTAGGGCTTGCTTTTTGGAGTAGTCAATTTTCTGTTAGGATAGGTGGTTACTTATGTTATACTCTCTCTCTCTCTATTCCAAAATATTAGATCAACTTACTAAAAATGTGAAAATTAAGGAGATAGCTTATCCTCTTGAGAAATGTCGCACTCAGTTGTATATTTATACTTCCAAAAGTCATTTTGATCATATACTTTGGAACAAATATAATATCATTTTGATCTTATATTTTGGAATGAATGGAGTTAGGATATAGGGACCATCTTGTCCATGATTATTATTTTAGATGGGTAGTCCAATGGACTATAGAATGGTATTGGATGGTAAAGGTATCTCATTAGTATAACTCCTGCTTTTTGTTTGTAATTTGTACTTGCAAATTGTGCTGAAAAGGAATGACAGAATTACCCGGATAGGTACGCAATACTGGACCTTAAAACAAAATGAAAATTTTCAAATTACTCAAAGGCCCTTAAACTCAAATTCAAGCCAGTTACTTCTCGAAGAACTAGTGACTATATTGAGAAAATATTTGTTTTATCATCAGTTGTGCGTGTTCAGAACACTATGGTTAAAATCATTGTCTCCTTGGTTCTTACAGTCTTCCTTTGTCTTTTCTTTGTTTTCTAGGTATACTTATCTCTGTTAATATGTCATTTATAACTGGGAAGATGTAATTTATGATCATATTATTGTTTAATAGTCACATGGCTTCTTAAGTGAGTAAGGTCAGCATTTAAGGGTTCTTAGGTCTTCTAGTGTTACTATTCATAATATATGCGAACCTTCAAGGTTAAGATGCTAGGACAATCCCTAATGGGTTAGAGAAATGGGTAGTTCCAAGTTGGATTCAACTAATTGTGATTATAACAAAATATCTGCGTTTCGCTTTAGAGTTCCTCTAACAATGATATCAGAAATTCCTTATTTAGCATACGCCTTAAGGTTTTGATATTAAGTGAAGCTAAGATCTCACCCTTTTGCGCTTCCAACAGTGTTAAAATATTCATAATTCATCCAATAAGTATAATTCAAAACCATAGATTTCATTTGAAACCACATTGCATTCATACCCAATCAATCTGACTTAATTCATATAAATAAGCAGTAGCAATACAAAAATAGCTAATATCCATCAGACAAGTCAAATTTTAACTTTTCATGGTCAATAATATGCTTACTGAAGCATATGATTTATATTTCAAATCTTTCCTAATGTCTTAGTTAACTATTTTAATAAAATTATTAATATGGTCCTAGTTTCTTTTGCTTCACCCTACTACTCGAATTTCACAACTGTTGTTATGTTAAAATACAAAAATTAATTACTTCACTATTCGTTCGGCCTTGTGCTGAATGCTGATTCTTCTTTTCTCCTGGCTCAAGGGGACACCCAGGACCATTTTCCTGTTTGTTAATTCATTTGATAATTTTCTGCCATTGGAATGTTGTATGTACTTATTTAATGACCTTGTTTTGCTTGGGGAGTTAGCTCTCTCTGTCATCATTCCCACCTATTCTGCATGTGTATAGCTTGTCAACACCCCCTAAAAAAGGAGGGGTGGGATCTGGTTTATGATTGGATCTGTGTATAACTTGAAGTGGTGCTCACTTGATTAAATGGATTTAGCCACCTAATTCTGTTCATACAATTGTTCCAAGTGTCAATTTTTATTTTATTTTTAATGATATTAATTCTGATATGCATCTGAATTGTCTTCAGTACTTTGTTATCCGTCAATAATGCTTCAAGTACTGCTATTCTGGTAATATTCTCATCTTTAGAAAACGGTACACGAATTGACCTCGAGTCAGTCATATATCCTACATTGTCCATGTTTAAATTAGGACATAAATCGCGGAAGGAAGAATTTCCTGTAACTAAGGATTTCCTTCAAAACATTATATGTAATTAGTTACGCTAATGGTCTTAAATAGTCATGGTAGGAATTTTCTTTTCTGTTTTTGATGTATACACTAAACCAAAGGCCATGCAACAGATATCATGCAATCTGGGAATGCTCCTTGTTTTTGGTGAATTTAGACAAATGCCATCTTGTTCTTGTTGCATTTTTAGGAGGTTTTCATTCAGTTTCAACTTATTCAATCTTTATGCTTGTATAACTTTTCAGGACTAAATACAGTATTAGTGCTGTTGCTGACAAGGGTCTGAAAAGGCCACTTTATACATCTGCACGCTTGAAAAAGGGAGAAGTTTTGTATTTGGAAAGTCATTCTTGCAGGTACGTTTTACAGAACTGCGTGTTGGAAATTATTTTGTATCTTTCATATTTTTCACTTTTCAGCATCTGTTTCATGCAACGAAGACCCTGAATGTCATATTTTACTCATTTGGGAAAGTGACGAAAATATTAATCTTATATCATTTTTCATGACAACATGATTGTTTACGATAAAAATGACCAGAAATTGTAAAAATAGGATTCTTTTGGATGACTCTCTAGAAACTTGAGTTCATTACTTTCTTTTGACTATGAGCACCATCTTTACCAACATTGCCTTGCTCATTGCAATGCAGTGATAGTTATATCAGAAAATTATACTCCCTCCATGTCAGGATAAATGTATTTGTCCTCTTCCTAAAATCAATAAATCTTATTGTTCTTTTAGATATATGCAAAGAGACTATGACCATGATACATTACATATAATTTAGTACTAATGTCAAAGCTTGTGATTTTGAAAATCTAAATATATATGTTAATTATAATTTTTAGAAATGGTCAATTCGACAATAATAGCCAATAGAGGACATTTATTCTAAGACAGGGAGTATGAAGATATATAAAAAGTACTTTAACAATGATGGCAATTTTTTTTTCTATAGTAGTATCATGCATCATTATTTTAGTACATAACTTGTTATGATATAGGCTCAAACCCCTATTATCTCCTGTCCAAGCCTATATCAACCCCACATTGATATCCTATACTACCAATGTAGGATTTGCCCCTCATATGACAAGCTTACATTGGTATTCATAACAGTCCACCATGCTTCCTTACCGACATCCACAACGGCTTCACTCTATCGACACTAGCCCAACGTACACGTTTACACGTACCAGTAATTTTAATATGGCCTCTAGGCAGTCATTTTCACTTAGTTGGTAGTTCACGGATTGTTTGCTATGATACCAATTGTTACGGTATAGGCTCAAACCCCTATTTCCTTGTGAAAAGCTAGCTATCCAAGAGGGAGGTCCAAGCCTATATCAACCACACATTGATATCTCATAATCCCATAGTACCGATGGGGGATCTACCCAAGGTTCTAAAAGGCGCTAGGCGGGAGGCGGGCGGCCAGAGGGGGCCTAGCGCCTAGGGGGCCTAGGCGGGATTTTTATTTTAAGTCAATTTTAATATTTTATCTTATATTTATCCAAACAAAATCTATAATATAAAGCAAAATAACCTATAATAAAGATAATAAAGGCATTTGCTTAAAGTTCAAACACATTCATATTACCAATGTCAAAGTTCAAATACAAACATGCAATTGTTCAAATTTTAAACACAAACAAATAATCAAAAATACAAACTAATAGTCATCATCTCCATATCCCTTTATATCTCTAACTCTTCTTCTTCATATCTCTCCAAGATAATGTCTCCATCGGACTTACACTCATACTCCTTTAAGATAATGGCCCACGACGTTATTTCGTAGCTTAGTTATTAAAATAAAAATAAAAATAAAAAAACAATTGCAGCCCTAATTTCTCCGCCTAGGCCACGCTTAGGGGCCTAATTTCTTCGCCTTACCCGCCTAGGTCCTGCCTAGTCCCACCTAATCTCCTAGAGGGATTTTTTTACCGCCTTGGGCTTAGGCGAGGCGCCAGGGGGCCTAGCACCTAGGCGTGGCGGGATGGGGGGGCCTAGCGCCTAGGCGGGGCCTAGGCGGACCTAGGCGGGGCCTAGGCGGACCTAGGCGGGGATTTTTAGAACACTGGATCTACCCCCCCATATGACAAGCTCATGTGTGGTTACATGTTTCCCTTATTTCATTTTTAATATGGGAGAAATATGATTCTTTTTTCTTAGTTTTCCTCCACACTATCTGAAGAATGTTTTTACAAAACATTCCTGATATATATGACCCTCCAAGGCAGAACATATTGCTATATCTGCTCCATAAAATATTCCATATTGATTATGTTCAACTAATTCAGATGTGGTGAAGCTGAGGTTTCATATCCACCGTTTTGATCAATTTACTTTACTATGGACAGTATTTTTAATCACTTACGTTGAGAAGTCTGAGTCAAACTTTTCTGTGTTCTTCTTTCTGAAATTATGAATTGTCTGCAGGTATGAGATCTGCTTTAATGGGGAGAAGATGGTTAAGGCGGCAACATCAGTTCTTGCAAATCAGGCTGAGACAGAGAGATCTCAAACTCACTATTTTCATGCTACAAATGGTGAAAGGACTGCAACAGATGGTGATAATATTGTTATTGATGTTTTCCGATGGTCACGTTGTAAGAAACCCCTTCCCCAAAAATTAATGCGGTCTATTGGTATTCCTTTGCCCCTTGAACATTTGGAGGTATGTGAGTGCTAAACTTGCATGTTATGTTAGAAGAATGTCTTATACTTTCTGGTTTTCTCCTTTATTCTCTACTCCTTTTCTTTTTATGGAAAATGTAAGATTGTAATCTCTCTTATATTTCCAGTATGTGAATTGTTATATTTATACAAGAGGTTTAGGAATTAAAAAATGAAAAGGAGGAAAACATATAAGAAACATGTTTCCTTGTTTCCTGTAAATGCCACTAGCCACTATCTTCTTCTAACACTCCCCCTCAAGTTGGTGTGTAGATGTCTCGCATACCCAACTTGAAACACAAAGGATGAAACATCTTACTACTAAGACTGGGAGCTGTCGTTTTACACTCCAAAATTAATACCTTACTAACACTCTACTAGCACAAAACTTAGTATAATGACAAGCAAGGATCGATCCCACAGAGAAGTGAATTAGTCTTTTACTTATTCTAATATTCCTATTATTTCTATTAATGGGGGGTTTTGAGTTTGATTCACTAAACTAACAAAAGTAATTAAGAATGATCAATGAATAAAAAGCTTCAGTTCTTCAGTTCAGTATCACCTTAACACAATTATGAAAAAGTCAAGTTTAACAATATTTATCCTTCAATGAGATTAATAACCCTAGATAACCGCAATCGCTAATTATCCGAAATTCTCCTTATGTGTAAATCAAATGTGACAATCGCCTCAAGAGAACCTAACTATTATATAACCTAGAACTATCAGTCTAGATTTAATATAACAGCAGCATGAAGAATTAGAGAATTAGGTTATTCCAAGCAACAATTACACAATCAGGAATTATTTAACTTGCCTTCTAATAACCTTAATAATATCCAAAAGCTTGTCCACAATCAGATACTATCAAATGCTACTTATGATCAGATACAATATCGTTTGCTTAATACTATATCTTAATCTAGCAGATGATATTAATTAATTAATTTAATCCTGCAGAAATCAAATCAATCAATCTAATAACATATAAACAGTTCAATCAGATTATCAGAATAAATCTCATGTAAGAAGGAATAAATAAATAAAACCTGATTAAACCATTAATTATGAAAAAGGTTCAACATCCCTTAGAACTGAAAATAAGAGTTTAGCCCGACATGCCTTCAATCTCCTCCAATTAGGGTTACAATTGTAGTTGTCAAGATCTCCCTCATAATAAATCAAAAACATCTATTTATAGTCCTAAGATAATATCCTAAGTCTCTAAGAATTAAGAATCCAATCTGAAGTAGAAATCCTCAAAAATTACAAAAAGTCAAAGCTGGTCAAACTTGGTCAACGCCGCCTTTCTCGCCGGGGCGAGCATTTTATGCCTAGGTTTCTCGCCGGGGCGAACTCCCGCCGGGGCGAGGATTTTTGAACTGAATTTCTCGCCGGGGCGAGAAACTCCAGAATGGTTTGGGCTGGGGCGAGCTCTGGATCAGCTGGGGCGAAAACGGGCAGAAGGTTTCTCGCCGGGGCGAGAAACTCCAGTATAAAGTTCTCGCCGGGGCGAGAACCACAATTTTCCAAATTTTCAACTTTTCTCGTTTTGGCTCCGATTTTTCATTTTTTTCTACTTTTGACTCTGAATCCTCCTGAAATCAATAAACAACCTAATAAGTGCATATACACAATAAAACATGCAATAAACTAAATATAAAGGAATGAAAATAAATGAATATTATGCACTTATCAAAGACCCTTTGTTAAAATATCAGCAAGCTGGTGTTTTGACAGTGTTCTAAAAAGCGGCCTAGGCGGAGCGCTAGGCCCCCCCTGGGCGCCTCGCCTAGGCCCAAGGCGGCGAAAAAAGCGCTCCAGGAAATTAGGCGGCGGCTAGGCGGGTTTAGGCGGGAAAGGCGGGACCTAGGCGGGCAAGGCGGGGCCTAGGCGGAGATTTTTTTTTTTTTAATAACTATCCAAACCAGATCTTGATATATTTATTTTTCTAATGATTTTACCATAATCATAATGTAGGTTGTAGCATATCAAATCACAACAAGAAGTGAATAAGATCAAGTCAAAATGGATAATTTTATTATAGTTGTAATTTTTTGAACTTGTACCAACTTCAAATTATATAAATGATGATACATTTGTAATATTTAGTTTAATTCAATATAATTCTTAAATTTATGTTAAGTTTTTTAAGTTTTAATATTGAATTGAATTCTTGAAATTTTAAATTTTATTATTTAATAGCAATATTGTGTTTATGAATAAAACTAATACGTTAAAGATATGTTAGCCATACTTAGCATGGTATTTGTCATTTTCTCTAAGTTCTCAATTTTGAAGATTACACAAATAAAAATAATTTCATAATTAATAATATCAAATGTCTCATTCAATAAACTTCACACTAATTTTTAAAAATAAAATTTATTTAAATTTTTTAGAGAGAAGAAGTACGTGTGTGTATATATATATATATACGGAAGGGATCTAGTCAGGGATCCCTTATTTTCTCTAAAATACGAACTTCTAATCTCAGCCATGGGATGACATCCAACGGCCAGGCTTTGGGGGGAAGAAAACACGCGGGTCGCGAACGGGTAAAAGGAGCCCAGCCGGGTCAAAGAAGAAACAGAGCTCTTTTTTTCCCCAATTCGAAATCGACGAATTCTCTCTGTGAGTGTAGCGAACCAGGACAAGCTCGACGGGAGAAGACCATCGCCGGACATGGGGTCGAAGCTCACACCGAACAAATCGAAGATGTAAAATTTCGAAATTGATCTGGAAGCGCGACGGGAGAAGACCAGTTCTCTCTTGGGGTCGAAGCTCACACCGAATCTGATCTGGAAGCTCCGGACGAAATCACCACAGCGACTGGTCTCTGGCTCCGGCCAAGTCGACTCGTAGAAAGGATTAGCTGGAGGTGGTTTAACGCCAACGCCAAGTCGCCTCTCTAATATGTCCATGGCTTGAATTGTATTGCTTGTCCAATCCCCTGTTTGTTGTTGACTAAATGTATTAGGATACGAGGGTAAACACGCTAGGCCGAAGATGTAATTCTGTATATTGTCTAAATTAAAGCTCAATTTGGAAGATTAGCTGCTTCATTGCGTATACTGAATTAGGAAGTTTTCTCGATTATAACTTTATTTGGCTATATAATTCATAAAATAGCATGGTTGAGTTTTTGGGCTTGCCAAATGGATGGTTTTTTGGCTGCCAGTACATTTTTTATTTGTAAAGTCATGGTTTTTTGCCAAATGTCTGATGGATGGTTGAGTTTCATGGTTTGTAATTTGACTTTTGCCAAAGTCATGGGTTGTGGTTTTTTGCCATTTTGGTTGAGTTTCATGGTTTGTAACAGATGGATGGTTCTATTGGTAATCCATGTTTCTATTGGTAATCCATGTTTCAGTTTCAGTTTAACACATGAAACATACCCCTTATTTGGTAATCCAAAATGCAAATGCAGCAAGGGAGCTGCTGTAAAAATATTTTGCTGCTGGAATTGAACATAAAAGAGAAACACAACCTGTGAACTACCATACATAAAATAACCATACATCGACCAAGGGAACTCCAGTGCTGCCATACAACCTGTTTGAAGAATAACTCCATACAAACCTGTTTGACAAACCATACAACCTCCAAACTAATTCAAACCATAAGACATGATCTTACACAACATACTACATAAGACATGATCTTACACAACATACTACAGTACGTAAAAAACATAAAATTCATACATCCTCCAAACTAATTAAAATACAGAAATACAAGAAACCCACAACCGCAAAGAAACTAATGAAAGCAGCCCCTGCCACAAAGACGCCCATCCTGAAACTTGTATCAACTCGGTATCAACTCGTTTTTAACTTGCGGAGTGTAAAGTTGTTGAGAAGAATTACCAGATGATGCCATTTATGTCTCTTGTACACAATGCTGCATTCTGCAAACCCAACAACAATGTACATTATACTATATTCGAGTATACTGTATGTAATGTACACTATAATGACTGATTAGGGTTAAAATTGTTCTTTTTAAATTTGCTCCAAGTAAAACGACTGGTATCCTTTGTTTAATATTGAAGATCATGTGTTATCCCCTGTTAAAAATACCTACTATTTGATGAGAGCTCAAAATTATATATCTGAAAATTTTGCAATGCCTCTTAAAAGTTTTATTGGAACACCAGAGACCTGAAGTTGTTTATATATAGAACCCACCTGAGTGCGCTCTCAAGAGTAACTTCTGTAATAGTTACATGTATATTGGTTTATATATACATGTAATAGATGCAGCAGCCATGTCCGTTTATATGCATACGATTCAAGGAAGAAAGTACAAAAACTCTAAACCCTTACCCGTTAACACTAAACTGTCGGCGGAATCCGGCGATGGTCTTCTCCCGTCGAGCTTGTCCTGGTTCGCTACACTCACAGAGAGAATTCGTCGATTTCGAATTGGGGAAAAAAAAGAGCTCTGTTTCTTCTTTGACCCGGCTAGGCTCCTTTTACCCGTTCGCGACCCGCATGTTTTCTTCCCCCAAAGCCTGGCCGTTGGATGTCATCCCATGGCTGAGATTAGAAGTTCGTATTTTAGAGAAAATAAGGGATCCCTGACTAGATCCCTTCCGTATATATATATATATATATATATATATATATGTATATATATATATATATATATATGAAGAACAGTTCTGATTTTACAAAGGGTAAGCAAATAAGACCACTGGTTAACTTTTCTTTGATGAAGTGTCTGTCAATCTCAATGTGCTTCGTTCTATCGTGTTGCACTGGGTCGTTTGCAATACTAATGGCTGCCTTATTATCACAAAATAACTGCATAGGCCTTTTAGTTGTAACACCCAAATTTTTTAGCAGGGTTCGAAGCCACATTAATTCACATATACCCAAGGCGATAACTCAATATTCAGCCTCAGCACTAGATCTTGCCACCACAAACAGTAACCCGTTGTAGACCGACGATCCTCTATAGAACCAGCCCAATCTGAGTCGGAAAAAGCTTCAACTTTCATATGACCATGTGGTGCAAACAATAATCCTTTTCCAGGAGAAGACTTGAGATACCTCAGAATTCTGTAAACAGTTTCCATGTGGCAATGTCGAGGGTCATGCATATACTGACTCACTATTCCCACATCATAAGATATATCGGGTCTCGTATGAGAGAGGTATATCAATCGTCCCACCAAACGTTGATATCTTTCTCTATCAACTGTAGGTCCTGTGCCTCCTACTAGATGATGATTAATTTCAATAGGAGAATCAGCAGGCTTACATCCTAACAAGCCAGTTTCAGTTAGCAGATCAAGAACATACTTCCTTTGAGATAGAAAGATGCCACTGGAAGATCTTGCAACTTCAATGCCAAGAAAATATTTCAAAGGACCAAGATCTTTAATCTCAAACTCTCTGGTCAGTCTTGCTTTGAGATTAACTATCTCTTCTTTATTATCCCCTGTCACCACAATGTCGTCAACATAAATAATAAGAATGGTAATCTTACTCTTTATTTGTTTGACAAAAAGAGTGAGATTTGCTCGACTCCGCTTGTACCCAAACCTTATCATTGCTCTGTGGAGTCTACCAAACTAGGCTCTAAGAGATTGCTTCAGACCATACAAAGCCTTTCGTAGCTTACAAACCTTACCCATAGTAACAGATGAAGCAAAACCAGGAGGTATGTCCATGTACACTTCCTCCTCCAAGTTACCGTGAAGGAATGCATTTTTTACGTCTAATTGTTGAAGATCCCAGCCGAAGTTTGCTGCACATGAGATTATGGTACGAACATAGTTCATCTTTGCTACAGGAGCAAATGTCTCCTGGTAATCAATTCCATGAGTTTGAGTGTACCCTTTTGTAACTAGTCTGGCTTTGAGTCTCTCAACCGTTCCATCAGAATTTTGTTTGACTGTATATACCCACTTGCATCCAACTACTTTTTTTCCGTAAGGAAGAGTGACTAGTTCCCATGTATCATTCTTTTTTAGGGCATTCATCTCCTCGATCATAGCTTGTTTCCAATTCTTATCACTAAATGCTTCTCTCCACCCCTGAGGAACATATATTGAAGACAAGGAAGAAACAAAGGAGTGATATGGTGCAGATAATTTGCTATAGGCTAGGAAATTAGAAATAGGATGTTGAGTACAAGCTCTAACCCCTTTTCTAAGAGCAATAGGAATGTCAGTATCATCAGAAGAACAAGTAGGAATGTCAGTATCTTTAGAAGAACAAGTAGGATTAAGATTCTCACCATTAGCATTATCAAGACTAGGTCCGGAACAAGGTTGGTGTAGTGGTGCAGAAATAGTAACCTTATTCTTGCCTTTTCGAGCATAGGTCCTCAACTCAGGCTCAGACCCATTCTGTTTAGTACACTGTAACTCCCCCTGCGTAGAATTATCAGAAACAACAACAGGAACAGGAAAAGTAAAGCTTGTAATACTAGCCTCAGGAAGCTTCTCCTCATCAATAACATTCTCCCCCTGAGGAGAAGGTGAAGAAGAATAAAAAGGTTCCAATTCCCAAAAAGTGACATCCCGAGTGAAAGACTTTGTTAGAAGAAGGATGATAACATTTATAACCTTTTTGGGTTGGAGAATAACCAATGAAAACACACCTAATAGCTTTGGGATCTAATTTTCCCCGAGTGGGAGATTTATCATGAACAAAGCACACGCAACCAAAAAATCTAGGTGAAGGAGAAGGACTAGTCATGTGTTGGAGAAAAGAGATAGGACTCTTGTTCCCAAGATTTCTAGAAGGAAGGCGGTTTATAAGAAATGCAACAGTCAGAACCGCATCTTCCCAAAGACATTTAGGGATTGACATAGTGAACATAAGAGTGCGGGCTACCTCTAGTAAGTGTGGATTTTTTCTTTCCGCTAATCCATTTTTTTCTGGGGTTGTGACACAGGAGGTTTGAAGAATAATGCCATGCTGAGAGAGATAAGATGCAAAAACATTATTATTACTATATTCATGACCATTATCACTATGGAGAATTCTGACCTTAGCGTCGAATTGGGTTTGAATCATTTTATGAAAGTCTTGAAAACAAGCAAATACCTCATTTTTGGTCCGCAAAAGGTAAATTCAAGTGACACGAGAATGACAATCAATAAAGCTAACAAACCATCTATGACCAGAACGGGAGACAACTCGAGAGGGTCCCCACACATCAGTATGGATAATGGCAAAAGGTTCAGAATGTCGATTGTTAGTAGCAGAATAAGTAGAACGTTTGTGTTTACCTAATTCACATGGTTCACACAAAAACTGAGTTCTGTTACAATGCTTAACTAAAGATGGAAATAAAGACTCCAATACTGAAAAGGAAGGATGTCCCAAACGTCGATGCCATTGATAGAGAGAGGTCAGACATGGGTGGGAAGTAGAGTGAAGAGCCTGAACCTGAGTAGAGGAGGGCATGTTAGACGAGAGAACATCTAAATAATAGAGACCGTTAACTGCACTACCACTGCCGATCCTTTGCCCTGTCACCAAGTCCTGAAAAACACAATGATTTCCAAAAAAGGTTACTGAACAGTGTAGGGATTCACAAAGACGTTGGACAGATAGTAAATTTGCAGTAAATGAAGGGATATGGAGAACAGATGATAATGTTAATGAAGGGGTACAAACGACAGAGCCACTCCCGGAGATAGAAGACAGGGAGCCATTGGCTACTCTAACCTTGTCTTTTCCAGAGCGGAGCGTGTATGAAGTAAAGAGATTGGAGGACCCAGTCATATGCGTAGAGGCACTTGTGTCTATAATCCAACTAGGGTAAGTAGATGAGACATTAAGAACACAAGAGTGTATACCTGATTGTGCGAAATGAGAAATAGTACCAGCACTATTAATGGAACTAGATTCTGCCATGATGAGATAGTAGGAGCAACAAAAATATCCAAGGAAATATCAACAAGGATATTATAAAGGCTCAAAAAATTAGCAGAGAGTAATTCTAGAAACCAAAGGGAGTGCAATTAATTGTACTACACAATAAAACCACTTTAATTAGCAGTACAGGAGATGGAGCAACAAGAAGTATCCAAGGGAATAACAAGGATAATTAACAAGCGCAAAGATAGCAGAAAATTGTATCAGAAAAAAAATGTAGCCCTTGAATGCTTTTAGACCTGGATTAGACCAAACCTGAGTTTCACTCAAAACAACCACTGTAGATGGAAAGAGGAGAGAGAAAAGCCACGTTGAAAAAAGTCGCCGGAAAAAGTCGACCACTGCAGATGGAAAGAGGAGAGAGAAAAGTCACACTGGAAAAAGTCGCCGGAAAAAGTTGCCGGAAAAAGTCGCCGGATAAAGGATCAGAGCTCTGACACCATGTTAGATTGTAATCTCTCTTATATTTCCAGTATGTGAATTGCTATATTTATACAAGAGGTCTAGGAATTAAAAAATGAAAAGGAGGAAAACAAGGAAGCTTGTTTTCCTTAATACAAGAAACATGTTTCCTTGTTTCCTGTAAATGCCACTAGCCACTATCTTCTAACAGAAAATAAAAAAAATAGTTTAAACTTCCAGAACTAATTTGCATCAGTTGAAGCTAAACTGAGCTCGAGTTCAGTTGTAACTGGTATATATTGTTTTAAAATTAATTACAAATTTAAAATAAAAATTAGCGAACGCTTCACCATGTGTATAAACTTCACCATGTGTATGCAGTATACGTGTAAAAATTATGATGAATTCTCTCTTTTTCTTGAGATGTTTAATTAATTTTTCTTGTCTTTTGTTACTACAAAACATTATTTTGTTTCTTTATAACAAGTAAACTTTACATAAACGATATCACCGTCAGCTTTATTAAGCAGATTTAGACATGTTGGACATGTCAAAGAACATCATCAACGCTTAAAATTTTCTTTTAATTGTGCACATGTAAGAGAAAGTGCAAAACTCATATGTAAGGTCTGAGCATCGTGGGTATCCTACATACATGTCTGGTAGGGACATTGAAAATTGCGTCGTCATCGACTTGTAGGGGAAAAAGGAAAATACTTGTAACCTTTAAATACCATTGGGAAGTATGAGGAATTGTGAGACTGTTTGGACAGCCATATGAGTCTCATATTTGGAATTTCATTTCTTATGTAATTTTTTCTTATTCCTTGAAATACCCACAATTTTTTGAACCTACCTTAGTTGAAGAGTGACCATATTAGTCTCTTTTGTGCACTTGTTATTTAGATGATGGTACCATTTCCTTTGATTGGTACAAAAGGAACGTTTTTTTCCCGAAAATGTAGGGTATTAGAAAAACTGCACTTTTTAGGGGACTGCTGCTGATGTTTGTAATAGCATTCAACTATTTCTAACGAGCCCTGGAAAGATACTTTTAAGACATAATACCTTGTGGCCCATAGAACAAGTGATTGGGGAACTGTGAAGCTCTTATTGTACTAGATGTACACATGCAAAGCACGGGGTCTTATTTTATTTTTTAATTTTTGTAACAAATATCTTATTGGATTAGAGTTACTAATGTTTATATTTTGATTTAATTATTATCGTATTGGATAGAGTAATTAGTAATAGCTAAGATGATCCTCGTACAAAAGTTGTTGCCTTCTAAAATTATAGAGATAATCTCTTCATTACTCACAAAACTAAACGTGCTTTTCACGTTTAGTCCCCAAACAAATTTTCCGTCCAAATGGTGCATCAACTTTAAAATTTCTTCAAACTTACCCAAATTGTACAAGACAAATGAAAAGAGCCAACTCCAGCTATTAATCACACACACATGTAGCCGGTAAAACATATTTTGAGGGCTATTTTTGTCCCTACACTCCCTTCTTCCCCAATTCACTTTCAATCATAATCCCCAACTTCCCTATCATCTAAAAGAAAAAATTCAGCTACTTGTGGTTTTAATTATAGTATATAGACTAGGGAGGGTCTTACTTATAATGCTTAACACATTGGATGATTCTGTGTGTAATTGAACAGGTGATGGAGGATAATCTTGAATGGGAAGACATCGAGTGGTCACAAACAGGTGTCTGGATAGCTGGGAAAGAATATCCGCTTGCTCGGGTGCATTTTCTTTCTCCGAATTAGTGAGGCTTTTACCTTGTCTCTGCAGATAGCATACATTCTAATGCCGTGTATGTACAAATAAATTATTGTAGTTCATGTATGGAGGTGATCATGTGGTTTTGAACTTGTTTAACAATGCTAAATTATGAATTTCAGTACTTCAAATTAAACCTTTGGATAATTTCATTGTTCATTTGGATGTCGTGTTTTGATTTTTGGAATTTGATTTAATTTGCTTGGAATATGGGTATTTTTTTGTTGCAGTTTCATGTAAAACAGTTTTTATATAAGGGAAAATGGAGTATGTGTTTTAGACACACAAGTTTGGGTGTGTCCTGCACCTGATACGACGTAGTTTTGATTGATAAATTGGTGAAATGTCAAAACAATCATTAATGAAAATGGTGAAATGTCAAAAATACCATTAATGAAAACTCTTAAAATAATAGGAAACATACAAGCTTGTGTGTTTTTAAGACATACTCTTTTTTCTCTTTATGTAAATTAGTTTACAACATATTTTACGTAGCTTGTGTAATAAGTTGGAGCATCTTGCTTTGCGCAATTTTTTTGAAATTATTTTTTTTTTCTCACAGGAATAAGCTGTAATGTACGAGTGTATGACAAATATGTTGAAAATGTATACTTAAAATGTCCCTATAAGCTGAAAAAATGCCTAGTTATTATTATTTTTTTCTTATATGAAGGTGTACTCTACCAATACCTTATTTTGAATATGCTAAAATAAATATTATTTTCAGCTTATTTTTTAGAATAAGTTGCGAGCTATTCAAAATAAGCTGTGATAAATTTGGCCAATTGTTCTTCATCAAATTCAATTGAACCCACAATATTGAAAGTTATGGAAATTAATATTTTTTCATATAATCCTTCACTTCGGACATGGAATATTTTTTAAAAAATTAAGTAGTTCTTGAATATAAATTTTAACTTAAAGTTTTTTCTTACCAATATTTTTTTTGGGTTAAAAGGAGAAGGTATTATTGAAATGAATTTCTGAGTTCTACGTTCAATGAATTAGGATCCTCTCCATTTCATGGTTCAGATTTAAAATGTGTTGGAATTAAGTTTGATGTTCTAGAAACTAGGAAGTGATTACTTCATACTGGTAACCTAAAAAAAAGAAACTATAAAAAAGATATTCTTCACAAGATGCTTAAACATTTTGTATAGAATATTAGTTGCATACCATTTTAAACTGGAAATTTTGTTTTTATTTTCTGAATTATATCTTCAATGGATAGTTTTATTGCATTTATTAAGGAACTTGTATATTTTAATGCTGAGGACTTGGGGGAACATGGGAAAGAGGAGGGGGGGGGGGGGGTTGTTTCAGTTTGGAGGGGAATTAAAGGAATATGAATTTATATTTGTCGTCTAGAGTTGTGCTGATTTCGTAAAGGATAGACTCGAATTTGTGATTAAAATTTTTACTCTTAAATTATCGTGATTTGCGTGTAGAATTATTGAAACTTGCACGGAGTACTTCAATTTTTGTGTGAGCAAGTGCCTTACCAAGGATAAGGGAAATAAAATCTACGTTGATTTAATTTGATATTTATAATTGAAGTTCTTTGTTTGATCTAGGGTTTGTTTTGTGGGGGGCGGGGGATTCTGAGGGGCTAGAGCTTTAAGTATGAGCCCCCGATGGCTTTAGACAGGCAAACATATATTCACGTAGAGTATTATTTCCTTTTTATTTTATAAAAAGAGTTTTATTTATAAATTTTAATAATATATTTTATCTTTTATATTTGTCTTTAAATATAGCTAATGTATAGTTTAGTTGTGGTGGTGGTATGATAGTGAAATTTAATTGTCACGAATATTATGTTGTTATATACACTCATCAATAAAAAAAAAGAAAAAAGAAAAAAAAAACTCAATTGTGTGGAACAGTTCCCCCCCCCCCCCCCAAATAAGACTTTTTGTACCAAGGAGGGAGTATTATTTATCAATAAGAACAATTAAAAAAATATGTATTATATTGCTTGTCTATGTAAGAATAGGGGTGAGTATGATACGGTTAGATGCATATACAAGTAAAATCATAACGTAACTTAAAAATATGATTATATTCAATTTTTTGTAATTGTAATCAGAGTTAATCAAATCATTTGATTATGATCGATTTTGACTTTTACTTTGCGGTTATAGTTTTTATTTCGGTTAAATTTTAATATAAATTGATACCCTCATCATTTTTTACTTCAGTGGTCAAACTCTCATACTTTTTTGAATTGTATTCAACTGAATTTGCTACATCAAAAATTGATGGGGTGGCGTACATACATGAACAGGACATGTGTAAATAATTAGTGCTTATGTGTAAATAAATACTATAAATACTAGGTATTCTTAATATCTTACATAATATACATTCATTCTACAAAATCTTAAACTATAAGAAAATAATTCATCTTTTTAGTAAGCACATTAACTTGGGTTCACTGGGATTAGTCACATGCAATTTATCAATATGTATATCACCTTTGTTGTATATTCCTTTTAGAACAATAAATATCTAAATGTCCTTTTTGATCACAGATTTTGCACTGTAAAAAAGGTGAGCAATATAATGGTCTGTGCTGTGATTTATTTTTGAAAGTCTAATATTTCTAACTTGTTTAGATCCATAAAAAGATTGATATCAAATGCCTTGTTAATCAAAACTGGATCTCTGTGCACTTAACACCACATTCATGTTCTCTTAATCAATTACTTGCTGTATTTAGGAATTGAGGGAGGAATTTATATTAATCTTTCACTTAATCTATTACTTATTATAATTACACATTCGATGATCTTTTGTACGAGTCAATTGTGAGTAATTAATTGGTCTTGAGTTAACTCATAACATTAAATTTATTTATTTTGTTTACTCAAAGTTGATTTTGAATAAAAATTATGAAATTAAAATTAAAAACTTACAAACTAATTAAAAACAAAAACTTAAGAAAAAATACCCACGAAATATATGGAAAAATAAATAAATCTTTAAAATAAATAGGATTGTAAGTATCAAATTCCATGCTTGACACTGACACTGAGCTAGTATTAATTGAAAACAACTTATTAAAATTGAACAAAAGTTTCTGAATATTTAAAAGTATATGAACTGAATAAAGTATTGAATGAAAAAATGTGTTTAATAATTGATTTGTCTAAAATATTTGAAGAACTGTGTTTTCCAATTTTAACCCTCCAAATTCTTTTTGAACAAATTGTTTGGTAATTCTAAATATATAGTCTATCTAGACATGGCTAAATAAACTATAACTGATTTCAAAACGTCAAAAATTAATCCTATATTAGGAATAAATGAAGAATGTATTTAATACCAAGCTAATCTATATATATATATATATATATATATATATATATATATATATATTTCAAGTCAAACAAAAATATCAACATAATTTGCATTATTGTTTAATAAGTTCATGTCCCAGTTATGTAAAATGTACCAGAAATGTCAAAAAACATGTCATGTCTCAACTCTTAATTAATATCAATTTCGTTCTAAAATGTAGGATTATTATTGATCTTTTAAAAATTAATTTAAAATATTTTTAAGTTTAAAATTAACATCTATTCAATTAACTTTAGTTAATACAATGGTGAATATTGTAAACTATCTAAAAATTATTATTATCAATAATATTAAATTTAAATTTAAAAACTTTTCAATTTGATATTCAAAAATTCAACTTTAATTTTATATCAGAACGGATGGAGTACTACACAACATATTAAAAATTATAAATAACATTTAGAAAAAAGCAAACAAACAAACAAACATAGGCATTTAAATTACATGCGAGTGTAAGGACATTTTTGTGAAAATGTTATTAAGTGAACCACCTGAACGAAAAAGTCAGATGGATTACACTTTTTGAAACAAGACCTTTTGATCCTATTAAGCGCATTTGATAACCAGTGTGTACTGCTTAGGTGCTGACCTAATAAATAACGAGACCAATAAGTGAGTTTTAAGTGTTTCCAAACACATCCTTCATTCACTATGTTAAATACTTCGGTTAGTTCTGAAGACTGATATTAATTTATACAAAAATCTTCTTATTATACTTCAAAAGGTCAATATAACAAAAATACACCATTTTAGATATTTTAAAACAAATCACCTAAACGACCAAGTTTATCATTCAGATAGTTCATATTCTGACCAGCATTTTTCAGCCTAATATATACTGTCCGAACAAACCAAATTACCCATAAGCATTAAATCTTGTGGAAAGCGCGGGTACGATTCTGCAGTTTTTCTTCCTTGCAGTATGTTTTTTTAACAAAAGAATAAAAAATATGATGGGTAAGATAAGAATATTTGTACTAATTTATAATTAAGACTATTTTATTTTACAATTAGTCCGTTATTTAATCCCATGGACTATATTTTGTCATTTCTAAGATGGTATTATATAATTCCTTTTCGAGATCAAATGACCTTAAAAATAATAACAAATAAATCATGAGATTAAATAAAAGACTAATCCTAAGTTAAAATAATCCCAAATCATGTAAAATTAGTACAAATAACTCTATTCCATCCATTATTTTTACAAACAAACGTAACCTACTCCCTTTTCCTCCACTGCCATCCTTAAACATAGCCTACACCCTTTTCCTCCATTGCCATCCTTTCTGTGTGCTTCTCAAGTCAAAAGCAGTTTGTGTGACACTAGTATATTCTGCTCTCACAGAACATGGCATTTGATTTTTCTCAATTTTGCTTTGTGGTGTTAATAATACATTGACTGAAATATCGGAGTGACATGCACGCACGCGCAGACACACACACAGAGAACAAAACTTTTCATACTCAAGCAGCTTCCTCAATATGGTAAATTATAGAGTGTACACAAGCTAGAAGCTACAATAACCCCTCACCAACTAGTAATACATACACTCCACAACAAACCTTTTTCTGCATGGCGGAAAACTGGCTCCTTATTTGTTAAAGAATAAGACTCTCTTTTTCCCTTTCTTTTTATCACCAGCCTGCAAGAAGAGATGCTACAGTTATATGACTGACAATGTACAGGTTAAGCAGACACCAAGAGAAAAATATTGCAAATCCAATGAAAAATTGCTTCAAACAAACCAGCTTTAGAGGGTATTTAAGATCGCTTATAAGCAATCGAACATGCTTATAATCAGTTTTAAAAAGCATAAAGTGTTTGATAATCTGATTCTAAAATCACTTTTCATGAAATAATCAAAAACTCCAATTTGGAGCTTTGATTATTTGTCAAATCTAATAATCATGTTTGACCAAGTATATTAGGAGTTGTAATTTGTTACATAACAAAATAAAAGACTCAAAAACAACTACGAAGGACTCCTTGCCTAATAATAATATACTCTAATACTCTCCCCTCAAGTTAGAAGTCTTATATTACGACTTACAACTTATTACATAACATAATCTTAAAAATAAAAGACTCAAACCAACTACGAAGATTGATGCCCTCTTCAATTTGCATAGAAAAAAGATCGATTTTTTTTACGCCTAAAGTAAGATTTCTCACACTCGGTATATAACTTCACACATCCACTTTCCAAAGATATCATGTGCCGACAATAACGGAGAATACTCGTCTCCCGTAACAAATGTGAAAGACTCTCTATCCTTAAAAAATAACTACCAAGGACTTCTTGCCTTCCTTAACAACGGAGGATTCTTTAACCTCCCAAAAAAAAAAAATCAAAGGACACACGCCTTCCTAAAATCTCAACCCCATATAATCCTTACTTTCAATCAACCATTTACATATTCAAGGAGAGAATTAACTACTAAGGACAAACCATTTTTTGTTTCACCACAAAAACAAACCATAAATTTTTATTTTATTTTCTCTAAAAAAAACATTAAAAGAACTGTAAGAAGAAAAGATACCAGCCGCCGGCTATGTGTTGCTGACAGCAGAAGAAAGACTTCTAGTGGGCCTCCCAAGATCAAATTAGCTCTGATACCACGTTAGAGATAAAATAGATGTATTGAATATTGTTATGTTATTACAAAGAGTACTGAAGCCTTATATATAGGCTACTAGTTGAGTAGTGGCCAAGTATGTGTGAGCACCAAACATACTTAGTGACCAAGTAATAATAATAATATACTCTAATACTAATCCATCCCTATTTATTTTAGTAATTTCATCCATTACCCATTTTTTTTCTCAAAACATTCATTTTTAGTAATTTACACTTGAAATAAGTTATTAGAATTTTATTTTATTTTTTCCTATCAAACACTTTTCACTTGTTACTAGTTTAAGTGCATTTTATTTACCAAACATAAATTATTTTTTTAAAACTTATTATAAGCAAAAGCAGGAATCAAAATCAATAATCACATTTTTTTAAGCAATCCCAAACACTCCAAGTTAACAACACTTAAACTGAGGGATAAATACTTTTTTGGTCACTGTACTTTATGTCAACTTACAAATGACTAACTAAACTTTTTTTTCTTACAGTCAACTAACTGAACTCAAGTTTTCTTACAAAACGTTAAAAAATCCGTTAAGTCTTTTAACTTTAGACGAAAATGAACACATCAGCTGTTGAGTTGTAAAAAAGAGCTAATGTGGCAATGATGATTCGACGTGGCCGTGACTATGTATGATGTGGCTACTCTTGAGTGGAAATGAAATAAATTTTTTATAAAATAAAATAAAATCAGAAAATTTAGCAAAAAAAATGGAAAAAATAAAATTAATAATTTACTTATTTTGTTGATTAATAGAAAATGAGTTTTTAGATAATTAATAACAAGTATAATTATTTAGCAAATTATAAAAATAAAATATGTTAAAATTAAAAATCAATTCTTATTGATTTTATATACATACATATTTATAAATTTGTTTTGACATTACATACATTTTTACTTGGCAAATTAATGAATTATGTGTAGTAAAAATGATTTTTTAATTAAATTTTAACATTTAAATTAGCTAAATATTTTTACTGTTCATCTTCTTCTTCATTCAGATCTAAAAAAAATTCAAACCCATCATCCACCTCCAAAAGCTTAGATCTACTAATTATTCTTTAAATCGTTCACAGTAATCACTTGATTCATTTAACCCATTTCATAGAAATTAATTTGAGTCCCAATTTGTAAAACTTAATTTGAAACTTCAGCTACTAAAACTGATCGCATCGAGGTCGACAAGGAGACCATTGACCTTTTAGCGTCTCTGGGTATGAGCGAACTTCCAGGGATTATGCTCAAGGAGGAGGAACTTCTTCGATGCCAATTCCATCTTTTCCCGCAATTCCAAATCTACCCCATGATTGATCACTTGGAAAAATCCCCAATTTTTGCAGGCACCGCCGATCTGGGTAACTAAAATATCTGGGTTTGGTTCGGAAAGATCGATTAGTGGGATGCCTTCGGCTTCGGTGATGGTGAGTTTAGGCCTGTGTTCAATGGCTTGGATAAAACTTGGATCAACTTCTCCCATGGCGGATAATAGATATTTCTGGGTTTTTCTAGATAATTGAAAAGAAGAGGGTTAATTAGTTTGTAAGAATATTAATGTTCATACTCTAATATTAATGTGGTTTGAGATATTTACCCTCAAATGATTAATAATTGTGAAAAAAATATTTGAAATAATTTTCTTTAATTACACATAAGCATGTTCAGGCCTAGTCATCAGTTTATATTGAAAAAATTAAGCCACGTAAGTGCCACGTCAAAGTTCCGTTAAAAATTTAACAGTCAAGACGGAATTTGAAATTTTTGTTAGTAAAATATAGTTAGTTGACTGTAAGAAAAAAAAATTTAGTTAGTCATTTGTAAGTTGACATAAAGTACAGTGACCGAAAAAATATTTATCCCCTAAAACTGAACATGTGTTGCACGTGATAGGAGTTAAATCATTTTCCCCCATTAAACTGGGGTTGAATTTACGCTTACATCATTTAAGTCAATTTTTTTACAATCGATTCATCAAACCATTTGTTACATTTTTTGTTAAATAATTTGACTTTTAACATAATTAAGGCATGTGACTGAGATGCTCTCTCCATGTCATATATTTGTCAACTTGACTTGCCATGTAGAAAATAAAATAAAATAATAGCTAAATATTCAAAACAAAATACAAACATCTTCTCTCTCATCCTTATCTCTACTTTTCACATCTCAGCCACACATTTATCTTCTTTTTCTCTAGCTTTTTTTTTCAGTTTCCCAAATTGAAAAGTGTCAAAATTTCAAATATAGGTAAAGTTTAAACTGTTGTTAACTATTAATCGGATTGATGTGTCTCTTTGATTATAAATCTGGAAAGACATGTATTACAATAAAGTCTACTGCGAATCTGAGTATGGCTTGGTTACAATACTTGGCTACTTCCGATTGTGATTTTAGATAAAAGAGATGGAGATTTGATCGATGTAGATTCAATGATTTTGCTGCCCCATTGTTCAAAGGTTGTGAGCAATTGATTCTTGATGTTGAGTTGGGTAGTAAGACCTTGGTTTTTTGGGTTAATGGGAAGGCCTAGCTTCCGAGTGGTAACAATTGAAGATGTGGTGGCCATGGGTTTATAAGCAGGTTGGTTGTTTTTTGCCCTTTTCTTATTTTACATTCTTTTAGTTATATATATATATATATATATATATATATATATATATATATATATATATATATATATATACACACACACACACACATATAAGTTTAATTGTCTATTTGTTTATTTTTTTTAAAAATTTTGTAGTGATGTACTAAAACTTTATTTATTCTTGCTTTTAGCATATATTTAGTTTTTACTGTTATTTTAATTATTTTAATTTTAATTTTATTTTTTTATAATTTTTTTTTTAGTTTTTACTAGTTTTACTTAATTTTAATTATTTGACATGTTAAGAATGTTATACATTTACTTTTTTGAATTTCTAATACATGTTATTTGGTGCCACGTCGTGTTTTAATCAGTTGAATAATCCACATCAGCGTCAACATAGTGCCACATGGATATGCAGTTAACTTTTAACATTCTTGGATGGAAATTTCAATTTTTGTAAAAAAATGGTAGCTTAATGAGTTGACAGTAAAAAAAATGACTTCAATGATGTAAATGTAAATTAGACCTCAGTTCAGTGGGTAAAAAATGATTTAACCCCACGTGAAAGGGAAAAACAATATCATATATTTCATGAAAACATGCCCATACCATGGTTGTATTACTATGCCTTGGCCTCTGAAGTCCTACACATGTAAGCAAGCACGTATCACATGCATCTAGAGAGACCTTTTATAAGTTTTTAATGCAAATACTGAGACACGTCCTCTTTCAATTTTTTAAGCAAACCAAAGCTAATCAAAACTTTTGCTGATTTCTTTTTTACTTGAGGATTCTCGAACTAAATGCTACAGAAAAACACAGAGAGAAAGGGAAACTCAAATTATCCTACAGTGGAAGCCGAGAAAAGGGTTCAAGGCTTTTAGCTCAACCCATTATTAGCAGAAGAAACTTTGTTCACGTGGCTCCTCTTTATCCACTGATCGAGTTCTAGACCCAACATCTTTTGGTAAATCTTAAAGAGAGCAATTTTTTGTTGAATCCTCACTTCTGGGACAAGCTATCCAGCCAATTTGGCCTTAGTTTCCACTAATTTAGACAGGAGCTTTAATAGAATATGAATTTGAGAAGAAACTTGGACAAAAGTACCATGATTTTTGACATTTTTAATTAACAGTTCCAGACTGATTGACCCTTTCGTGTGGCAAACTTTTATTTGCACCAACAGAGGCCACTTGGATTTGCTCAAGTTACTAACCAATGGAATGAAAGTTTGATGATATTTTATAAATTAAGGGAGGCTGTGTCTACATTTATCATAACTTTGGAATCAAATCTTTCCAGACGATACCACTTCTTAGCTTTTTGAGAATGGGGTTCTCTGTCAGTACTGATATTGGTGAATAAGAGCACTAGTAGTAATATTATAATACAGTCAGGGTAGTTATATAAGAGCATAGCATGTTATCTGTGAACAGAGAAAATATAGTTAGTTAACAAGGGCATCTTTGTCTTTTATGAGCATATTAGTAATCTATAAATATCTAGTGATGTAATAGAATCCATAAGCTTGAATGCTTGATAATATGAATGAAATGTGAATTACGTGAGCTCTCTTGAGATTGCGTTTATTATTCCCCTCACATTCTTATACAATCTCATCTGATTCTCTAAGTTTTCATCTAAATTCCACTCTCACTATTTTCTCTCTCTGCAAATTGTGATGAACAGGTATCTCAGGACACCCCAAAGATCCTGGCATCCTCCCATCATTCTGTAGAGTTGATGGAGACATGGTTAATATGAACAGAGTTTGGAAAAGAAGAGTTAATTTGAGGATTTCAAACGCACGTTAATGTAGCTGAACTTGACTAAATTTTGAATGCGACCCTCGTGCGAAATCATCAGGACCTTTTTTATATTCTGAAATGTTGATGTAGGATGTAGTAAGGGTTAAATCAACGATCTGTTTTGAAGCTTGATTATTAAATCTTAATGCCTACTCTTCTGCTCTAATCAATGTTGGAATCCTGCTCTTCCTCTGCCATTTAAAATTCTTGAGATGGTCCTACAGCACCAAGTGTACTTGAAAAGGTGACTCCTGTAGTTTCTCATACTGTGTAGAAACAACCAAGTCCTCCCCATTGCCTCAAGGGCCTTTTGCGAAAAGGCTGCCGACTGTTCTGATATTCTGTGGTGTTATGTTTATATGGGTACTTCTATCCGGGTAATTTTTCAGTGAACCACTATGTATCCTTCTATCAGGAGCAAATATTTATCAGATATACCTACACAAGTATCCTAGAATCTTTAATGTTACTGCATGAACATCTGATCAAAACCAGTAGACAAATTTCCTCCCAAAGAATCAACAACTAAATAATTCTCATGATAACTAAAAAGAAAAATTAAATAAAGGATTCCACGTGCAAATAAAAAAGCTCAACAAATGGATGAAGGAAAATATCTTACTACTCCGTCCGTCCTCAAAAGGATGTCCAAAGTACATATTTCACATAAATTAAAAAAACTAAATAGAGGAAAGATAATAACGTAAGTACCACTTTTACCCATAGTGGACCCCATGCAACTATACTAATGAATCTTTGTCTTTTCTAAACTTAGTAGACCCCATTTAAGTATACTTTTGTGGGTAAACTAGTCTCATAAATATTTTATATTTGATTTGTGTACCTTTAGACATCCTTTTGTGGACAAAATTTTTTATACTTAAAAGTCATGTTTTTGAGGACGGAGAGAATATATTTTAGTCATTTTGTTGAGACTTATAGTTCTATGTTATACATTTTAGAGGTGAAAGGACGAAACTGAGAAAGGCGACGCAGTATTTCCTATGTTGCAAGTATAATATATATAGAACAACATGGTACATGTCAATCATATCATTTGAAAACAATAACATGGACTACCAAAGACTTACCCTTGTGATAAATAATCGCAAGGTTAGAACAATTGCGTCTCTTGAACTGCAAAAAAGAGATGAAGGTAAACTTATAAATATGCCCACGCTAAAATCATATAAAAACACCGAACAGTTGTATGTAATCATTTAAAACCATGTACTCCCCCAGTAATTAACTAAAATGGCATCTCTAGCCACCTCGAAAAAGGACTTGCAGTTTTCAAGTCTTGTATGGCTGCAGGTGTTTATGTTAAGTATTGAGAAAAAGAAAAGTGAAATTTACAACCACACAAACGTGTGGGAGAAAATAATATCACCGATGAATATCCACATGGATTTGAATCGTGTCTTAAAAAGAGAGCAAGAAATCTCCTAGTTCTCAAATCCCTTTTCTGGTAACTCATGCAGCATTGCAGCTGTACGACATATTAAAACAATCACAACATTTACCTTAGTAATCAATAATAGTTCTCTCCTCTTTTGTTTCCTTTTTTTGTAGGCTTTTAATATTTATTTTGGCTAATAAAAAGGAGGGAGGACAAATAAGGATTGCTTCATGTCCAGCTGGTGGGACTGAAACCATGCCCTACAGCGTGGTATCTGATTTGCTAACTAACTAGGCTACATCGCTTGCCGATTTAGTTCCAATTTATATTTAGCAAATATAATTGAAACATTAAGGAGAGAGTTACGGTCAGAAACTTTTGCACTAAATTGGACTCTGGTAGGAGAATTGAAGAGTTACAATTAGGGGTTAGACAAAAGAAAAGGAAAAAGAGATGGATCTTGATACGAAAAGATGAACCATCGCACAATAGGTTATTTGCAGGGAACTACAGAGAGGAGACACGAAAATGAGTGACTTTGAAGCTTTTCAAGTCATGGTGAGATTCATAAAAAAAAAAAAATAATAATAATAATAATAAAAAATTAAAAAAAAATTACATATGCATATCAAACTATCCCTTATGCAAATCCATTTTTTTATGTTGATATGTAGAGAGAGAAATGAGTTCTTAAGAAAAAATCTAGAATTGCAAAGTAGAGAGAGAAATGGGTTATCCTCACACACACATACTAATAAAGAGAAATGGGTGGGTTCCTCGCACACACTTTGAAGGTTTAAGAAATGGGTTTGTATAAAAACTTAAATGTGTAGTCAATCAGCCATGAACAGATAAAACTTGGTGATTTGATGAGCATCTGGTGTCCCTGAGTGTTGGTGGTGGTGGTATGGTTGGTTGCACAGATGTGAATAGAGCTGGAGAGAGAAAGATGGTGAATACTTATTATTTGATTTGGGTTAATTATTATCCTTTTTTAAGTTTTATTTTCCACCATGGCAAGTCACATTGACATAACCATGACATGGACACAGCCTTCCACGTGTTGCTAATTCCGTTAAAGTAAAACTATTTACCAGATTTTATAACGGTTTGTAAAAAAATAGCAATTCAGTGACTTTAAAATAAAATAATAATAATAATAATAATAAAATAAAATAAAAACAGTTTAGTAACACAACTGTAAATTGAAGTTGGATCAGTTTAGTGGGGAAAAGTGATTTAACCTTTCACCCCCCCCTTTTTCCTAGAGTAAATCAGAGTACTTATTTCATTGAAAAACACACCTAAACATTCTATTAAAATTCATATTCCGCTACTCTATTGATGCATTTATTCAAATAGAAGCTCTCTTAATAATAATAATAATAATAAAACTCAAAAGTCAAAATACCGGGAAGCATAAGGTTAAAGGTCTTCATCTTGCCCGTAAGAGAACAGAACCATGTGCTCTATTTGTTAGCTTATATATATATATATATATATATATATATATATATATATATATATATATATATATATATAGTCCCTCTCTCCAACGGACTAGTTCGCTAACGAATCGGTCTTTAGCGATGGTTATGTCCGTCGCTAAAAGTCTCTATTGCTGAACCGACCTTTAGCGACAGACAGAACCGTCGCCAATCCGTCGTCATAGCCCTATTAAGTGTCGTCTATGCTTTTAGCGACGGTTCTGTCCGTCGCTAAAAGCCAGTTCGTTTTTGGTCTTGTGCGGCGTCGGAGAAAGTTTCTGTGTGTATATATATATACACACATACATATATATTACATTTTTTTTTCATGTCAACATGCTGCATGCCCATCTCGTCTAGTACATGTGTCACGTGTCAGTGTCCAGTCCATGCTTATTAATTGCATAGTGATCTTTCATGTGCATGCGTAGGAAATCCATAGCAACTCTCAGACAGAATAAGAATATTCATCAAATGTAGCACTGGCAGATCACATATGTAACTACGAGAACTGACCAGGCAATATCTGCAGAGCTGTTCTCTGCCCGCAAAATCCCACCAGAACCAAATATCGAGAAATCTGTAGGATTTCCACATGGAATAGTAACCTGAAACAACAAAATAACTATGAAGAGGAATAAAAGATTAATGAAATATGCTTCGAGGCACTATATCCAAGTACATAGTGTGAGGCCAACATTGTTCTCGGAATTTGTTTTTTCTTTTTTTTAGATAATTAGTTATAGCCCCAAGTGTGGGGATTGGAACCAGCGACCATGAGATATATATTATTTTAGGGAGAAATCTATTATTTTAGCTGCGAGAACTTGAGGGTTAGAAATAGTATTCTGACTGTAAGAGTAAAAAGCACTATTGAGAATGCATAATATTCAGTCTGCAAAATCCTATCGAAATTGCATTGTAATAAGTTCTAATCAACAAGTCTAATTGCTTAGACAAAAAAAAAATTATTCAGAGAAGAGGAGAACAACGGTGAGGACAAGTACTCCTCAAGAGGGGGGAAGACGAATAAAAACAGGCTCAAGCCCTATCACCATAGGATCGCTCAAGCTCTCCTGTTGTGTCTTCATATTTAACAAACATTCCAGTCTCCTAAGATCCATCTCACACCTCGTTTTTGCTAGGAAGAGACTTCAAAATTCACATCCTCTCCACCAGGACTCACAAGTTCAATCCCATCTTAGATATAAAAAAATTATCCAACTTTCCTTTACAAGACACTAGAGGTGATATATTAAGTGGCTTGCAGATCAACAGCAAGCAGCCCCTACATCCTCTTCTTCGGAAATAGAGGTCCCACTAAGGTGATAATCAATTTGCTTCTTCCCAACTTACTGTTGTCTCCCTTCCAATAGTGTCCTCCACATTCTTACTAGAAGTCCGTGAACAATACTAGTTATATATGGTGGTTCTCATATATATATATATATATATATATATATATATATGCGCACACGATTGTAGGGATAACAAGGTTGTAGATTAACTACCTATGGCACAAGCAATCAACTATATGTGGCAATCACATCCATGTTTTTCCTATATATATATATTCCCTTTTGTCCTTAAAAGGATGACTACAAATATAATTTTTTTTGTCCCAAAAGGATGAGATAAAGTACATATGAAGGGTAACTAAGTCATTTAGTGGGGTCCATTAGTATAAAAAAAATAAAAGTATTCATTATTTTATATAATCGTGTGGGACCACTAAAGATAAATTTGAAACATTTTTATCCTTTTCCTCTATTTTTACTTTTCTTAATATATGTACAAATTGTACTTTGTCATCCTTTTGGAGACGAAAGGAGTATATATACACACACACACTGGATTAGAGTATGCCCTTCCACTTCGGATAGTAAGAGAGGTAGCCGATAGTCAGAACAACTGAAATTGTAGCTTGCACTTGAGCTGGCATATATATATATATATATATATATATATATATATATGGGGAATGATCCACAGAAAACGTTAGCTACGAGCACTGTTTCAGCTAACTGTCATCCAGTCGTTCAAAATAAGATCCTAGAGTAGGAGGAGGGCACGACCGCTACTCCCACTAGCGGCCAGATATTAATTAAGTCAATTTTTATGCTGGACGTTTTGACTGGCCGCTACTCCCTCTAGCGGCCAACATAAAAATTGATTAAGCGCACGAGGGTATTATGGGGATTTAGTCGGGCCGTTAGAGGGAGTAGTGGCCAAGCAATTATAACAGATCTAAAGATAAGGGTTTGCTGCAGATCGAAAGATAAGGGTTTGCTGCTGCAGAAAGAGGAAGAAATATTGACTGGCCGCTACCTTTTGTTTTTCAACCGACTCAATTTCAACCCCCTTTTAGCATGGTACACTGGTATAACATAATAATAGGGAACGTGAAAAATCTCTTAAACAGTAGTAAAATACAAACATTTTAAGTTTACTTACATTACATCTCCATAGACATTCCAAATAAACACATACATTAATTATCTTTAGGTTCAGGAAGCCCTAACACTCTATAATGATTGCGCTTGTCATGATTAATTTTGAATCCACATATGGCACATTTTCGGTGAGGCTTACTACCCACTACTTTTTCAAGGGCACTTTTGAATCTGGATTGTTTTTTCTGACCCTTTGTTTCAGAAGCAATTGGTGGCAAATACTCTTGTTCTTCCTCCTGAACCTCATCCTCTTCATCATCATCCTCCAATCCCATTTCCCGAGTTGCACATTCATCCACGCAATCATTCTCATCGTCCAGTATGTCGGTAATATTCTCATCCGGGTCAAATTGATCAACAAGGGCTTTTCCTCGTGCATTTTGCTTTAGTATTGCCTTGTAACCTCGAACTGAGTAAACAGCTTTACTAGCTAACTTTTGAAAATCACTCATCAAATGATTGTCCGCATTCCTTGATTTTGTTCAAAGTCAGCACTCACTGGAAAAATCATGTCTTCTTTACCATTACTCTTGTTAGCATCTCTTGTCCACCGAGGAACGATCATGTCATCAGGTATTTTTGAAATACTCTTAAAGCTAAAGTATCTCAATATGTGCCTGCAAATCTAACCAGAATGTGAGAACATTTGATAAGTACATGTTATCGAGCCCTCATGACGATTATTGATAACTTGTCGATATCTGCGACTATCTTCGATTGCATCTGACCGGTACACTGCATAGACCTTTGTATCAATAATGCACAGCTCACTGACTTTGTTGATGTTGTACATTAGAGAATCCACGAGCTCCTTTTGAAAACGTCTAAACATCTCTTTTGTATAGCATTCAGCAGCATGCACTTCCAACGATGATCCTAATACCAGACTACGTTTCCGATGTTTTGTTACGTAGTCGGCCTTTCTCTCTCTGATGAATTGTTTCTCAATAGCCTTCTGAGTCTTGACTACAAAATCTTTCATGCCTATTGAAGCATTCACATATAAATCAAAAAAATTATTCATACCTTCGCTTCTTCCGGTGGTTGTCATTCCCGCAGCAAAATACCTCTTTGTATATGCTCCTATCCATGTATCCTTCACATCATACAAACTTCTGAGCCATTCATTTTGATACAAATCATAATCTCTCATAAGGATTTCCCAACGCTCTTCAAACTTGTCAATGGACAATGAATTATACACACAATTGTTAAAAGAATCTTTAAACAATGGGTGTTCCGCATAAACATGATGTAATTTTTCTGGGAATTTATTGCTAATATGCTAAGAACACAATAAATGATGAGTGGATAACCCTACCAATAACATTGCTCATGGCTTTATCTTAGTCAGTGATGATGGTTACAGGAACCTTGTAGTCCATTGCTTCGAGCCACGTTTCTAAGACCCAAACAAAATTATCTTCTGTCTCATCCCTTAACAGTGTAAATCCAAATAAAACAGAGTGATAATGGTGGTTGACCCGGTAAATGGAACAAATGGCATATTATACTTATTTGTCCTATACGTAGTGTCAAATGTAATCACGTCTCCGAAACGTTGATACATATATCTTGAACGAGCGTCTACCCACAAAATACAAGCTATGCGATTGTCTTGGCCAGATTTGACACGAAAAAAGAATTTACTTGCACTGCTGGAACCAAATTTTTTCAAATATGTGACTGCAGCCTGTGCATTATTTTCATCCTCCAATTCACGCCTTAAATCCCTCACTATATTACGAACATCCTTGTCACTAAAACCTACATTTTGCATACCTCCACCCATTGTGCTCAAAACATTCATCATCCTACTTGGTCCAATACCCGCCTTATTTAATGTGTCAATTAATTTTCTTGCTACTGGCGTAATATGTCTATGTGTCTCAATCAAATCTACTTTGGTAGGTGTCACTAAATGATGATTGTGATCCAACTCAATAATCGAAATACGCCAATTATCTTCTTTTTTACCGTGAACAACATACATTCTAGCTTTGCATAATGTACGACCTACTAAGTCTCGCCGTCTTGTTTTCTTGTCATTATCACATTCATCATTTAATGAACTTTGTACACCCGTCGGTCTACCAGCTTTTTTACATACATATAACCTGGACGTCAGATCATTACTGTGAGCATGTTTATGACTCGTAGCAATCCTAATCTCAAATCCATTTTTTTGGGCATATGATCTATAAAAAATTTCAGCTTCTTCCAATTTAGAAAACACTTGACCAACATAAGGAATCATTACCTCTTTACTACTTTCAGCATCATTAACATACTTCGATTCATTTCTACGATCTAAACTAGCAAGAGCTTCAGAAGAACTAGATACAAATATTTTTGTAGCAGGCATGGAGTCCATTAATAAAGACTTACCGAAAATTGATTACACGAACTAGTGAATTCTTCTAATCTCACGACAAGCAAATTATCTCCGAAGCTCACTTTTCTGCAGTTGTTTAGTACAAGGCGGCGAATGGAGTAAAATGATAGGTATAGAAGTTAGATTGTCTGCCCGCTACTGGCTCCTACGGCCTGGATAAGTCCCCAAAATGCCCTTAAAATTAAAATTAAATTAATTAAATGATTTTTATATTGGCCGCTAGAGGGAGTAGCAGTACCGTTTTGACTGGCCGCTACTCCCTCTAGCGGCCAGTATACAGGAGCTTTTCAATGTTGCCTAAAAGGGGGGAGGGTCTAATTTCCTATTCAATACTAACATTACATAAAATGAAGCAAACATTTACAATACCAAATTAACCAACAAACACACGTCTCTAATACTATACATTTATTCCATATTAAATTAAACTAGCATCAACTGAAAATAAAAAACCATATAATCCAACACGTAACATTCATCATGCTAACCATTTGAGTACATGTTCAAAAGTCAAATCAACACACTAAATTACTTGCCCCGCTGGTATATCTCTAGCTTTACATTTGAACAATTCATAAGCATTCTATACCTAAAGACCGATACATCATTCGCTGACCATTTTTCATTGCTCAGGTCAATATTGCCCCGCACGAAGTAGTCAACATACTTGCAAACAAAGATGCCACCGTCGTAATGATTATCCTATATGGGTCGACTCTTTGATGTATGGCCCTTTGGGGGTGTACGAGGCCAATCACCGAACGGGTTACCCATTCGCAATATCAACGGTATCAATTGTACCTACAATAACAACAACGTCATGAAAATGTACATATATAGCGGGGAAACTAAATGATTGTATTAAAAAATAAAATTTGTGACGTACCGCGACATCGACGTAGTCTTTGTACATTTCACTGAGCTTCATGTAGGGTGTGTCATTATATAGCGGGTCGAGAATAGAAACTTTCCATGTTGAAACCACAAAGGTTAACAGTATGAAATGACTATTTGCGATGACACATATAGGCATGAAGATAAAGTCGCACTCATGCAATGGGGGTCCCTCTTGAGGAGTAATATATGACTGACAGAAACTATCTCCACGAATTTGGCCCCTAGTAGACAAGGCACCTTTCCCCAAATGCATGAAATAGGAGGGCATGAAGCCAAATTTGGCCCATCTCTTTATCCCCTCGCGCTGATATTTGTCTTCCCGATCCCGCAAAAGACACATATACGCATCCATCACTGTCTCGAATAGCCAAATTCTGGGTCGCAAAGAATTCATCTCTTCGTGACCCAACGTGTACCATTGTTGGGGGTGCTCGATGGGAAATAATGGTGGATTCGTAGGAGTTGAGGTGAAGAAGTTCTCGTTGATAATTCCAATCTTGTGCCCACGGAGTCTTTTTGTTATAGATCCTTTAGGTCCATATTCTTTTACTGCAACATCATCCCCAATAAATGCAGATGCACCCTCGTAAGTAAACTGAGTAAGCTGGGACATATCAGTAGTAGCCTGGGTGCTCGGGATGTACGCGTCGAGGGCAGCCGAAGAGGTTGGAATCTCTGTATCCTCACCCCCCATATACTCCTCCCCTCCACCCCTGACATCCGCATCATACAATTCATATAGTTGATCCCAACCCTCTTTCATGTGATTGTATTCAGGAGGAAAGTCTTGCTTCAACTTAAATATTTTGTCCAAGAGAGATTTTGCGCCCTCAATCTGTGGAAAAAAAGGGAAAAATAAGAAGACACAAACGAACACATGGGGATAGTATCAAAGAATACAATATATTATATCAAATTAAAAAACAATATATTATATGGCGTGCATAATTTAACAAAATTTATCTTCCTTACCATGCTAACCATACGATGCTGATTATATACAGAGCGAGGCTCGTAGGTAGTGTTGGGATCTCCTTCACATCGAGGGCGGTGCAGGTATCATCGGGTAATTTTGTTGTACCACTTGAAGTACGTATCCATGGGGATAGTGTTTGCAACCTGCTGCACTTGTCCTTTGAATGCTACTATATATAGCTCCCACTGCTCAATGTACTCCTTCCTCATTTCTCTGTAATCCACTGGCTCAAATGACTGTCTCATGGTCTGTCTCAAAGCATCATGCCTCTCAGTCGGGGACGAAATTCCTTGTATATACCCATATTGTCTCATTATTCGGTCGGGCATTTGATACTCGATAATATCAAAATGAATCAATGGGACCCGAGCGGATCCTGCCAGTCTAGTCTCATAGTTATAAAACCTCCAATCATCATCCCATTGCTTGTATGGCCGCCATACTACCTCCCACTTAGGTTGCCTATCAAATTCGCCCCGATAGAAAGATAGATGGTGATGGGGATCATCCCGCCTATCACCATATTGATGTTTAGCGAAGTATGCCCATGCAGTTGCTCTAGGGAACCAAGTCACAGAATTTGGCCTAGGGTTAGACCTTCCAACCAAAAAATGCTCATGTGCCCAAATTTGTAATAAAGTCACACAACCATTGACATAATTACTCCATTTTCTAGTTGCTGTGTACAGACCCCGATATAAATATGCCAAACAGGCGGCACCCCATGCATATGTGACAATCTCAGTTGAATTAATAATAAAATACATATATCTAGGGTGTACAGTATTCTTTGACCTTGTGGGAAATAAAACCGTCCCGCATAGCCAAAGGAGGTATGCCTTTGTATATATACCAACCACATTCCTATCAGCATTGTCTTAGACCTTAGAAAAATTTGTATGCAACCATACTAGGGAAATACCACGTCTTATTTTGACATTGTTCCATTCTGCAACCCACTCAGGCCCAAAAATTTCCCTGAAATAACTTAATGGAGCATCAAATAACGGACAAGTTAAGGGCTTACCCAATACCGGCATGCGAAAAATAAAGTGCACATCCTCCAATGTTAGTGTTATTTCACCACATTTTATATGAAACGTATTTGTCTCTGACCGCCATCTCTCAATTAGGGCAGATACAAGACTGGCATCCATTCTCGTTATTACTGCTGGATAACTAAACCCCCCAAAACCCCACCCCTTTAAAAGTTTTTTTTTGTAAGCTGGTCAGTTCCCATTTATCATATATTATTGAAGTCGTTTGGGTCGACATCAATGTACCCCTTTCAATCCCATTCCATACATCCTCTGAAACATGATTTTCTTGATCATAAAGGACACTGCAATCAATGGGTCCAGGCATCCAATTGTCTATATTTACCTTACAATATAAACAACAACAATAAAACTATTATTCAATGTCTAAATATATGCATGACCAATAATAATACCAACAACATAAACAACATTCTATCAACTATTATTTTCTGACTAAATTAAAATTTTTTTAAAAAAATACCAACAACAATAAAACAGTTAACCCAAAAATATACATACATAATACCCAAAAATATACATACTAATCACCCAATTTATACACCTAATTTATATACATAGAATAATAAAACAATAACACCAACATACATAATACCCAAAAATATACATATTAATCACCCAATTTATACACCTAATTTGTATACATAGAATAATAAAACAATAATACTGATATTTTCAACATACATAATACCCAAGAAATATACAACCATTCCACCTAATTTGTATACATTCGTACAACAATACCAAAGTTCACACAAAATAGGACCATGCTTTCATATACAATGAATTACAGAAGAAATTTGCAAAAAAAATTAAGTTCACACAAGACTTACTTTGATTTATAGTTGAAATTGAGTCGGTTGAAAAACAAAATGTAGCGACCAGTCAGTATTTCTTCCTCTTTCTGCAGCAGCAAACCCTTATCTTTCGATCTGCAACAAACCCTTATCTTTAGATTTGTTATAATTGCCTGGCCGCTAGAGGGAGTAGCGGCCAGTCAAAACGGTGACGTTTTGACTGGCTGCTACTCCCTCCAGCGGCCCGGCTAAATCCCCATAATACCCTCGCGCGCTTAATCAATTTTTGTGCTGGCCGCTAGAGGGAGTAGCGGCCAGTCAAAACGCACCGTTTGACTGGCCGCTACTCCCTCTAGCGGCCAGCATAAAAATTGATTTAATTAATATCTGGCTGCTAGTGGGAGTAGCGGTCGTGCCCTCCTCCTACCCTAGGATCTTATTTTGGACGGCTGGAACACAGTTAACTGAAACAGTGCCCGTAGCTAACGTTTTCTGTGGATCATTCCCCTATATATATATATATATATATATATATATGACGAGTGATCTATAGCCAAAGTTGGATGGAAGTTAGGGTGGGAATTCAATTCGTTTTTTTTTGATTTTTTGGCTAACCAAACCGATTCGAACCAGCCGGTTCGGTACAAAACGAAACCGGTTCGGCATCGGTACATATTTTCGGTATATACCGTTTATTCAGTGCTGGGTTCGGGAAGCCATTTTGTATGTCCGGTATGTACCGGACCGAACCGATTGTACCGATTAATTGAATACAGAAGCAATTTGAAAAGCACGAAACTTTATCTTCTCCAAAAAAAAACTCTACCAAACAGACCCTTAAATCCACAAATACAAAAATTGCTCATCCGAGATAGTCATTGAATTTAATAATCGCATTGTAATTCATCAAGAAATCTTAAATTTTAACAGATCCCCAATTCTGATTGAACTTAATTGAAAAGACTAGAATCAAATCGGGTAAAGAAAATGAAGAATGTGAGTGTGAAATGGAAAGTTACCTTTCCGGAACCAACCATGGTGACGCCTCCTCTGCATCCTTTACTAGAAGAGAGGCGGAGGTGAGTCGACGTTTTGGAAGAAAGAATGTGTTGTAGAGAGAGAAAGTGAGTCGAGCTTTGGGCACGAAAACCGACGCAATCCAGAGATGATAGGACTTAGGAGGTGAAGATTGAGATGGTGCGAGAGATGTAGAGTATCTCAAGATATTTTCAGATGCATAGAAATAACATGAGCTCTACTACCACGTGTTCATCAGGACATGACATAGCAATAGTAAATACTAGTTAGCAAATACCATGGTGGAAAAAATTGGTACAATATGAGATAAAAACCGGTACTGGACCGACTAACCGGTCCAACCGGTACCGGTTTCGGTATCCAATTTTAAGTATATTCGGTAACTGGTCCAGTCTGGTCCGGTACGGGCCGGTTACTTACCGATGAACAGTCCTAATAGAAGCCCCTATTATCCAATGCATATCTTACCATGCATTTATTTATCTAAAAGTTAGAATTACTCCCGTCCACATAATTATTATGCGGATGGTGAACCCCATCCGCACAATAGTTGTGCGGATGGTATATCCCATCCGCACAACTAGTGTGAATGGTATATCCCTTCCGCATAATTATTATGCAGACGAGAGTAATTCCAACTTTTGGATCAATGAATGAAAGGTAAGATCTGTGTGAAATAATAAGGGCTCCCATCCAACTTTGATTATGGATCATTATCCTCTCTCTATATATATATATGAGTCGTACAAGTGGCTCACGGGTCTTATCTTATTATGAGATAGTATGCCTTGTGCTAAGGTTTAGGCGTTTAGCAAGTCTGCTAGGTTTATTTCGAAAGTATTCCAGGTTTTGGATTGCTACAAGTCTTATATAAAGTCTTATTTTGCTTTATATTGGAGATGCAAGAATTAATACAGAATTTTTTTAGCAAGTGTGCATTGGATTGCAAGCTGTAATTCCAACCCAAAGGGGCATCGTAGTCAATTAACCCTGAAATCATACTTGTGATCAACTCTTTTAACCCCTACTTTAAGAGGGTTGAAATCCCAAAAATTCTATCAAACGTGTGAACCAATAAAATTAACCTCAAAGTTACCGTTTCCAGTACTGTTCACCAAGTACACGAACAACCCATCTCTACCCTTTTACTGTTTTCATATCTTGATAATGGTATATACCCTTTAGCCCTAAAACCATCCAAATCAAGTATAGAACACCCTATTTGAATATGGCCAACATCACAAGATACATAATCTATTCATCAAAGGGGGAGAAACCCAGGTACACACGATGCATAGCAAAAACAATGGCTATTCATCTTCCTTCTTCTAGGTCAACCATAAGCAGTGATACCATAAGAAGTGATGACTCAAATCACATCTTCTCCTACTTCGTCCATGTTAGAATGAATTAATGATATCTACGATGGAGTTGCTGTGTGGTTACCAGTGGGTTAACATGGCCTTCCAACCATGTCGAGCCGTCCTTAGAATGTTTGGACCATTGAGTTCAGTCCAGTCCATTTTAAGTTATTTTGGGTTTAGGTTTTAAATAGTAATAACCCTAAAAGTGGGCTGTGTGGTCTAATTGTGCAACAACTTGAATCAAACAAATATTCAAAAATTCTCACTTAAATTTACTATGTCTTATTTTTTTACTTCACCAGCTTTTTAGCCACATTTCAATGGGCTCAGCTGGTTAGGGCTTTGAGCTAGCTTTAACCGTGCTCAATGATGGTAAAACTTCAAGAAGCGCCTAATTTGATTTGACAGAGTTAACATGCAACTAAACTAGAACTACATAACCGCAACCTAAATTTTCTTTTTTACCTTTTTCTTATACAAAATCCCAAATATTTAAAAGTCAACATAGGAAGTTAATAATCTCCCCTATTATTATGTCGCCAATAATATTTTGAAACATATCCCCAACTTTTCCCATAGATGCCACGCCTGCCTTAAACCTGGAATGATATAACAAGGGACTAAGATAGCGTACAATAGTAGCTGGTGAAAACTTCTCAGTAACTAAACCAGCACTGGTTTCAGTACCCTTGATACTGAAACCTTCCCTCTTGATGATTAAAGTAGCTCGCTCCCCCACATATCAAGATATCCCACCTGTACATCAAAGAAAAGTAGATAAAGAATCATCAACTAAAGTCTCTTCAAGAAATGAGTTCGGCAATATTATGACCAACTAGGCAAAAGCAAAATTATTCAAAGATCAGATTTAGTCTTACCAACTGATATACCGTATATGAAGCATGACCAATAGATAGGGTCTTCCTTATGAGGTTATGCATTTCAGGATCTAGGAGTAAAACCGTAAAACATAGGCATGTTATCAATTAAAAAATTAAATTTGTAGCATGTGACGGCAAAAAGAGAGTTAACTGTTAAATTAAAAGATAACTTCTACTTAAAATACATATTATTTATTTTTTATAAGTTTAAAAAATATCATATCACCGAGTGGGGATAGAAAATATGCTAGCCAGTAGGACACATCAAAGTCCAAGGAACAAAACGAAAATAAATAAATGAAGGTAAGTTACCGGCAAAACAAAAAAGCCTTCATATAGCAAATGAGCTATCTATGTGCATGGACTTTACTTATTTGAGTGAAATGTAGGCAAATAACGAATTAATGCAATAATTACAATGACTGCAGGGATATTAGTGCAATTTAGGCATCTGTGCAACCACTTTCCATTTCTTGCATCTTAGAATATGTTGACAGGAATATCAAATCATATGTAGATTCTTTTCTTCCTTTTACAGATAAAACATATCTTACGTAGTACACGTAGAGAAGAAAAATATACTTCTTATTTACATTTGATTCGTCCCGTAGGTGATGGCTTTTTGTAATTGTTAGACTAATAGAATTACGAGCAGTGGCAGAGCCACGTTTGGGCTGGGGTGGGCTATAGCCCCCCCTAAATTTTTATTTTTATTATAGGTATAAGGTAGGGAAAAATATGTAACAAATTTGTGATTAGAAAGGAATATTAGAGGTCAATAAGAAGTGTATACATATATATATATATATAATATAATATAATGTTATTACTTGTAATATTAACAATATTGTAATTAAATACATGTTTTACATATGCAACCGGGCAAAAAATATAAAATTATCTAAAAAATTTGGCTCGGGGACGCAGCCCCCGAACCCCCGTTAAATTATTTATAAGATCGCAAATTTTTTACCACGCGGTAGCCCACCTAGGAAAAAAATCCTGGCTCCGCCCTTGATTACGAGGGTCGGTTAAATATGTAGATGATTGTTCTGGACCAAAAACAAAATTGATAGTGTTAACGCTTGATTCTGTCTGCGCATTCAATCCACTTGCCGGACGGGTACCTGCACAAAAGTCCCAACGGCTTGGGCCGTTTGTGGACTCCTCCGGTGTAAGAGTAAGTAACAGGTTCAAGATATGTTAATAATAGAGGTCAAATATTTAGTAGGGTAAAAACTGTCATACCATGCCTTCATTGTTATCCGGATATTTATAGGATTCACTCGGCTGGTTACTACTCCTAGTAGGAGTGCTCTGCCTAGAATCCTTAATGGACCCAGATTCAATTACCTTGATCCAATAGAAGTATTATCCAGTAAGGAACCACAAGGGCTTAGAATTCCAGCCCAAGCCTTTTTGGACTAGAGAGTCCTCTTATGATCCGCTAAGCATGATGGGCCTTTGGGCCGAGCCCAAGATGAGGAGCCCGATCAAGCTTACAAGGATTTATATTCGAACATTGCCCCCTACTCCCCTAGTATAAGACATGTACTGGGGGAGTAAGTTAGGAGTTCAATTAATCCGTAAGTTCGGAGTTTAGCGAAAGGAAATTAACATTATCGGGATCCCGAAGGCTTCAGACCGAGAATATATTGCATCCCGATGCTCGAGGAAGTTGAACCAAAGACGGACACTCTTGAAGGTATTAGATCGAGGATACCCTCTCTTCAGGTGCTTATAATGATTTTTACCAAAGGGATATGCCCCTTGGGGGTCCTTAAAGCAGCTTCCCGAGGACAAATGAAATCAGGTTTATACTTGGGTCCATCGCGTGGGCAGATCCTTATGAATACACATACTCAGGCCCAATCATTTTACATTGAGGCCCATTGACCCTATCCCAGCATAAAACGACCCAATAACAATTTTGAATTTAAGGTATGATAACAGCTGGCAGGAGTTGTGGCAGTTTAGTAATAATTATCCCGCCGTAACTGCTCTGGTTGGCCCCTGACCGTTCGATGATATCAATCTTAACCAGTGGATATTTACTCATATAGGGAAAATAAACCCAATCGTCATTTCCCACCAGCAAATCTATCTTCTTTAGAGAAAATAATCCTCCATTACCAAGAAACCTCGTCCCATTGCCATACTGATCTAGAAATCGGTCGTCTTCTTCCTACTCAGAATATCCTAAGTAAGTTATTCACCATCTTTCTTTTATTTCTCAATGGCTAGGGTTAAGAATGCACAAGAAGCACGCGCTTCATCTTCCCGTGTTGAAGATGAAGTTACCGTTACTGAGGCTGGGATTCCTGAGGGTTAGCCATGGAAACCGGTGATTGTAGAGCGAATGAGGGATGTTGAAGAATACAATAGGACCAAGTATTTCGCCCTAGACTATAGAGTAACCAACATTCCTTCTACAATAAAAGCCCCCTTTTTTGACTTGCTGATGACGGAGTTCTATATTCCCGAATCATACGAAATTAGGAGACCTGAAGATCAGGAAAGAGTATACTGGCAACCCGAGGGGGGGGGGGTGGATTCCTATCCATCGGCAATTACTTCTCTTCGGGATGTGATTCCCCCTCCGCCCTTTTGTTCTAGAACTCCTTCATACTGTCGGGCTTAGCTTAAATCAACTATCCCCAAATTTTTTTATTCATTTAAATAGTTTCATTGCCTTTTGTTCATCTGAAAACACAATCTCGAGTATAGACTTCTTCTACCAATTCTTTTCCCTCACCGCTTGTAAAGAGAAGGGATTTTACCAAATAATTAAAAACCCGGGTAGAGATACCCTAATAGATACCCCATCCAGTAATAAAGGATGGCATGGGGATTGGTTTTTCATTAAGGGACCGGACACCGAGTTGGTAGGACCTTGGTCAAACCCGAACAAAGACCAACTGTATCCAAATCGGATTACCCGAAGAAGGTTGGAGGAGTTCGAGGTTTTATATTCCAAGCGACCTTCGGTGATGTGGAACCGGTTGCTCCTAAATGATCAAGACTAGTTGTACGTGCATAGCTGTAAGTCTATTTTATTTTCCCGAATGCGTATTATTATTGAATTGATGAAGTGTTAAATCTCCTTTATCTTTTGATTGTGCAGTGGTTGACTCAGGCAAAAACACTGATAATAAGGCTATCCTCGAAGCTGTTGGGGTCCCAAGGGTCAAGCTTTCGGGTGCTGAGAAGGTTAGGATGGCCCGAAGCAAGAAAACCTCGGGTACTAAAATTTCAACCTTGCCCGAGGTAGCTGCCGAAGGAGCATCCAAATCTGGCCCGACAGAAGGACCAGCGAAGGTTGGGGAACCTAGAGGCAAGAAGAAGAGGCTGGTGCATCATTCCTCGGTTGAGGTAGGAGGCGAGCCAATCGGAATGATTATGATAGAGCCCTCCTCGACGATTGGGGGATCTTCCAACAGTGCCCCGAAGGAGCTAGCTACAACTGCGTCCTTTGGTGCCGAATCCCCTCGCCTAGAGGAAGAGACATTGTTGAGGAGGAAGAAACAGAGGGGATCCTCTCCTCCCCAAAATGTTATAGAACAGCCAAGGGCAGAAGGTGTAGGAACGTCTGCCGGAGCTTTGGAATCATCCCTAATCCCTCTCGATATAACTGGGGTCGATCAAGGGGATTTAAAGACTTTGATGGAGAAGTTGTTTGCTTGTCATGCCGAGGTTAGTAGGTCTATTTACTAAATATCCTCCGTTGTTTACTTGTTATATTTTAATTTCCGAATGTTGTCCTGCAGGGAAACAACCTTCTCATCCAGGTCTCGGACCGGGTGAAGACCTTGGAGCATGATCTGAAGAGGTCTTCTGAAGAATGTGCTGGGGCGAGGAAAAAGCATCTGAAGGTCCGAACCCAACTCCGCGCCCAGCACGATAGCTTCCACCTCATGAAGAACGATTACGAGACGATGCGTTCGGAGAAGGTGAAGACTGACAAGGAGCTGACCGCCTTGAGGGAACAATTGCTTGCTACTGATGCTCGGATAGCCGAAGCTGGAGCCCGAGCCGAAGAGGCCGCCAAACGGGTTGAGGCTGCCACAAAACGGGCCGAGGATGCGGAAGGGAGAAATAAGGAGCTTGAATTTCTCATTCAAAGGCAGAAGGAACAACTCGGCCAATCAGATGACACAATTCGGGTCCAGACTGATCAAATGAGGAATCTCAAAGAGAATGTGCAATCGATCATTGAAGGCTGTACTTCGAGAGAGACTGATTGGTTGAAGGGTCCTATTGCCCCCGCATCTCCCAGCGTTCTGGCACCAAGTCTTCGGTAGAAAGTTATTAATGAATACAAGACCTCGGATCAATTCCACGAGGATGTTCAGGACGCTGTGGTGAATGAGTTCAATGATGGCTTTGAATTTGCCCGAGAACTTGTACGAGGAAAAGGCCAAGATCCTGATGCACTGGGAATTATTATCCCCGAGGATTGATTTTGTAATTTTATTTTTTGTAATTTGAACACTTTTGGTAAATGCTTGTATGTTTGTAAGTGTTAATCATATCTTTTCTCATGAGTTGGCTCTCTTTATCTGTGTGCATGGCTGTTTACTGTTTATTTATACTTCTTCTCCCCCTACTAACCTTATTAAGCAAATTGTCGATAAGGTTAGCAGATGTATTTAAAGTGTATGTAGAAACAGAACACACAGAGATAAGATATAAAAAGAGTTCTCATTAATTTTGAAAAGATAGCATAATCGGCTAACATTCTGGTCTCAAAGGGAACTAAACAGACAAGACTTATAGTTACTGATAGTATTTTCGGAGTCGAGCAGCATGCCACGTGTTCGGGATACTCTTTCCATCCATTTGTTGAAGTCTATAGGTCCCCGATCCTAGTATCTCGATAACCTTGTATGGTCCTTCCCAAGTGGGCATTAATTTTCCAGTTTCCCGAGGTGTAGAAGCTTCAGTTTGCCGAAGGACTAGATCCCCTACCTTAAATGTTCTAAGTTCTACTTTTGACATTTTTGTTGAAGTGCCGAGCTGTACGTTGTTGATAAATAGCTAGCCTTAGAACTACAGCATCATGCTCTTCTTCCAACAGATCTAGGTTTTTGCGAAGCCCCTCACTATTGAGACTTTCGTCGAAGTTTTAGACTCGAGAGGAGGGTATCCCGATCTCAATAGGTATTAAGGCTTCGGTCCCATAAGAAAGTTTGAAGTGTGTTTCGCCTGTTGTGGTCCGAGGAGTTGTTCGGTAAGCCCAGAGGACATGTATGAGCTCTTCGGGCGAGGCTCCTTTTGCTTCTTCAAGTCTTCGCTTTATACCATTTAGCAGCAGCCTGTTCGTCACTTCCATTTGTCCATTTGCTTGAGGATGGGCTACCGAGGTCCGACGATGTTGGATATGAAGTTCTGTCAAGAAACCTTCGAACTCTTTCCCCACGAACTGTAGACCGTTATCTGAAACTAGGACCTTCGGAATGCCGAATCGATAAACCACCTGCTCTTTAAGGAACTGGAGGCATGTCTTCTCGGTAATCTTGGCCAGCGGCTTAGCTTCGACCCATTTGGTAAAGTAGTCAATGGCCACGACCACAAACTTCACTTGACCTTTGCCCTGTGGGAGTGGTCCGAGGAGATCTATTCCCCAAACTGCAAAATTTATTGGGGATAATATGGATGTAAGCTCTTTGGGAGGTTGGTGATGTACTGAAGCAAACAATTGGCACTTATGACATTTTTTGACGAAGTTTTTAGTGTCCTGAAGCATGGTCGGCCAAAAATATCCCTGTCTTAATATCTTATGCGCCAATGTCTTTGCTCCTACATGATCTCCACAGATTCCTTCATGAACTTCCCGAAGCGCACAATCGGATTCCCTCGGACCAAGACATCGGAGTAGTGGCGATGAGAAGGATTTTTTGTATAATTTATCTTCGATGAGACAGTATTTTGCAGATTTCAATTTTATCCTCTGGGCCAATGCTCTATCTTCGGGTAGCTCATCACTTTTCAAAAATTTGAGTATGAAGGTCATCCGGGAGTCTTCGGATTCAATATCCATTACTATTCGGACCGTTGTGCTCGGTTCTTGTAGATTTTCTAGGTAGACGGATCCTTCCAAATCCCCTTGGTCTGTTGTAGCTAACTTTGAAAGTGCATCGGTCATTATGTTTTCTAATCTAATTACCCCGATAATTTTATACTTAGGAAAATGCCCAAGAAGCGTCTGTACGAGCTGCAGATAGGCCTGAAGATGTGGTTCTCTGGCCTCATATTCCCCCAAGACTTGTTTCACCACTAATTGGGAGTCACTGTACACTACCAGATTCTTCACTTCCAGGATTCAGGCCAGCTTTAACCCTGCTATAAGTGCTTCATACTCCGCAATGTTATTGGTGGCTGTGAACCCGAATCGGATGGTTTGTTGAACTTTGAATCCCTCTGGCGAGGTAAAAATTACTCCTGCTCTGCTGCGTGGTCCGATGCTAGACCCATCAACAAATAAGGTCCATGCTGGATCCGTTTTAGACGAAGGATCGATTGTTTCAGCTGGATCTTCTCCCTGTTCTTCGGGAAAGGAGCACTCAACGATAAAGTCAACAAGGGCCTGTGCTTTAATCGCCGTCCGGGGACGAAAGTCAATATTGTACTGGCTTAATTCTACCGCCCATACTGCTAATCTTCCTGAGGATTCAGGTCAATACAACACTTTCCGAAGGGGCTGATCTGTGAGTATGGTGATTGTTCTCCCCTAAAAGTAATGCCGAAGCTTTCGACTAGAAATGACCAGTGCGTAAGCCAATTTCTCTAGATTCGGATACCTTGTTTCTGCATCCCGAAGAGCATGGCTTACATAGTAGACCGGCTTCTGACCCTGTAAATCCTCCTTGATTAAGGTTGACCCGACCGCTAATTGCGTTGCAGATAGATATTGTAGACACCCAAATTTTGCATTTTGTATACTAACCCTGGCAGGAGGGCAAATTCGTCCATTGAGCCGGCCTACGAGAGCGAAGGATGGGCGCAAGTACGAACACTCGACGCCACCGCGACGATTTGCAAATCAAAACCAACATGACAACAAGGCCGTCCGAAATGAGCATTCCCGAATGATGTGGCACGTCTCCCAGTAATTCCCGGACTGCAAAATATGAGCCTGTCGGCGAGAACCGACGTCACAACACGAGAATCGAGGCGTAGCACGAAAATTGAGAAAGTTAAGCCAGCCAGCCGCGGATCGATCTGCGGCCAATGAGTGCGCCTTTTGAAAACACGGAACTCGAAACACGGAAACCGAAAATCAGCTGAGTGGAGGGGTGGCGGCCAGCCAGCCGCAGATCAATCTGCGGCCAGCCGCAGATCCATCTGCGGCTGGCTCTGGCCAGCCTATTTTAGCTCATCCCTCACTCAGCATATAGGAGGTTAGAGAGAGGTTAGCAGGCGCAGAGAAGAAAAAGCAGGAGGTTAGAGAGAGGTTAGCAGGCGTAGAGAAGAAAAAGAAGGAGGCAGCAGCAACTCGGGAAGAGAGGAAGAAATAGGAAGAAATTGTAAGAAAATAGAGAGAAAAGAGAGGGAAAAAGTGAGGAATTATATATTTTGTGTAAGATTATATATCCTATACCTTCTACTCTATTCAATATACAAATTCATACATATTGTGAGGATTATTTGCAAGGTGAAAAGACCATTTCTATAGTAATTTTGATATATCATTTTGTCAATCTTTTTGTCAATTGGGTTATGTGAAATGTAATTTTTCTTGTATATTGTTGTGGATACATGGATTAGGGACCATTAGTGAAGGTTCCCACGGAACGAAATGCTTCCTAATGACCCGAGGATGTCCATTTAGCGAATTAATTTAGCTTGTTATGATGATTTATTGGGCCTAGTTTGTTTAGATTGCCATTTTAGGATATTATGTTTGTTTGGCCGTTTTGGATGTGAGCCTAGGAATGCGACCCCGTGGTCCAAATCCGATGATGGACATCTTTTGATATAAGTAGTAGGAACGATGTAGTCTTCATTGTGAATATGTAATCGTCGGGTCTTAAAACGACGCCAAGGCGAGAATCGTGTTTAAGGCCCCGTCATAGTGAAAATATGTGATTGTGGGCGTTCGGGGTTATTTTGATGGCTTACATGCCCGTGAATAATCCCCTACGCATTATAATGCTTGATTTGAATTGCAACACCAAAATTGATTTCAAAGCTAAAACGATAAAGATTTTCATAAAATCAATCAAATTAGGTTATTAGCATCACGAGGATAAGAAATTGGAAGTGCTAATGAATGTCGATTTCCACTTAACGAGAAAGCTAAAGAAAGTCGTTTTCCAAATCATCACCAAAATGATTTTATACAAAAAAAGAATAACGTTTTATTGAATCTTGGTGCATAGGGTTAAAGAGATCCTAGAAATTGCCCGTCATTCTGTGAAAGCAACGTATAGGTCTCGATTCCTATTTTGACGAAGGTTTAAAAACTCTTGTTTTGCCAAAACGACACCTAATGAAAACCTTGCAGTTTTGACAATTAAAATCAAACCTTTCTAATAAAGAATAAAGCTTTCTCGTAGAAGCCTAAGGACATTCTAAAGCACTCTCAAAGCACGACTTTCCATCAAAATCCAAATGATTCTTTCATACAAACTCATCACAACATTCACATAGGCACACACACACACATACGCGCACGCATACACATTTTAAGAATTAAAAGGATAGGAAAGTATCAAGATTGCGGTAACCGTGTTTCACGGAAGTCGGGGGGTGCCTAACACCTTCCCCTCGCTTAAGCAAGTCCCCGAACTCTATGAATCTCGGTTCGCAGACCAATTAATTCGGAGTCACATATGAGCCAGCGATTTACAAAAAATGAAATTCGGATAAGTTGGTACATCCATTTCAAATATACCAACTGGCGACTCTGGTCAATTGGCTCATCATAAAAAACGATCTTTCAAAACCCCGTCGACATTAATGCCGACCTTTTCCAAAATAATCATCTAAACCAAAAGGCTAAAATTGAAAAGGATAATAATCACAAAAGGAGCGACAATTCCCGGCGTCGACAGCTGGCGACTCTGCTGGGGATATTAGAGGGCTTAAGCCGCGTTCAAATCTTGATGCTATCCTATCCTTTAAAAATTCATGAAAATGTGTATGCATGCGATATTTTGATCTTTTTTACTTTTTGTTGTGTGAATATGTGTTTTGTCTAATAAATGAATGATTGAATGGAATTGCTTTACTTTAAAGTAATCATTTGCATACGGTGAGGACGATGAATGTGAATGTATGATGAGAGAGTACCTCCTCCTGAGGCGAACCTGTCGGTTGCTTATTACTGGACTCGAAGGGGCTGCTCCCCGGAGATGGCTCAGGAAACGCACCACCCAAATCCGCTCCAATCGAAAGGACTCAGACGAGTAGATTGCGAAGATTTGGGGACCTTCATGCCGAAAAAGAACACCGCCCGAAGAATAACCTTAGGATAGGTCAGCCTCAGATTAACCCAACGCAGGAAAAGTCTCTTCATGCCCTTTTATGTTTACGCATATAAATGTCATAGTCCCATTCAATATTTTTACATATACCTTCCCTGTTGTCAAAAGAAAATACTAACCTCCATGTTTTGCAGGGAATAGCTGGGAAGGCATAATGATTCGTGTCTATTAATTATTATTGCAACAAGGGGCTGCTAACATTTTTTTGTAGGGAAAGATTAAAAAACCCCAAAAACACAAAAGTTACAGCTTTAGCATGCATCCACATCTTTCATTTCCCAAAGACTAAACTCCAAACCGTTTTTTTCTGTAGGATTGCTCCTCAAACGCATTTGCAGTCTAAAAGGGCCCAGGACTCTACGTCTGAAATGGCTGATCTCCCACCTACTAATCCCGGGTCCATATCTCGTGAGAAATTTGATGATTTTAAGAAACAGATGTTGGAAATGTCCATAATGCTGAAGGAACAATTGCTACCTAGACAGGATCCACCTAAAGAGGATCCACCCCAACCTAAGGGCGAGCCAGTCGTCCCAAAGGCCATTCCTATACCTAACAGGACAGTGATTACTATCCCAAAGGAGGGAGACACTGATGACCTTCGAAAGAGAATGAAGCAAATGGAGGAAACCATCCAATCCCTGAAAGGCATAGGTTCCTTGGGCAGGGTGAATTATTCAGATCTGTGTGTCTTTCCAGGAACTAGATATCCGGAGAAATTTAAAATTCCCGAATTTAAGAAATACAATGGGAAGGGGGATCCTTATACACATCTGAAAATATACATTGGGGAGCTTGGATCTTATGCAGAGGACGAAGGTCTAAGGATGCAATTATTCCAAAAGAGCCTGACGGGAGAGGCAAGAATTTGGTATGCCCATCTTGATAATGCCCGGATCCATAATTGGGAGGAGTTGGCCCATACCTTCTTAACACAATATAGCTTCCAGGCACAAATAGCCCCTGATAGATATCAAATGACGAAGATCAAGAAGCAAACAAAAGAATCTTTCAGGGATTATGCACAGCGATGGAGGGGTATGGCTGCACAGATGAATCCCCCAATGAGCGAGTCGGAGATGGTGATGACCTTCGTAGATATTCAAGAGGCACCTTATTATGAGCAGGTTATTTCGGGGATTGGAAGACCTTTTGCCGAGATGATAAAACACGGAGAAATGGTGGACATGGGGTTGAAGTCTGGCAAGATTCGGGATTTCACGGCTTTGGAGACAGCCGCGGAACAAATCCAGAGTGGAAACTATGGCAGCACTTCCCGTAGGGTCCAAAAGAAAAAGGAGGAAGATATTTCCCTCATCCTGCAGGGATCATCTAGAAGGACGGAGAGCAATCCCCCAGTACAGATACAGAGAGTGGGGCCATCCCGACAGCCTAACTGCACTGATCAAAGGATGGACGGGCGAAGAAGGTTCGAGACCACAAAAAATCGAGTATTCACCCCGCTCGGGGATCTTCTTGAGCGGATTTTGGAGGTATTGATAGCCCAGAAGAAAATAGTCGATTTGGCACCCCCAAGTGACCCGAATGGAAGAAGGTTTGACCCAAGCAAGCGATGCGCATACCACTCAGGTTCCCCTGGTCATGATACGCAGGAATGTTGGTTGCTGAAGCACAAAATTCAGGACTTGATTGATAGTGGGGAAATCGTGGTGGAACAGCCAGGGTCACCAAATGTTAAATCCTCTACCTAAGCATGATGGGGAAGGGGTAAATCCAGAAGTATGGCAGTGAATCCCGGCCAGTAGAAGATCAATGGGTTTTAAAATTCTGAGTTTTATTTCAAATCCCTGCACGCTCATGTCATTTTGTCATGTTATCCAAAAAGAAGATCATGTGCTGAAATGTTTTATATATATGATAAGCATTTTTTATTTTATGGCAGTACCCCGATTTGAGGCATTCTAGCCTGACAAGCAATAGGCCAAATTTGAAGGAGGATCACGATTTTGGTATAAAGCTAGATTTCGATCTGATGGCGATTGAGCAAGACGAGACAGATATCGACAATACGCCTGACGAGATCAAAGGATGGGTCGAAGATAAACCCAAACCCGACTTAGACCAAACCATCGCCATCAAACATCAGAACCCCTAACGATCACGAAGAACCCGGAGTAGGGGCAAATGCGATACAAAAAAAAAACTCAAAAATCAAAAAAAGAAAAAATCCCCCAAACCTTTCAACAAGTCAAAGGACCGGATCTTTTGTCAGCCCAACGAGATACCGATGCAACCAGTACGAGGGAGGTCACAAGAAAAGCAACTTAACACTGGGGCATTTGTCAACTACCCAGGAAATGATAACGTGCAAGTTGGCACCCATGCAACAATCCCATCAACATGCACCATCATCATCAAATGCTACGATCATCTGGCATTTGTCAAGCATAGTTTTCCCGGGATACGGTGACCCGCGTGAAAGGGGATTTTATTTGACTTGATAGGAATCGGATTAATTCTGACAAGCAATCGTGGAGCACGATCGTGAGTATGATTAGACGAAGAAGGCTATTCAACCTTTTGATCGGGTACAAAGCCTTAATTCAAAGCAACGTTTGCGACAGAATCGACCTCATGTGCCAGTTTTCACTTTGCATTTGCACGAGCTTTCAGTTATGGGGTATAGAACTATGACGACGTTGATGTCAATTAACACGTAGTCAGCTAATGTCTCGAATCGATTATCAAGCTAATGTCTCGAATCGTGGCCTGGGTTATTCGAGTAATTAAGCCCGAAGGGTGTCTCTACACCTGGTGCCCTAAAGCCATCTGGTTTGGGAGTCGCTGGCCCAACACTCATTACATGGGTAACTCAGAGCCTAAGAAAACGAGCATTACAGTAGAGGAGGCCCGAGCAGATTCGAATCGTGGCATGGGCTACTCGAGTAATTAAGCCTAAGGGGTGTCTCTGCATCTGGTGCCCTAAAGCCGTCTGGTTTGGGAGTCACCGGCCTAACACTCGCTACATGGGTAACTCAAGCCTAAGAAAAACGAATCTTGCGCAAGGTCAAACAAAGAATGAATGGTGCAGACCACCAGCTTGTCTCGAACCGTGGCCTTTGTTACTCGAGTAAATAAACCCGAAGGGGTGTCTGTACACCTAATGCCCCAAAAACCGTCTGTTTTGGGAGTCATTGGTCCAAAACTCGTTAAATGGGTAACTTTGAATAGCCTAAGAAAACGAGACAAGTGAAGTGGGCTAATAAAGAGAAAAGTTAAATACGAAAAAACTCTCGGCCTTAAACAATGAGTCATGGAAGAGAAACCCCTACTGAATGCTGCATCGCATAGTGCATTTGTCATATGACATCAATCCTGCTAAGAACGTTGTCGAGACTGGAGACAGAATACCTTTGACGAGGGAAGGTAGTTCTTTTGAATTCGACCTTACTCACGTATAATGACCATGAATGTTTGAAGGTGTTCTTACGATTTCATAACTCGTTAAATAGAAAATCATCAACTCACGAGGGATTGAAAATAACTTCCAATCTAGTACCTTCACGGTTCACAACTCGCTAGATTGTGCGATCAACAGATATTCAATTTCATGTGCTTTGACTGCATTTAATCTTTTGTCGAGATTATAATATCTTTGTGTTGAACTGACACCAACGGCCCGAGCCTTCAAGTTTTGGCATTTGTTAGTCGTCTGATATGCAGGATCTTGCAGAGCTGTGGATAACTCAGCACGGTCAACATCGCGAGTTTTTCGATAGAAATTCTTGGTAATAACACGCGCCAAGGCAGGGACAGGTTGAGAATCGTGAAATGGAGGGAAGCTGAGGCTGCACAGAACTTCTCGGCAGTGGGCCTCTCCCCAATCCTGACTATCACTGCCTCGACATCCAAATGATCCACGTGCATGAGCATATACAAGGATGATATAATGCGGGACAACAGCATATCGGCCAGCAGAAATGATCAAAAGGCCAAGGAACCCAACATAGCTGTCGATCATCACAGAGAGCGAAACAAACTGCCTCAACTCGATGAAATGAAGACGACCAAGAACAGGCAGAGTACCAGACCAATGTTGAAGTCGAGAAACTAACTTCACGACGAGGCGTGATCCAATCAAATGTTGGCAAACAATGACGACGGTCGAATCGTATCATTTGACTGAACAGGGGTCATTTCTATCTAAACATATGTTGTGCACATGCATCTGTCCATAACATATCTGCCAGATCATGCATAACATCTTTTGCATGCATACATGTACGATCAAAATGAAAATCTTCAGGGGAAAGTACAAGCACGTCGCTTTCAACCTCACAAATGATCAGACCGTGATGGCTTTTGCGGTATGGTACGTGGACGATGTTGGTGGGAGATCCAGGACAGAAGCCGATCACACATCCCACTTCAAGAAATCACTCAAAAAATCAACGACCTCTGGGAAGGGCTGGTATCCAAAAAATCAACGACCCCTGGGAAGGGCTGGTATCCAAACAATCAACGACCCCTGCGAAGGGCTGGTATCCAAAAAATCAATGAACCCCTGGGAAGGGTTGGTATCCAAAAAATCAACGAAACCTGGGAAGGGCTAAGATCCAAACAATCAACGACCCCTGGGAAGGGCTGGTATCCAAACAAACAACGACCCTTGGGAAGGGCTGGTATCCAAAAAATCAACGAACCTTGGAAAGGGCTGAGATCCAAACAATCAACGACCCCTGAGAAGGGCTGGTATCCAAACAAACAACGACCCCTGGGAAGGGCTGGTATCCAAAAAATCAACGAACCCTAGGAAGGGCTGAGATCCAAACAATCAACGACCCCTGGGAAGGGCTGGTATCCAAAAAATCAATGAACCCTGGGAAGGGCTGAGATCCAAACAATCAACGAACCCCTGGGAAGGGCTGGTATCCAAAAAATCAACGACCCCTGGGAAGGGCTGGTATCCAAACAATCAACGACCCCTGGAAAGGGCTGGTATCCAAAAAATCAACGAACCCTGGGAAGGGCTGAGATCCAAACAATCAACGACCCCTGGGAAGGGCTGGTATCCAAAAAATCAATGAACCCTGGGAAGGGCTGAGATCCAAACAATCAACGAACCCCTGGGAAGGGCTGGTATCCAAAAAATCAACGACCCCTGGGAAGGGCTGGTATCCAAACAATCAACGACCCCTGGAAAAGGGCTGGTATCCAAAAAATCAACGAACCCTGGGAAGGGCTGAGATCCAAACAATCAACGACCCCTGGGAAGGGCTGGTATCCAAACAATCAACGACCCCTGGGAAGGGCTGGTATCCAAAAAATCAACGAACCCCTGGGAAGGGCTGGTATCCAAAAAATCAACGAACCATGGGAAGGGCTGAGATCCAAACAATCAACGACCCCTAGGAAGGGCTGGTATCCAAACAAACAACGACCCCTGGGAAGGGCTGGTATCCAAAAAATCAACGAACCCTGGGAAGGGCTGAGATCCTGTAACGACCCCAAAAAAAACATACACTTCAACTCTCCATATCGATCGTTAACAATACATCTATATTCTAACTTTATAACATTAATCGATAACAAACTCAATAAAACGCGGAATAAATAAAAACTTTTCAGTTTTCTTTCTTTGCTTTCCCTGAATCATAACCTTTATTCAATTACATATTCTAGAATCACAATTGATTTGCTTCGTCAAAGTTATAATAAAAATAAAACTTCAAGATTCAACACCCTTTATACAACGGATAATATTAAATTACAACTCAATACAAATTTAACAACTCTACATTTGTTACAATTAATACACTTTCAAATACATCATATCGAACCTTAATCATGGTTCAAAAACATAATTTAAGCTAATATAATTAATCTGCATGCTTTACATCTGAATCATGCCATTCAATTTACCTTGTATCTTTAACCGTATTTTAAACCTGCAAAAGTGGTTATTTGCAAGAATGAGCTCGACAGCTCAGCAAAATCTAACAGTGTATATGCATCACATAACACATAGATAACATGCTCAACATTTAAATTATAATCGTTTGACTAAATAAATCATGCATATTGATCAACAGTTAACAATTAGAGATTGAGTTCCATAACTCAATCAGCATCCTCTACTCAACAAACATAGTCATATTTTGACTTGGTTGTCTCATACTTGTAACATATATAAAGTACATCATGCTTATACATCATATGATTAAAACAATTAATCAATTAATTCACATAACAAATAGGAACTGAAAGACTTGCCTGATTTGTAGATTATCAACTACCATAACCAGCTTATATCTATCTGCACGTCACGTATCCTACACGATATATATAATCATGCACATCATTTATTAGCCACATAGTAATACTTAATATTCATTATACTTAACAATTCATAATCCTTCATTTTTATTAAAAACGTTATAAACCTTTATTTTATTGCGTCTCGCTTTAATCGACACTTAACCACTGGCTAAGTTTTAAACTTTGTTCTGCACTCGATGCGTAATGGTTATAAGTAATTCTTGTTTAGGGTAACATATGATAACCAAAAAGAAAAGAATTAAAAATAGGAAAAATTTTCCATTTCTGCATTTCTCGCCGGGGCGAGAAAATTATAACATGAAACCCTCGCCGGGGCGAGATCTCGCCGGGGCGAGAAATTCCCTAACAAAAACCTCGCCGGGGCGAGACATCTGATTTCCAGATTCTGCAGTTCGCGAACTGCAGAATTCCAAAGCCAAAAATTCCCAATTCCTTCATCCAATAGGCAATTAACGCATACCCAGACATCATACATAATGTAAAACTAAAACCTAACATGTGAACAGTGATTCTAACAACATAAATTGCTTAAATAACAAATCTTAAAGACCCAAAATCAAAGTTCATGCTAGTTTTTCATATTTGAACAAATTTAATGAATCAAACTCTCACGAATTCGTTTCTCCACCAATTTGATTGATTCAACTTGCAACGTTTTCGTTTCTCAGAATACTAACACAATCCATTATCAATTACAGACTTTATACATGAATTAACTATTAATTTTAGTCTCAAAATAGACTAAAATATACATATTACTACAAAACTCAATTTTCTTCTTCTAATTCATGTTTTCATGAATTCGATAACTCCAAAATTATATATAAACCCCAAATAACGGATTAAGCATGCTTATAAACATATACTACCAATACTTCATCAAATCCTTCAACCAAAAATCCATTTTAAAGAAAACTCAATGAATATGAAATTAACAATTCAAAGCTAGATTATTACCTTTGATTCTTGCTTAGGTTATCTAGATGATGACAAGAATTGCTTGCTAAATCTTCTTCTCTTGATTTCTCAAGTGCCTTCTCAATTTCACAGAGAATCCTTTTTCTCTCACTTTCTCTCTTCCTCCCTTCTCTGTGTTCTCTCTTCTCCAGACTTAGGAGAATAACGTAAAAATTAAAATAAAACCTCTCCTTTAGTCAGTTACAAAAATAAAGGGTCTCTAGGCCATGTTTGGCTAGAACCCAATATATATATATATATATTTTTAATATGATAAACCATGTCACACTTAAATTTAAAATAATTTTGTTTAATAAAATCATCTTTCACTTAATAAATAATTTTATTGAGTAAAATTATTCATCCTCTCATTTAATAAATTACCAACATCTATGCATAATAAACATGCATCAAATATAAAAATATTTATCTTTACCTTACTTAATATTCTTATACAAATAAATTATCACACAATATTCTCATCAAATATTTATTTTATTAAATAAACATCCCAATTAAAATATTTATTCTACTCAATAAATATTTTATCCATTTACGAAATTCACAATCGTAACACATTAACACGTAACATACTTATATGCAATACATTACTCTCTCATTTTATTAATATAATTATATTCTCATTAATTCCTTATTTTAATTAAATAAATCACTCACATTATTATGAAATTTAATTCACAATAATTTTCATTGTTCACAAGACATAACAATCAAATCATATTATTTCTCAATATAATTTCAACTTTCTAATATTCAGTAAATATCTTTTTCGTAGTAATTTCCTTCATTTCATTCAATAGTTTAATTAGCTATTAAACCTCGTTTCACAAATACACAAATATATAATTCTCTTCACATTAAAACATATATTTCACAAAATATATATCACATATACTCATACACAAAACTCAAAACGTCACATAATAAGAATTTTCTATTTGCTAAATTCTTATTTAATAATTTCTGAAAATTCGGGTTGTCACATCCTTCCCTCCTTATAAGGATTCCGTCCTCGGAATCAACGAAACCTCCCTTACTCGGTTTTCACTAAATCCCTTTCACAAATATCGTCGAATAACTTCAACGCATTACCTTAATGTAGGTTTTATTTCATCACCTTCACTTAAACTTAAAATACTTCGAGTATTATATATTCTTTTTAATCCCTTAACGCATTTATTGCGTATCATACACGTCATAATCATAAAATACCTTGATTTAGCATCGGATAAATACTCGGGATATCACATTCACCCCTTCTTCTAAGAATTTCGTCCTTGAAATTTTGTTTTACTACTATTCGATCCTTCCATTTAACGAAATGGACTTTACGTTAATATCTACTTATTCATTGGGTTCTGCAACCAAATTCTTTCTCTAGAGACCTTTCTAAGGTCATCACATTCTTCACATCTTCTTCTTCTAAAAATTTCTCATCATTCTCTCTTCCCTTTCTGGAACTTCATTTCTTCATCAACATATGCCACATTCTATAACCTATCCCTTTTGAAGGAATATCTTCTTTCTACTTCCACCTTTCAAAAGAATAAGAATCTTCCACAATTGTTCAATAATTGGGAAGCGGTATGAATAATTCAAGAATTTAATGATACATTCAAAAACTTTCAGTAATCTGCTGAGGAGTCGTAAAGACTTGAACCTTAGCCTAGGTTAACATATATTTCTACTGTAACCTTTAACAGTCAAAGACTATGGACCATCTCTTCTCGTACTCCAGGTGATCAGCCCTTCGTACTATGTATTGTGCACATACATATTAACGCTATTGCGTAACCCCCATTACAGGGTTGGTTCACCTCAGACTTAATACAAATTCCGCACCAGAATAAACTGGTTTGGCATAAAATCTTAAAGAACTCTTAAACTTCATAAATATCTTTCAACAGTCGTCTAGCCTAATCAATTAGCATAGACCTTGAACAACAATTCGAATATTAATCAAAATATTTTTAGCTAACTCAATTGGCATATCTTTTCATAACTTAACATAAAAAAAAAAAAAAAAAAAATTTTATGACGTCATGATACCGTACCGCTCGATGGTACGTTGAGCATTCCGTCATTTTAGGACTTTGTCATACTACATCATTCCATAGTGGGCTAACGATCCTTTGATCACATCCAACACTAGGTTCGGTTGCATTGATGACTCAGTCGTTGAAAATACATTTTGATAGTTTTAAATCATTTTTGTCTAGCTGAAACAATTAGCATAGACGTACAATTAATAGCACCTTTTTAAAACTTATTGGTTCAAGCATTGACCCAATATATTTTCGAGAACACAAAATTTGCGATTATCAACATGATGTTAATAAATTTCGAAAATCTAGCATAGCTAGAAGAATTAGAATCTCCATTTCTCCTCCATCAACTTCAATCTTTATTCCATTGCTTCATTATGCAATCATTCTATCATTCTTCAATATCATCAATGCTATCTATAGCACAACTTTTCTATACCCAATATAGTTCATCAAACTTACCACACTTTGGAAGTTCAGGAACTTACCACAATCATATGGGTTAAGGAACTTATCCTAGTCAGACCAAAATCGTCCATTCGCTGAGGGGTTCCTCCATACGATTATGAGTCACAATCTTACCATAAGTATGAGTTTTAAGAACCGTACCTAATCTTAATATTCTCTAACTATCAAATATAAATGAGAAAAGAATCACCTTCTCATCATATGTTTATTGATAGTGCGACATCAATATTTCAATGATTATCAACATAAGAAGCTAAGTGGTTGTCGAACCAACTCGACCACTAATCAATATAGAAAGCTGAGCGGTTGTTAAACCATGAACAAATCCCGTCCCATACCAGGACTTGTTCAACTCAACCACTATATTAATATAGGAAGCTAAGTAGTTTTCAAACCAAGCACAAATTCCCGTCCCATACCAGGAATTGTACAACTCAGCCACTAACATGAATCCTCAATTGAAATCCCCCTTAACTTCATCTTGCTCCTAACTTAACTCTTTGTTTGATACGAATTTCTCGTATTTCATCATCCATAACTCCTCGTGAGTTTACCTCATACTATTTCATAATACCATCTCTTTATAGCATCATGCTACAACTATTCAATCATTTAAGATCTTCTGATATTTTATAACTTTAGCAGATCACTTCGTGATCTCATTCTATCATCAACTCTTATTACGATTCTTTCTTATCTTATGCTCGTCTCATCCTACGATCTTCTCTATTCTTCTCTTTAATCACATTATCTTATGATTAATCATCTCAGGTGTTCCCTGTTCTTTTAGCTCTTCAGGTTCTTCTTTGAACCTAATCATTTTATCATAATCTTGTCTCACATGAATTCTCTAATCTCTATTTGAGTTCATTCTTATCATTAACACTATTCTCATCTTATAGATATCGTCTATTTATTAACACCGTCTTTATTATTGGAGTCAGATAACTCCTGATTCTCATCTTATTTAACTCTTCATGATTCTTCTTTGAATCTTCTTGTTTATATATAACAATTCTTCCTTTAAGAATCTCTATCTTTATTCATATTATTCAATATTTTATTCGAGCTTATCTCGCGTCATTCTCATCTTATTCCTGTAACGTTTCTAGGACTTAACTCATCTCATGCTTCTACCTATACGAAAAGAATCACTTGTTAATCATACACATCCCTAATTCTATACGTAATACACCTCGAGTCTCTAACAGTGTTCTGTACAGCACCTGAGTGGTTTCCCACAAACAACCAACAAACTAGTCCCCATCTCGTCTACACTGTCTTGCACAACGAGTTAAATCGGTCGCTAGTTCGTATCAACCTCCGCTCTCTGAAGGAATTGTTTAGCCCAGATACCATACATCAACCATTAAAGAGTACGATTGTACCATAATCATTCTTAACTTATTATTCTCTTAACTCTATCATCTTCACTTCTATTCTCTAAGGTTATAGCCTAAGGTACTCGTACCTAAGGTTTCTAACCTATCAGCTCTGATACCAACTGTAACGACCCCAAAAAAAACATACACTTCAACTCTCCATATCGATCGTTAACAATACATCTATATTCTAACTTTATAACATTAATCGATAACAAACTCAATAAAACGCGGAATAAATAAAAACTTTTCAGTTTTCTTTCTTTGCTTTCCCTGAATCATAACCTTTATTCAATTACATATTCTAGAATCACAATTGATTTGCTTCGTCAAAGTTATAATAAAAATAAAACTTCAAGATTCAACACCCTTTATACAACGGATAATATTAAATTACAACTCAATACAAATTTAACAACTCTACATTTGTTACAATTAATACACTTTCAAATACATCATATCGAACCTTAATCATGGTTCAAAAACATAATTTAAGCTAATATAATTAATCTGCATGCTTTACATCTGAATCATGCCATTCAATTTACCTTGTATCTTTAACCGTATTTTAAACCTGCAAAAGTGGTTATTTGCAAGAATGAGCTCGACAGCTCAGCAAAATCTAACAGTGTATATGCATCACATAACACATAGATAACATGCTCAACATTTAAATTATAATCGTTTGACTAAATAAATCATGCATATTGATCAAATCATATTATTTCTCAATATAATTTCAACTTTCTAATATTCAGTAAATATCTTTTTCATAGTAATTTCCTTCATTTCATTCAATAGTTTAATTAGCTATTAAACCTCGTTTCACAAATACACAAATATATAATTCTCTTCACATTAAAACATATATTTCACAAAATATATATCACATATACTCATACACAAAACTCAAAACGTCACATAATAAGAATTTTCTATTTGCTAAATTCTTATTTAATAATTTCTGAAAATTCGGGTTGTCACAGATCCAAACAATCAACGAACCCCTGGGAAGGGCTGGTATCCAAAAAATCAACGAACCCTGGGAAGGGCTGAGATCCAAACAATCAACGAACCCCTGGGAAGGGCTGGTATCCAAAAAATCAACGACCCCTGGGAAGGGCTGGTATCCAAACAATCAACGACCCCTGGGAAGGGCTGGTATCCAAAAAATCAACGAACCCTGGGAAGGGCTAAGATCCAAACAATCAACGAACCCCTGGGAAGGGCTGAGATCCAAACAATCAACGACCCCTGGGAAGGGCTGGTATCCAAAAAATCAACGAACCCCTAGGAATGGCTGGTATCCAAAAAATCAACGAACCCTGGGAAGGGCTGAGATCCAAACAATCAACGACCCCTGGGAAGGGCTGGTATCCAAACAAACAACGACCCCTGGGAAGGGCTAGTATCCAAAAAATCAACGAACCCTGGGAAGGGCTGAGATCCAAACAATCAACGACCCCTAGGAAGGGCTGGTATCCAAAAAATCAACGTCCCCTGGGAAGGGCTGGTATCCAAACAATCAACGACCCTTGGAAAGGGCTGGTATCCAAAAAATTAACGAACCCCTGGGAAGGGCTGGTATCCAAAAAATCAACGAACCCTGGGAAGGGCTGAGATCCAAACAATCAACGACCCCTGGGAAGGGCTGGTATCCAAACAAACAACGACTCCTGGGAAGGGCTGGTATCCAAAAAATCAACGAACTCTGGGAAGGGCTGAGATCCAAACAATTAACGACCCCTGGGAAGGGCTTGTATCCAAAAAATCAACGAACCCTGGGAAGGGCTGAGATCCAAATAATCAACGAACCCCTGGGAAGGGCTGGTATCCAAAAAATCAACGACCCTTGGGAAGGGCTGGTATCCAAATAATCAACGACCCCTGGGAAGGGCTGGTATCCAAAAAATCAACGAACCCCTGGGAAGGGCTGAGATCCAAACAAGAAGTGAACCTGGGAAGGCATCCAAGCAAATCACAACAAAGTGGTGAGTGAGCCTAGGAAGGCATCCAAGCAAATCACAACAAGGTGGTGAGCACCCTGGGAAGACATCCAAGCAAATCACAATAAGGTGGTGTGAGAACCTGGGAAGGCATCCAAGCGAACCACAACAAGGTGGTGAACAACCCCTGGGAAGGGCCGATATCCAAAAAAGTGAGCGATCCCTGGGAAGGGCTGAGATCCAAGCAAACCCCGACAAATGATAATATCTGTAGAACAGTATCAAAAGACTGTACAGGGGTCATTTTTCATCAAATTTACATTTTAAAATGTTGTGTCACATGCATTGAATAGATGATAATTCTGTACGTGATCCATGCAGGTTAGGTGTCAAGGTCCTAGCCTATCAGAGTCAAAAGTGATGGCTGCCAAGAACGATGTACGAGGACGAACTCCAAGGATGCCTTTCAAGCTAGTCAGGAGAATAACTTCCTTTGAGGACAATCGACCGGAGACGAGACCCGGCGGTTACGAGATGAGCGACCGGATACGAAACCCGGCACTCACAAGACAATCGACCGGAGACGAGACCCGGCGGTTACGAGACGAGCGACCGGATACGAGACCCGGCGCCGACAAGACAATCAACCGGATACGAGACTCGGTGATTACGAGATGAGCGACCGGATACGAGACCCGGCACTCACAAGACGATCAACCAGATACGAGACCCGGTGATCACGAGACGAGCGACCGGATACGAGACCCGGCGCAGGCGAGGCGATCGATTAGAAGACGAAACCCGACGACTAATAATGCGGTCAGGGATTTATGCATTGACGCCTTTGCGAATGTGTTGCATGCCTTACATCTTGTGTTGCATCATAAGTTGCATGTGTTGCATCATGTATGTATTGTCATTCTTGTGAACTGTCATTCATGCATCGGGTGTCTATTTCTTTATCCTGTTCATTTCATTTACATTTCATAAACATGATAAAGAGGGGCAGCTGTAGACACCCAAATTTTGCACTTCGTATACTAACCCTGGCAGGAGGGCAAATTCGTCCATTGAGCCGGCCTACGAGAGCGAAGGATGGGCGCAAGTACGAACACTCGACGCCACCGCGATGATTTTTAAATCAAAACCAACATGACAACAAGGCCGTCCGAAATGAGCATTCCCGAATGATGTGACACGTCTCCCAGTAATTCTCGGACTACAAAATACGAGCCTGTCGGTGAGAACCGACGTCACAACACGAGAATCGAGGCGTAGCACGAAAATCGAGAAAGTCAAGCCAGCCAGCCGCGGATCGATCTGCGGCCAATGAGTGCGCCTTTTGAAAATACGGAACTCGAAACACGGAAACCGAAAATCAGCTGAGTGGAGGGGTGGCGGCCAGCCAGCCGTAGATCAATCTGCGGCTGGCTCTGGCCAGCCTATTTCAGCTCATCCCTCACTCAGCATACAGGAGGTTAGAGAGAGGTTAGCAGGCGCAGAGAAGAAAAAGCAGGAGGTTAGAGAGAGGTTAGCAGGCGCAGAGAAGAAAAAGAAGGAGGCAGCAACAGCTCGGGAAGAGAGGAAGAAATAGGAAGAAATTGCAAGAAAATAGAGAGAAAAGAGAGGGAAAAAGTGAGGAATTATATATTTTGTGTAAGATTATATATCCTATACCTTCTACTCTATTCAATATACAAATTCATACATATTGTGAGGATTATTTGCAAGGTGAAAAGACCATTTCTATAGCAATTTTGATATATCATTTTGTCAATCTTTTTGTCAATTGGGTTATGTGAAATGTAATTTTTCTTATATATTGTTGTGGATACATGGATTAGGGACCATTAGTGAAGGTTCCCACGGAACGAAATGCTTCCTAATGACCCGAGGATGTCCATTTAGCGAATTAATTTAGCTTGTTATGATGATTTATTAGGCCTAGTTTGTTTAGATTGCCATTTTAGGATATTGTGTTTGTTTGGCCGTTTTGGATGTGAGCCTAGGAATACGACCCCGTGGTCCAAATCCGATGATGGACATCTTTTGATATAAGTAGTAGGAACGATGTAGTCTTCATTGTGAATATGTAATCGTCGGGCCTTAAAACGACGCCAAGGCGAGAATCGTGTTTAAGGCCCCGTCATAGTGAAAATATGTGATTGTGGGCGTTCGGGGTTATTTTGATGGCTTACATGCCCGTGAATAATCCCCTACGCATTATAATGTTTGATTTGAATTGCAACACCAAAATTGATTTCAAAGCTAAAACGATAAAGATTTTCATAAAATCAATCAAATTAGGTTATTAGCATCACGAGGATAAGAAATTGGAAGTGCTAATGAATGTCGATTTCCACTTAACGAGAAAGCTAAAGAAAGTCGTTTTCCAAATCATCACCAAAATGATTTTATACAAAAAAAGAATAACGTTTTATTGAATCTTGGTGCATAGGGTTAAAGAGATCCTAGAAATTGCCCGTCATTCTGTGAAAGCAACGTATAGGTCTCGATTCCTATTTTGACGAAGGTTTAAAAACTCTTGTTTTGCCAAAATGACACCTAATGAAAACCTTGCAGTTTTGACAATTAAAATCAAACCTTTCTAATAAAGAATAAAACTTTCTCGTAGAAGCCGAAGGACATTCTAAAGCACTCTCAAAGCACGACTTTCCATCAAAATCCAAATGATTTTTTCATACAAACTCATCATAACATTCATATAGGCACACACACACACACATACGCGCACGCATACACATTTTAAGAATTAAAAGGATAGGAAAGTATCAAGATTGCGGTAACCGTGTTTCACGGAAGTCGGGGGGTGCCTAACACCTTCCCCTCGCTTAAGCAAGCCCCTGAACTCTATGAATCTCGGTTCGCAGACCAATTAATTCGGAGTCACATATGAGCCAACGATTTATAAAAAACGAAATTCGGATGAGTTGGTACATCCATTTCAAATATACCAACTGGCGACTCTGGTCAATTGGCTCATCATAAAAAACGATCTTTCAAAACTCCGTCGACATTAATGCCGACCTTTTCCAAAAGAATCATCTAAACCAAAAGGCTAAAATTGGAAAGGATAATAATCACAAAAGGAGCGACAATTCCCGGCGTCGACAGATATAACTATAAATCCTCTTCGGGGAGAGCTTTACTGAGGATCGGGGGAGAAGAGATGTATCGTTTAATTTGCTCAAAGGCATCCTGGCATTCTTTCGTCCAAACGAAAGTCTTTTGGTTCTGAGCCCCTTTCAGCGTGTTGAAAAAAGGAAAACATTTCTTTGCTGAACGGGCCACAAACCTCCGAAGAGCAGCAAGTCTTCTAGTTAGCTTTTGAACATCTTTAAAACTCCTTGGGGACTGCATCTCAAGGATAACCGATATTTTTTCGGGATTTGCTTCTATCCCTCTTCGGCTAACCATGTATCCCAAGAATTTGCCTGACCCGAGGCCAAAAATGCATTTGGTGGGGTTAAGTCTCATGTTGTGGATTCTGACATTCCGAAAGCATTCTTCTAGATCTGACAGATGGTCTTCTTCCCCATGCTTCAGACGATCATATCATCCACGTAGACTTCCATATTTCTTCTGATCTGATCTCTGAATACAATGTTCATCATCCGTTGATAAGTTGCCCCAGCATTGATCAGACCGAATGACATGACTTTGTAGGCATAGATTGCTCGGTGTGTGATGAAGGATGTCTTCGGGATATCTGGTTTGTACCTGGCGATTTGATTATACCCGGAGAAAGCATCCAAGAAGCTCATTAAAGTGTGTCCCGAAGTGGAATCGATTAACTGATCGATATTTGGGAGAGGATAATAATCTTTTGGACAGGCCTTGTTTAAATCTGTGTAGTCCACACACATCCTCCACTTCCCGTTATGCTTTTTCACCAGTACCACGTTGGCGAGCCATTCTGGATAAGTTATTTCATAAATAAAGTTAGCAGCCAATAATTTTTCAATTTCTTCATCAATTACCTTCTGTCGCTCGGGAGCTATATTCCGCCTCTTCTGTTTAATGGGCTTATGGTTAGGGTTGACGCTCAACTTATGTTCGGCCACATCCCTGTCTATTCCCGGTAATCAGCTGGCGTCCAAGCAAAGATATCTGAGTATTCTCTGACCAATTCAATGAGTTTGGATCTGACGCCCGTCGGTAAACTGGTACCAATCTGTATTGTTTTCGTTTGAAATAACGGTATCTCTTCAGTTTTCTCAGCAGGCGTTGCTATCGGCTCCGAGCCTCCTTCCGTAAAGGGTTCTAGCTCAATCTTCATTGTAGTTTTCTGCTTACTGACCCCTACGGAAGTTGCCTGAATAGTTTGAAGATAGCACCTTCTGGACAAGTCCTGGTCGCCAGCTACTTCACCAATCCCATGCTCGGTTGGGAATTTCATTTTTAGATGAGGAATCGAGGTGACTGCTTTTAGAGCTGACAGAGTCGTCCTTCCTAGGATGGCATTGTAGTTACTTTCCACCTGGACCACGTAAAATCTTATCATGATAGAGGCCTGTTTAGGAGCTGTGCCGAAGATCGCTGGTAACTCTATCGTCCCTGCTATTCAGACTGGGTTGTTCCTGAAACCATATAGTGGGGACTCATTGCAGATCTCTAGCTTCCTTCCCCCCAGATCCAGCCGATTGTATGCATGACTGTAAAGTACATCAACTGAACTCCCGTTATCTACCAGCATCCGTTTCAAATCCATGGTTCCAACTTGAGCTGTGATGACTAAGGCATATTGATGCGACATGACTATTCCCGGGGGTAATCATCATCGGAGAAGGTTATGGGCTCGGTTGGGGTAGTCTTAGACTGTCCAGTCAATTGGTGAACTTCTCTGCCGAAGGCTTTTTTTTTTCTGTTAGACAAAGCCGATATCGGTCCACCAAAGATAACATCTACAACTCCCTTGGCGGGCCCCAAAGGTGGTGGTGGTGCTATCCGATCAAAAGGACTTGGTTTATACTGATCAGCAACATAACAGTCCAGATTACCATTCCGCACTTGCTTTTCCAAAAAATCCTTCAACTGATAGCACTCCTCAGTGTCGTGCCCCTTGGCTTCATGGTAATTACAGTATCTATCTCCGTTCTTCTGTCTGGCGAAGACTCGGATCTTCGGGGGCTTCTCATAAAAAGGCTGATTTTTGATCTCCTTTATAATGACGGCTCTACTCAAGGTTAGGGGAGTATAATCTTTGTCATTGTCCCTATTGCCTCGGTCATTCGAGCCATCATTCTTCCGTTGCCGATTATCATGAGAATCTTTTTTGTCGTTCCCTTTATTGTTGGTGTACTTCTTGTCGGCGTCTTTGCTTCGGGGATCTCTCTGGTGAAAATCACTTGTATTTTTCGAGGTACCCCGAAGATTAGCAAGTGCCTCTTCCAACTCAACAAACTTATCAACCTTGTCATAGGCTTCAGGCAAAGACTCGGGCGCTTTAGAGATGATTTCTTCGATCAGTCTACTGGACTTGTCCACGTTTAATCCCATGGTTAAAAAGTGGATAACCTGCTTCGGATCTATATCATTAACTTCAGATACGGCCTCTCGGAATCTCTTAATATATTGTCGAAGCGTCTCGTTCGGCCTCTGTTTAACCTGCATGAGGGACGTGATCATCTTGACACGCCTCTTATTACTGCCGAAACGGGTATGGAATTGTTTTTGCAGATCATCCCATGAACGTATAGATGTAGAAGGAAGGGAGATGACCCACTCTCGAGTAGTTTTCTTCAGGGTGGACAAGAATAGATGGCACATGGCTGCTTCATCGTGACCATGAAAAAGCATGGCCTGCTCGAAAGTGAAGGTATGGTCATGGGGGTCTCTAGTTCCGTCATACATCTCCAGATTTGAGGGGACTTTATTTTTTCTGTCGATCTTTGCGTTAGCAAGATCCCTGGTGAAAGGAGAGGCCCGAGGCTTCTTTGCCCCAGGAAGTTGATCTACAGCCCTTCGGGGAGATGATTCTCCGGTGTGACTCCTTTCAGGGCTTCGTCGGGCACTTTCGCGACGGTCTCTTCTTGATGGTGACCGGGCTCGCTTTCTTAGATCCCTGGTAAAGATGGATTCGGATTGGACCACACTATCATCTCGATGCCGCATGTGGGGTCGGTCATGTCTTTGTCGGTGGGGTGTTGAGCGGGAGGCCGAGCCTCTCTCGCTCAACAAGTTTTGCCCAGCCTCATTCAGTTCCATGTATTATTTATCAAGCTCTTCTTGCTGGAGATCGAGAGCTTTTTCCGGTCAAGAATCTGCTGGAGGTGTTGCTCCCTTTCTACCACCGTCTCACGGCGTGATCGAGACTGGGTCGGTCCTTGTTGATCATGGTGGCTTCGCTGTGATCGAGAAGTCGCCATGTGAATTGTTTTGATTAAAAACAGAGATTACTACTAAAAGGGCCCTCCTTCTAGCGCCAATATTACGCTTGATTCTGTTCGCGCATTCAATCCACTCGCCGGACGGGTACCTGCACAAAAGTCCCAACGGCTTGGGCCGTTTGTGGACTCCTCCGGTGTAAGAGTAAGTAACAGGTTCAAGATATGTTAACAATGGAGGTCAAATATTTAGTAGGGTAAAAACTGTCATACCATGCCTTCATTGTTATCCGGATATTTATAGGATTCACTCGGCTGGTTACTACTCCTAGTAGGAGTGCTCTGCCTAGAATCCTTAATGGACCCGGATTCAATTACCTTGATCCAATAGAAGTATTATCCAGTAAGGAACCACAAGGGCTTAGAATTCCAGCCCAAACCTTTTCGGACTAGAGAGTCCTCTTATGATCCGCTAAGCATGATGGGCCTTTGGGCCGAGCCCAAGATGAGGAGCCCGATCAAGCTTACAAGGATTTATATCCGAACAGATAGTTATTCCTCTTTATTGACTAGCTTTATTATTCCTTATGTTACATGAACTCGGGTAGAGAACTCAAGTCCGGGGAGTGTCTGTTGGACTTGTCTATTTTTTAAACAATAGGATATGAGGACACTGCTTAAAAGGATCCAAATTTTAGAAACGAGTGTGTGGATACAACAAGTAAAAATGTTAACAGTTAATGTTATGTGAGATTTAGCCAAAGAATGTCAAACCTTAGGAGTACAGTTATATATATATATATATGGGGGCTGATCCATAGCCAACATTGTAGCTTTAAGATTATTCTTACAACAAATTGTAGCCGTCCAATTCCAGATCTAACGGTGAAATGGATCCCCCGTCCGCACTTTAGTTTAGGGGTGCCCGCACTACTAAAGTGCGGATTCAAAACTGACCAAAATGCCCTTTAGAATCCGCACTTTAGTAGTGCGGACTGTGACTTTTAAAAAATTCAATATATTATTATAATATTAAAATAATGGCATTTTGGTAATATCCGTATCCGCACAACTAAAGTGTGGACAGAAAGAATAGTTTTTTATGACGTCAAATTGGTTCTCTGGCTTCGGCTCCATCGCAAGTTTGTCAAACATGGAGGAGTGCTCCAAATTAATGGAGTTCTAGATCGGCGCACTTCCAATAATATGCAATATTGTCATCCTCCTCCCTTTCTTCCTTATAAATTAGTTTCTCTCTATCATGAGCAACATAAATCATCTTTAATAATAAATAAGTGAGTATGGGGACAAATTAATGATTCAAGACCCATCTCAATTGTTAACGACTCCACCACCATAACCACCACCAATACCTCCACCACTGCCACCACCACAACCACCGCTACGACTATTAGTGTACCTTTGTTTGTTCTTCTGGAGTCATTATCGGTATTAGCCATCTAATTACAAAAAAATTATAAAAACAGAACTTAAAACTAGTATATATATTACCATGATTCATCAGCCAAATCAGCTAGCATGTAGATGCACAAAATCTATCAAAATCTGAGGGTTTGGGAGATTACTCGAATGAAAAAATCTCACAAAGAACCCAAGTCAAGGAAAACAAATCTCCAAACTACATAAACTCTCGTAGGTCATGGAGCCGAGATCGACAACTTTTATGAAAACCATAATTCCTCCATAATTCAGCAAAGATTGCAATTTTGTTTGTGTTCATATGGAGAGAGAGAGAGAATCTGAGAACTTGAGAACTCACCGTCCGCACTTTAGTTGTGTGGACGGGAAAAATAACGCCGTTTTGATTATTATATATTAAAATATAATATTTGGTAAAGTCAGCATCCGCAGAATTAAACTGTGGAGCCTGGAGGGCATTTTGGTCAATCCATAATTTAGTTCTGCGGGCTCCTACATATTAAAGTACAGATGGAGTATTATTTTCAATATCAGATCCGCGAATGAACGACCACGATCTGTTGTAAAGATAATGTTAATCTTACAACGTTGGTTATGGATCGATCCCCATATGTAAAATTATAAATTATGGGACTACAAACCGAGTATTAACCAAGTATGAGGGACTTGACATTAAGTTTTCCAAAAAAAAAATTAAAACAAATATGGCTTCTCCTTAATGCATTCACAACCAAATTACCCTAACAAGAGAGAAAGAAAAAGAAGATAGCTATCAACGGCGACAACAATTGGCTCTCGATCTTCCTCTTTGTGCTATCTATACTAACTGCTAAGTTTTGCTCTGCAGCAACGATCAATACCGACAACGATTGAGGTATCCTTCAACTCTTCGTTTTATCCCTTTCTCAGTTTTTTCCTTTTCTTCTCTTCTTCTTTTAGTCTCCTCTCTCACAGTCACACTGGAAGATGACCTTAATAAAATAAAATAAAAAATTTGAGGCTTCCGAAATTAAAGTGTCGCGTCTGACACAGATCCCTTACTTGTGTACGTGTCATAACTAATCCCGTGTCGACACAATTACTTTCGGTGAAACTGTCGAGTCCTTGTAACACATTAATCCTACTCCATTCCATTCATTTCGTACATTTGGAAAGCTAAAGTATCAAGACCCTAATGGTCTTAATCTTCAAAATGTAAACAAAAAAGAATAGTAACAGAATTCAAATTCCATAAATAGATTGTGGGGAGTAAAAAAGTGCAGAAGCAAGAATAGAATGCGGAAGAATTGGAAGAGAATAAGGGAAAAGTGAGCACCAAACATGTGCTTCTCAAAACTCAACATACTTTCTACAATAACTTCAATTTAGGATATTTTCTACTAGACTTATACTAACATAGCTATACTTAACCTTCATCTAAGTAACAAACTCAGACAAGTGATATGGACCTTATTTATTTAAGATACTACTAAACCAAATAGAATGCCTTTAACTGCCCTAATTTGACACAAGGTCCCTTCCAAAGTCAAGATTTTTGGGTGGTCTTTGGTTTTACAAACATTTAATACTAATGATCTCTATCAAGATCACAAACCCTACAAGGTCCCATCTATAGAAATTTATTTTATGTGCAAAGATAGTGAGACGCACCCTCATTTATTTCTACAATGTCTTGTTGTCTAGAGCTCTCTTTCGAGTATTTGGATAAGACCGGGTGTGCCTTTATTTGGTGGAAGATGGTTTTTGAGGTTTTGGAAGCAAGAGAGATGTGTGTATCTTTTCAGTTTTTTTGGGGGAATTTAGAATGAGCATCATGCTAGAATATTTAGGAGTTACTTATTTTAAGTTGTTGAGTGCTAGGGTTATTTTTCATGCTTTTCTCTGGGCTTCCGCTATGGGTGCCTTTAGGGATTATCTGATGTCACTGATCTGATTAGAGGACTGCCCTTTTTTAAGTGCTCTTTGATCTTGCTTTTCATTAGTCCAGTCACCAGTGAGGCTGTCACACAATTTATATTGTATACTCTCTTTTCTATTAATAAATTTCTTCTTTACAAAATTTAACTTCATGATAACTGTTTTACAAAATTATGGTAAATATGCAATTATCTGTTCCTTTAATCCCCTTAGTTTTGCGAAAATATTGGACTAGTATTAAATTTTGACCCCCATAGACAAAAGTTCAAGCTTTGACCCAATGACCCTGGAGAACTATGAATATGATTGTCCAAGATAAATAAATATATATATCATAGAATTTAATTGTTGAGGATTAAATGTTTTCATTTAGTGGGTTTCACAAAATTAATGGGTATGATTTAGTTGTTGGATATGGTGATAAATTTAACTGGCGGGATGTTTCTTGGATCTTTATGCTATATGATACGAAGAATAATTTTAAATTAAAATATTGTTGACTTAGAGATTCATGAGTTTGTGATTCCCAGTTTTCAATTGAAATATAATTTGATTGGTGTTCAGAGCATACATGTTTTTTATGTAACTTATATGACTGTTCTTCGAAATCAAAGTTGTATTTCGTGATTAAAAGGAAGAGGTCTATGTTGAGCAACATTGTTGCTCAAGTGCAATAGTTTGATACGGTGCCACTTCTGTTAGTTAGTCAGGGTAAACATACGGAAAGAGGACTGGCATGGAGAAAAGTAGCCTAGCATGGAGGAAACACTGGATTGCAGCGGGCCTTGGCCTTAAATATATCCAATTACATTTCTTTCTTTTCCTTTTTGGGAAATTGTATGCACCAACTGTGTATCACAAAAATTTCATTTACACTCGACAGAAGAAGTTTGAAAGGAGGTAAGTTAAGACGTATAATACTAAGTTGACTTTCCTATCACTGAACCAAGATATAAAGTTATCCATATAAAGTGGCATGTAAAACCAAAAGTTTTAGGTCATTCTGAAATAAGAAAAAAAAAATCCTCATCAAGAATACAGCTATACCTGGCGTAGTATATCCCTCCTGTGACTGCTGCTTTTTCTATTTAATCACTCAAAGTTCCAAAACCTCTAGACATTTACTTTTTCACTAATGACATAAACTAGTATACATCAAGTATCAGGACTGTAATTCAGTAGTTATAATTTTTATTTATGAAGAATAGGATATATATATATATATATATATATATATATATAATATGAAATCATGCATGTGGAATTCCCATCAATCTTCAGATAATAATGTGAAACCAGATTTGCCCAATGTACAAAATTTTATCCCTTAAAACTTACCTATATTAACCAAGAATTGCATAAAATGGGTTCCCGATGAAGTATAGTTTTACACAGGAGTGTAGAAAAATTATTAAAAAATTGACACCCTTTGCAAACACGTTGACTTGTGGCAAATCCTCAGCGATTTTCAAATTAAAAGTATTGTCTACAATACAATTTGTAAGCATATTAATTAAAAATTTACTCAAATGATGTACAAGTATCAACTTGGTTAGCTTACCACAAGTGATCTTTCTATGCTCATTGGCGAAGACTTTTACAAGTTCACCCTGAAAATATAAAGGAAACAAGTAATCTCAAGAACTATATATGAGTCATACCCAGATACAAACTAGATTTTTAACTTCTTGGGATAATTTTTGAAGGAGAACAACTTACTATATGGTTCCCACATCCTATATACATACAAAACAGCATCACAAAAGGTTCATGAATTCACATTTATATTATCTTGTAATACCGACAGCCAATGTAAAAAGTTGTTCTACTAACTACATGTATCTAGCTGATACTTGAGGGTATCTAGAATAGACTGAATAGTCCAATGTCTCCTATATCTTGAATATAGATCATTCGAAGTAAGTCAAATTTTAGAAAGTGTTGTACTTCTCTCTCCGTATTATTTGAGCTTGACCACAGATATTTCTTCCTTCACAAACAGTTTACAGTTCTTTAATTAATAGCTTCATTTTCAGAGTGCCCTGTTGCTCTATACTATCGATGTTGGCTATGTCCCTTACTATATAGCCTCCTTCAACCTCACATCTCCGACCACTTCCTTGTTCTACTTGTTAAACTAAACCTTGACAGACCTTAACTCCCTCATACTGAAATTCCTCCCTCAACTGGTGTCATGGGTAATCAAATTTATACACATCTAATAATGATTACTCCTCTAATTCCATGCATGTTCTCAAGTAATATCTACCTTTAGTCATATTTTTGTTTGATAGAAATTTCATTTCTATTATTGGAAATAATATAATTTTTTTGTATAAAAGCAAGTGATATCTTAGCATCCCAGAAGTGAGTGATAAATATCACAAATAAAAGTTATATTTTAAATTTAGGGTTTCTAGAACAATATTTCGACCTTTACTTTTCAAAACAACTCATATCAAACCTTTTTACATCACAATGCCTAAAACACTACTTAAATTTCATAAACCGTAAACCATTAATCTGTGAATCATCTTAATCTTAGCACACAAAAACTAATTTTTAGTGTGCAACAACTTAGGTTTCTTCAAGTTCCAATTGGGGACATTGTGGTGGTGGATAGAGGTTTGCGGAGGGAGCTAAGAAGCAAGGATAAGGGTGCAAGGATACGGGTACCCGACACGGGAATACGGGGATTCGTCAAATGATTCAGGTGCGGCGGAGATACGTCACATATTTAATACATTATATATAGTTGACAATAGGGGCACTATTCCAGTAAACAGATTTTATACCGTTAATTTAGAGATCCAACAGCAAAAAAAAGAAATTTTTTTTCCTAGCCGCTACTAGAAGTAGCGGCTAGAGATTTTAATTTTTTTTTGTTGACCGCTACTCTTAGTAGTGACTAGAGAATTTTTATTTTTTGTTGGCCACTACTTTTACCACTACTAAGAGTAGTGACCAGGAGAAATGCCTTAAACACCTCCACCTTAGTTAGATTTAAATAATTTTAATGTATTAATTTGTAAGGTAATTACAAGTTGTATTACGATATAGAGTTTAAATTTTAAATAATCAAATTGTGACAATGTTAAATTATATTACATTAGAAATTATTTATACAAATATTTTATAAAAATAAATACATTAAATATAGTTGACAGTGTTAAATTTTATTACTTAAGAAATTATTCATACAAATAAATACATTCAATATAATTGACAATTTTAAATTTTATTACTTAAGAGATTATTTATAAAAATAAATACATTATATATAGTTGACAATGTTAAATTTTATTACTTAAGAAATTATTTATACAAATATTTTATACATTGAAACTATTTAAATCTATCTAAGGTTGGGGTGTTTCAGACATTTCTCCTGGCCACTACTAGCGGCTAGTAAAAAAAAATTCCTTATTGGGGCGTTGGATCTCTGAATTAACGATGTAAAATCTATTTGCTGAAATAGTATCCATAACAACCGTTTACTATGGATCACTACTCATATATATATATATATATATATATATATATATATATGTATGTATGTATGTATGTATGTATGTATGTATGTATGTATGTATGTATGTATGTATGTATGTATGTATACAATCATTTATATGATAAAAGTAGTTCTAAAACTACTTTAGTTTAAAATTATAATTAGTCCTAATTTTATATTGTTTGAAATTAATTTTTTTATTCATCAAATTGGGCATTAGTCAACTTGTTAACATTATATATTTGTACACACCTAGAAGGCTTACAAGTGGACCAGATTTAAGGCCCAAACTACTTTAGTAGATGGTTATTATAACTCCCAATCCACTTAGCTGGTACACTTCTTTTTTGAACATAGTTGTAGCCCACTTTATTTTTTAATTGAGCTGTAGACCAATTTTTATATTTATTTTTTGGGTTCTTTACAGAAATATACAACAATTAGTTAAAAATGACAAGATTAGTGCAAAAATAAAATAATTACAAAAAGAGTGCAATAAGGATAAATTAATTACAAAAAGAATGCAATAAGGAAAAATAAGGAAACTTGAAATCAAGGAGAAGTAACTGTCATATTCGGCAGTTACCAAATCTTTGCGATCTAGAAACCAAAACAAATCGAAGAAGAAGAATAAGCCGCAGATACCAACGCAAAGAGAATTCAAGAGCAAGAACATATAATATACGGAGTAGCCAAAGTTCGAATAGATCGAAATCTGCAATAATACGGGATCAAAGTTCGAACATATACCATAAATTCTAAAATTTTATAAAAAGTAATACAAAGAAAGAAAGAAAAAGAAATAATCTTGTCCATAAGTTAATTCAAAGGAAAACAATAATACGGGATCATTCTTTTCCAAGTACTATTAATAGATTAATCAATAGACAAAAATGCAGGTTTGGTTACCTTGGTATGAAGGTTTGGTTACCAACTACAATATGAAAAAACTACAGGTGTTGAGGTGGATTGGTGACCTTAGTATGAAGGTTTGGTTACCTTGGTATGAATGCTTGGTTACCTTGATATGAAGGTTTGGTTACCAACTGCACTATGAAGGTAACCTAATAAAACTGAATTGGTTACCTAGGTATGAAAGTTTGGCTACCAACTGCATCACATTCAAAATAAATTGGTAACCTAATAAAACCGAATTAGTTACCTTGGTATGAAAGTTTGGCTACTAACTGCACTATGCAAAAACTGCAAGTGTGGATGTGGATTGGTTACCTTGATATGAAGGTTTGGTTACCTTAGTATGAATGTTTGGTTACCTTGGTATGAAGGTTTGGTTACCAACTGCACTATGAAAAAACTGCAGGTGTGGAGGTGGATTGATTACTTTGGTATGAAGGTTTGGTTACCTTGGTATGAGTGTTTGGTTACCAACTGCACTATGAAAAACTGCAGGTGTGGAGGTGGATTGGTTACCTTGGTATGAAGGTTTAGTTACCTTGGTATGAAGGTTTGGTTACCTTGATATGAAAGTTTGGTTACCTCTGTACCATAACTGGTCACTGTTCCGCGAGTCAGAAGTTGGCCATCAATGTCACGACTGCCGCATCTACTCCTCCTCCGACTCCTACACCTTTTTCCAACGTGGGGGGAAGTGGAGACATAAAGAATGCATGGATAAGGGGTTCCAAGGCTGGAAGATGGGTGCAGATGCATAGAAACTAGGGACCAAACTGGTAAAGCAGTGTTGCCTTCTCCTTCTCCGAGCAGCCTTCCCCATCCATGGATTGTCTCTCTTATTCTCTATGGAATTAAAACTGCTTTGTAGTTTGTTCCCATCTGAAAATAAAAACCATATTATTTTTGTTTTTTTTAGAAATGGATATTATGTCACTTTATTATGACATTGCTCATGAAATTTGAAAGCTACAAACCATGTCTCGTCAAGATGTTGATTAATTTGTTATGTTCTTAACAGGTTGTAGATGAACAAGTTCAACAATAAAAATGAACCAAGCTTAACCCTTCACGAAGGAAGCAGCAGAGTTGGGACAGTGGAGTCAAATACACTACAACTCAAGAAATTCTTGAAGTTTTTCAATCCAAAAATGAGACAGAATTCTGGTAGATTGAAATAATAAAGTTTCTACCACCCCCGCCACTCCTACGCCCGTCGCCACCCCTTCGCCCGTCGCCATCCCTCCGCCGGCAGCCGCCCCTTCACCTACCACCGTCACCCTCTCCTTCACCTATCATCACCCCTCCACCGTCACCCTCCGGTCCGGCCCAGGCTCAAACCCCACTCCATCATCACCGCCTCCGGTCGGCGTCACCGCTCCTCCTCCACCTAAATCGGCAGCACCTAAGTCGGTCACTCCATCTTTTGCGGCGGCCGCTCCTCCTCTACCTAAGTCATCCAATTTGAATAGAAGTAATTTGAATAAGAAAATAATTTGAATTTTGAATTTTGAATTGTGAAATGTGCAATTAAATAGAAACATGAGCCACATCAGCAACCCATTAAACCACCCAACTAAAATAAAGAGATAAGAATGCACTAATTTGTAAATTAAATATTGAAAATACACTAATTTTGTAAATATTTTATGTATGCACTTTTGTTGTAATATTTTCTAAAAATGTACTAATTGTCCCTTATTTTTAATAGAGCTGTTACAGGCTTACAGTTGTAGTCCACTTATATTTTAATTGAGATGTAGTCCATTTATGATATACCTAGGGCTGTAAATGGTAACCGAAAAATTCGTATTCGTCCGCATTCGTATTCGAAAAAAAGCGGATATTATTCGTATTCGGAAAAAAATGGATATATCCGTATTCGGTTTAAAGGTATTCGCAAATAAACGGATACGAATACGGATATAGGCGTATTCGTATTCGTTTAACATCCGACCGTAAATATATCCGGCAGATAGCGAATATCCGGATTCGAATCCGTATCCGAAATTCGTATCTAAATAACTTATATATATATATTAATTATTATATAATAAGCAAAATAATTTTTTTTAAGTGGCATTCCTTATATAATAAATAAATATTCACACACACATGCGCTAGTCTATGTAAATTGTAATATATGTATTGAGGATAAATTATAAATAAAAGTCTCAATAAATATATTATTAAAGTTTTAGTCAAGTATTTGAGAAAAAATAATTAAATATTCAATGTAAACTTTTGAATCTAATTATAAATATTCATACACACTACAGTATTACTCTACACACATAAAATAGACATCTACTTATTAATGGACATCTAAATATTAATAAGTAGAGCATTCATTTTGAAATTTAGGATTTCAAAAATGATAAAAACTTATTTGAATTATAATTTAGAACATTAATTATTGTATTTAACTATTTATTAAAAATAAATAAATTAACATTCATTCATTAATAAAATATACTTTAAAACTCATTATTTTTTTTTTCTTATTCTAGTTATAGTTATGAATGTAAATGGTAACCGGAAAATTCGTATTCGTCCGCATCCGTATTCGAGAAAAAGCGGATATTGTTCGTATTCGGAAAAAATCGGATATTATCCGTATTCGATTTAAAGGTATCTGCAAATAAACGAATACGGATACTACTATATCCGGATCCGTATATATCCGTTTACACCCCTAGATATACCCTCAAAACCAATCATCACTTTAAAGCTTTGCCTATGAAAGTACATAGTAGCACCCTGCACGGATGAGAGATGATCAACCGCCATATCTGCTATGACAACAAAGTCGTAGGCGACATTAGTGGGCTCCGGCGAGAGATCCGACACCCTATACTACTCCTACCTTTTCTTTTCAATTTTTTCCTTTTCCGACACAGATCTGGATGATGGCGTGCTGGTTGTTGCATATGGGATACGGCAAATGCCACACCCCGTACGTATGCTCGCGCACCCCGTGTGCAGTGCGTCCCTTTTGTGCCGCACCCTTCTTAGGGAGGGATGATGCGGTGAGGAATGAAATAATAGGGTTCTATGGAAGACTATTTGAGGAAGAGGATTGGAGGCTGTATCTAGATGGTGTAACATCTGATTTGATCAGCTCAGAAGAAAGGGAATGATCGGAAAGTCTTTTTTCGAAGGAGGTTGCGGAAGTGCTGAAATCTTGTGATGGTGACATGTTCTCCTTATCTTTCTTCCAGCATTGTTGGAGTCGGGGAGATGTGATGGCTATCTTCCAGGAACCACTTACATCTGGCAGGTTTAACAAAATGTTTGAATGCAGCGTTTATCACTCTAATTCCAAAGGTAGGTGGTGCTGATAATATCAGGGATTTCTGTCCTATATGCTTCGTGGCTATGTAAGTTTTTTGTCAAAAGTTTTGGCATGTAAACTGTGTAGGGTGGTGGATTCGTTGGTTTCTGAGTTGCAAAGTGCTTTTGTGGGTGGGAGACAGATTCTTGATATTTCTTCAATACCTAACGCATGCATTGAAGAGAGGCTGAGGACAGGCAAGTCTGGGATCATCTGCATACCATGTGAACTGGGACTTCCTATTGTATTTTTTAGATAGTATGGAGTCTGACGAGCCATAGAGAGGGTACACACCCAAGAGGGTATATACTCACTTCTCCATTGTTGTTTGGCTGGTTATGGAGGCATAGAGCAAGTTGATGACATGAGAGATTGAGGCTGGAGTCCTTCAAGGTTTTCAGTTGGCCGGTTGGAACAGGTGGTGGTTTCTCTCTTGTTCTTTGAGAGGATGATACTATCATTTTTCCAATAATGAGGATCATCATCTCAGAGTTTTGAGTAGTGTTCTTATGCTTTGAGGAAGATTCTCGTCTAAAGATCAATGTCACGAAGAGTCAGAGTTAATTCCGTTGGGGGAGATGGAACATGCAGCATTGTAGTCAAAAAATTTATGTGTGATTCTTTAGTGTCTTCAAATATGGGTTTACCTCTAGGAGCGAGGCATAAGGCAAAGGCTAGTTGGGATCAATGGTGGAGAGGTTTTAAGGGAATCTAGCAGGTTGGAACTTGGAAGCATTGCCATCTTTCGAAGGGGGTAGACTAATTCTGATTAAAAGCAAGCTTTTGAGTCTTAGGTAGTGTTTGATAAAACTGAGTAATTAAGATCTGAATGATTAATATATTGTAGACACCCAAATTTTGCGTTTCCTTCTACTAACCTTGACAGGAGGGCGAAATCGTCAATTGAACCAGCTTGCAGGAGCAAAAGAGCGGGCACAAGGGCGAGCGTCCGGCACCGCCGCAATGATTTGGGCAGCCCAAGTCGACGTGACAGCATGACCGTCCAAGGCAGGCATTTCCGAATGAGGTGGCACGTCTCCCGGAAGTTCCCGGACTGCGGAATACGAGCCTGTCAGCGAAAACCGACGTTGCGGTACGAAAATCGAGGCGTGGCACGAAAATCGAGAAAGTCAAGCCCGCCAGCCGCGG